>CM045492.1:54286796-54724296 GCA_024704745.1 Rosa lucieae
GAAATGAACCCCTTTATATAGGGATAGGATTACAACGGAAATATCAATTACATTGATGATACTAAATGCTGATTGAGCTGTGATTTGTAATTGCTTGATTCCCTCTTCGTCTGTTTCTTTGACGAAGGCACATAATGTGCTTTTCCTTTAACACTCCTCCTTGTGCCAAGTCAAAGACGAAATGGTGCATAAGTTGTTTCCTCACTAAAAACCTTGTCAAGTAACAATAAAAACTTTGTGGGACAAAAATACACCTTGGTCGAAGGAAAAGAGCACAACGCACCTTTTACATTTGAGAATGACATGTGTGTGTTAGACTCCCCCTGACGTCTACACCTCCCCCTGATACTTACATTAATCAGGTGAGCTTGGAAAGTCTTCGCATTCCTATGCTTTTCACATGTTTCTCAAATGTGGCCTTAGGCAATGATTTGGTGAATAAATCTGCCACATTCTCCTCAGACCTTACTTGATTCACTTGAATCTTGAGGAGAGCCTGTTGTTGCTGATTGTAGAAAAACTTTGGGATGTGTTTTGCATTATCACCCTTGATATATCCTACCTTCATCAGTTCGATGCAAGCTGCATTATCTTCATAAATGCAAGTAGGCTCTTCAGTGGTAGAACTCAAACCACTAGTCCCTCGAATATGTGTGATGATAGCTCTTAACCATACACACTCATGAATTGCCTCATGTAGAGTAATGATCTCTGAGTGCTTCGAGGAGGTAGCCACAATGGTTTGCTTAGTTGATCTCCAAGATATCGTTGTGTTCCCACTGGTAAATACATAACCAGTTTGGGAACGACCTTTATGTGGGTCAGAGACGTACCCAGTATAAGCAAAACCAACCAAAACGTCATTTGGCGTTTTAGTGTAGGGAGTGGCGCTTTCGCCATTTAACATTTCCTTTAGGGATTGCAGTTCCATCTGCGGTCCCTCTTGTCTCTCTGTAGGGAAAGAACAGTCTCAAGTCCTTTTAGGTATCGAAGATGTTCTTGATACCATTCCAGTGATGTTGCGTTGGCGCTGAGCTAAATCTAGCTAACAAGTTCATTGAGAATGCAATGTATAGTCGAGTAAATTGGGCTAAATACAATAATGCGCCTATTGCACTTAGATAGGGAATTTCAGCTCCCAACACCTTTTCGTCATCTTCCTTTGGAAGAAATGGATCTTTCCTTGCATCCAAACTTCGACCGATCATGGGAGTGCTAGCAGGATGTGCTTTGTCCATGTTATATCGCATGACTTTTGGACATATGCAGACTGGTGGATTAGTATTCCACAAACTCGGTGTTCTAGTTCAAGGCCTAGATAGAATCGAGTTTTCCCAAGATCCTTCATCTCAAATTCGGATTTCAAGTAGCTCGCGGTTTCTCTTATTTCATCAAGAGTACCTGTTATGTTCATATCATCGACATATACTGCTACAATTGCAAATCCGGAACTTGTTTTTTTTATGAATACGCAGGGGCATAATTCATCGTTCTTATATCCCTTCCCAATCAAGTAGTCACTTAGACGGGTATACCACATCCGCCTGGATTGTTTTAATCCGTAAAGTAAGCGTTTCAACCTAGTTGCAAACGCACTCTGTGGTTTAGAGTCACTTGACTTAGGTAATGTAAGGCCATCAGACACTTTCTTATATATCTCTGAATCTAGATCTCCATGGAGATATGCAGTAACCACATCTATGAGCTGCATTTCCAGTCCTTTGGAAACTACTAAGCTAACTAAGTAGCGGAACGTTATAACGTCCATTTTGGGAGAGAATGTCTCCTCGTAGTCAATTCCAGGGCGTTGTGAGAAACCTTGCGCCACAAGGCGAGCCTTGTACCTTAGGACTTCATTCTTCTCATTACGCTTTTTGACAAAGGTCCATTTATGTCCTACAGGCTTTACACTTGGTGGGGTTAGCACTACCTGACCAAATACCTGTCTCTTTGTCAGAGAATCTAATTCTGCCTGGATTGCTTCTTTCCATTTAGGTCAATCTGCTCTTTGTTGACCTTTTGCAACAGAGCGTGGTTCGATATCATCATGCTCTATGATTCCTTGAGCAACAGTATATATCATCAATGTGTATGGAAGATCTTTCTATCAGCTCATACGCCCTCTCATAATCCTCTGAGATTTCTTTGTTCTCTGAAATCATTTTTAACATCGGAGCGTCCTCCAGTATTGATTCATGGACATAACTATAATCAGAGACAATCTCATGAGAGGGATTCTATACATTGATGATTGGTTTGTGCCTTACTCACCCTTTTCTTCCTTGGGTGAGTGTCAATTGAACCAAGTGACCTCCCCTCTTCCTTGGGGAGCCACGGCTTCAACCACACCTCCACTAAGTGCGATTGTAGTGCCTCTATCTGCGTCACCGTGCCCCTTGTTGAGGACTTCTAACCTTGCAGGCACATTTGCAGCTGGTATATGTGATCTCATCACTTTTGCGATATCAGTAAACGTATCAGGCATCGAATCTGCTACATTCTGAAGATCGATTATTCTTTTCACTTCACTTTCACTTTGTGAAGTGCGGGGATCAAAATGAGACAGGGTGGGGATAAACCACGACAATTCCTGTCGTTCCCTTGGAAAATCCTTTTTCCTATCTCCACCTAACGACGGGAAGACTGTCTCATCAAAGTGACAGTCCGCAAATTTAGCGGTAAAGAGATCGCCGTCAAGGTTTCCAAATGGCGGATAATTGTTGGGGATTCGTATCCAACATAAATACTCAATCGTCTCTGAAGACCCATTATGGTGCGCTGTGGGGGCGCAATAGGCACATATACTGCGCAACCAAATAAGCGGAAGTGTGAAATGTCAGGCTCATATCCAGTTACCAACTGGTACGCAGAAAATGGTTGGCCAGCAGTGGGTCTGAAATGAATAAGTAGAGCTGCGTGCAATATTGCATAACCCCATGCAGAGATAGGCATGTTGGTGCGTATAACCAATGCCCTAGCCACTATCTGTAGCTTTTTTATGGTGGCTTCTGCGAGACCATTTTGTGTATGCACATGGGGTACATGATGCTCTACATCTATCCAAATAGATATGCAATAATCATCAAATTCTTTTGATGTAAACTCTCCAGCATTATCAAGCCTTATAGACTTGATAGGGTGATCGGGGTGGTGAGCCCTTAAACGTATAATCTGTGCTAGGAGTATTGTAGCATTTCTTGTGGACAATAAAACGACATGGGACCAGATTGTCGAAGCATCCACCAGAACCATAAAGTACTTGAATGGTCCGCATTCTGGATGGATAAGTCCACATACATCTCTTTGTATCCTTTGTAAGAATGGAATGTTTTGTTTTGTATCTTTAGCATAGGAAGGTCTCAATCCTGTTTTTGCTAAAGAGCAAGCTTTGCAAAACGAGTGATATGCCTTTGAAATAGTCAATGAGGCATAATGGGAGGGAGGTAGTGCTTCTGGTACTTCAGAAGGCAATGACTGCATTTGAGCAATACTAGAACCGACACCTTGCAGTGTGGCAAATTTTTCTCCCATTTTTCACTCGAAAGAAGGGATGTCCGTGTGAGTTCTTTAAAAATACGGATCATCATGTCATGACCTCGGTGCCGTAGGCGGTCATGCAAAAGCCTATATGAGTCAGTGTCCCACATTTCATTGTTGGTGACAATATAGGATTCAATTAATGATCGGAATCGTAGGGAGGTACAGTCCACTAGATTGACTCATAAGTTTCTCTAAGATGTGTTTCCTTCCACAGTCATTAGATGTAATATCAAGGTATTCAATTCCATTCTCACGGTGTGTTTTTACATGATAACCTTTGGCACAAATTGCTTTGAAACATTAACAAGGTTCGATTAGCTCTTGGTGCATATAGAGCGTCTGTGACTTTAAATGTTGTGTCATTAGGCAGCAAAAATTTTGGCAGTTCCTCGCCCTTTTATTAGTTGTGATAATCCAATCATCGTAGTCACAGATGAATTATAGGCTATTAGTTTCAATGAACAATTGCCTATTTCTTAATATTGTGTTGGTAGTTCCACTATCATCTAAGCACTCAAGTTCTCCTCCATTCATTCCTACAAATAAATGGGAGGTATTTAGAAAATATAACTCATATTCTTTAGAGTATTTCTATTTGCGTAGAATGGTCTTCTTTTCATTCTAATAATTTTTCATTTTTTCTAGATGTATTGCTTTACATCTTTATAGTGCTATTTCGAACCATGTAAATATGTGTATAGAAAATAAATTTGAATAATTCAGTGCTTCAGAATAAAATTTGAAATTTATTAATAAGCCAACGATAATCAAATCAAGGTCTTGTTCAGAAATCTTATTCATCAATCCATGATTGAAAATAAACTTTAAGACCAAACAATAGTCTAATTAAAAGTGAGTCATTATGCCTTCACAACTGTCTTTGGAAAATAAAACACAGATCAAGAGATTGAGAGCATCCATTGACTTAGCAAGTTCCTCTTTGCCATTGAAGTCTGCAATTGTAAGGTTGACGTCTAGGTCATGACTTCCTTCTTCCATATAGTGAGCCTCTTGTTCTTTAGACTCTCTATACATCTTGTAATTTGCTGCTGCTGTGTTGTTTGCTTGGCAGTTCTTGTACCAATGCCCAATGAATCCACACCTATAGCATGGTTCATTGTCAGCTCTTTCCTTTTGCATCTTGTTTCCACGATCCCCATGTCCCTTTCCACGTGGTGCATTGTTGCCACGTGGGTAGGGATCAGCACGTCTAAACCCCCTTGCATTGGAGTTATTTCCACCTTTCATTTTGCCATAATTAGCCTGGGAAATTTTCTTTGTCCCAGTGGGCCTGGCATTGTTATTCAAGAGAATCTCATTTTGTCTCTCAGCCACTTGCAGTAGGCTTATCAACTTATTGAAGGTTGTGATTCTTTTGTTGTCATCATTCAACTGATACTGGTTCGCTAGTATAAAAGCTGAATTAGGAAAGGTGGTAAGAGTCTTGTAGATCATATCATCTTCTGTGATTTCTCTTCCACAGAAATTGAGACGTGCCTTTAAGCGCAACATGTCCTTGTTGAAGTCATTGACCTTTTTATAGTCAAGCAAGCGGATTCCATTCCACTTAATAGCCAGTCCTGGGAGCAAAGTATCGTGAATGTTCCCAAAACATCCTTTAGCATCCCACAGTGCTTTGGGTGTCTTCAACTGAAAGTACTCCCAGCGTAGGCTAGGATCAATATGTCGCCTCAGAAAAATTAAGGCATCTGCTTTCACTTTATTAGATAGTACGTTCATCATCTTTGGGGTCAGTAATGGTGGCAGTTTAGTCTTTTGCCACAAAAGCAGTTTCCATATCGGAAACCCAACGATGGTACTCAAGTCCTTCTGAGTCCAAAATGTCAAACTCAGGTCGAGTTGGATCAGCCATCTACATAAAACAAGAGGGAAGATATAAATTACGCAGTCATAAAGACATCCACGTGAATTATTTTCCAAAAATATGAATTAGATTTCAAGACCAAGATTCGTAATGGTCACATATTTTTTTCTTTCTTTCGATGCTATATGAAAATGCTTTATCACAGTAAGTGTGTATGGATAATGCGCATGAATTTTCATTATCATGGCCAAACGGTATTGATATGTTGCATTAAAAATAAGCATAGCACATTTAAATATAGCATATAAAAATAAACTACATGGCATGCTCAAATTTCACAAATATACAACAAATTATATACTACACATAATAATAGCAATAATATAGCATGCGAAAAATAAAATATAAACAATAGCATAATTAAAGGCATACTTAGGAATAATTATATAAGAGTAAATAAAATTCACAAAACATGCTTACAAGTGCATAAATAATATATAACAAGATATATATGGCATGTTCAAAATAAAGTATAAACTATAGCATAATTAAAACATGCTTAAACATAATCATGTAAAACATAAATAACAAGGCATGCTTAAAATGATCAAAATTATCTAACTAAACATGCTCAAAAGTTCTAATTATAAACAATTTAATATACCGGAGTATGAAAATAAATAGGGTTTTTTACTTCAACAGTGTCTGAACTCTTCGAGGACTTTTGAAATGATACCTGAACTTTCAAAGTTATCAATGTGATACCTGAACTCATTTTTTCATATCAACGTCGTACCTGCGGTCGATTTCCGTCACAGAACAGTTAACTATGACCACGTGCCTAGCACGTGAGGCACTTAATGAGGTTAAAAGACTAATTTACCCTCAAAAGTTATACTTCAACAGTGTCTGAACTCTTCGAGGACTTTTGAAATGATACCTGAACTTTCAAAGTTATCAATGTAATACCTGAACTCATTTTTTGTATCAACGTCGTACCTGCGGTCGATTTCCGTCACAGAACCGTTAACTATGACCACGTGCCCAGCACGTGAGACACAAAATAAGGGTAAAAATGACATTTCCCACTTCCTTTAGTTCTTCACGTGTCCCGTCGTACCTTCAGTTCTTCTTCTCCATTTCTATTTCCTTTTTCATCTGCAAAATGCAATTAGATGGGTTGATGACATTTCCTAGCAAAATGCAAAACCCAAAGAAAAACTTGAATCCAATTCTCTGATGGACGGACACCGCTGGGGACTCTATCTCATCGGAGTTCTCCAAGCACAACTTGCTCAACGGCTTTGCTTCTCCGGCTTTGCTTCTCTGAATTTATTGCAGGCCGAGCGGTGTAGACGGTTTCAAGACTCTTGGCCTCCAGATTTGAGACTTGGAATTTACCTGAGATTTCAGACAAAGGGATCAGAGAGAGAGAGAGAGAGAGAGAGAGAATATGGCCGGCGGCAATCCAGACCTTCTTGTGCAGCTTGCCAGAGATATGACGGAGGCGGGCCACGCCGTCGTGGCACTCAGCTTCCTCACCGCAACTAACATCACAGCATAAGTTCATGAATTTCAAAAATAGTCCGTGTCTTTGTAATTGAATCAAAATCTGCAAAAGTGAAGGAGACTGAGAGTCTCTCTCTTTCTCTCTCTGCAACTCTCTTTCTTTCTCTCTCAACAACGGCGAAAAGGCGAAGGATGGTGATGATGGGAGAAAACCCAAAACTGATTTTTCCGCAACTGTGTGTCTGTATATAACTATATTTATCTGTATATGATTTATCGAACAATGGGGCAATGATCATTTCACTGATTCCAGCTTCTAATCAATTTGTCCAAAAAAGAACCGGCCTTTGGTTATTCGCGGCTGTAATATCAGTACTTAGTGGGAGCATAGGAAGAGGTACTCTGGCGAGGCAATCAGTGGCAGTCGGGGCAGGTGAGGAACAATCTGAGGGTTTTACGGCGGCGGAGGTGGATGACGGGGCTGGCGGATGGGCTGTACATAGGGCTTCAGGCGATGACGGGCATTGAGTGGCGAGGAGCTTGAATTTTTGCAAGGTAGCCATATGGATCTAGCTGAGTTCAATGTGGTTGTAGTCAAGTAGTGCTTGGAAAGGGTTGGGCGGTTGAGAGAGAAGGTGAGATCTGATTTGCGGCCATGGCTTCCAATCGGAGGGGACAAATCAAAGGGAAGAAGACGTCGAAAAAGAAAAACAAGAAAGAAAAAAAGAAAGAAAGAAAGCAAAAAAAAATAAAAAACAATACTTTTGAGGGTAAATTAGTCTTTTAACCTCATTAAGTGCCTCACGTGTTGGGCACGTGGTCATAGTTAACGGTTTTGTGACGGAAATCGACCGCAGGTACGACGTTGATATGAAAAAATGAGTCCAGGTATCACATTGATAATTTTGAAAGTTCAGGTATCATTTCAAAAGTTCTCGAAGAGTTCAGACACTGTTGAACTAAAAAACCCCATGAAGAACTAAAGGAAGTGGGAAATGTCATTTTTACCCTTATTTTGTGCTTCACGTGCTGGGCACGTGGTCATAGTTAACGGTTATGTGACGGAAATCGACCGCAGGTACGACGTTGATACGAAAAAATGAGTTCAGGTATCACATTGATAATTTTGAAAGTTCAGGTATCATTTCAAAAGTCCTCGAAGAGTTCAGACACTGTTGAAGTAAAAAATCCAAATAAATAAATAAAAGAGAACATACTTGATATCAAGTAAATAAAACGATCCTAGGGCACGCGCGTGTTGATGCAGGCGTGCGTAACGATGTTTTTGGGGGTGAGAAAAACTTGGTTGCTTCTTTTTTTTCAGCAGTGGGCCTTGTTTTTTTTTTTTTCTTTTGCTTTTTTTTTTTTTTTTTTCTGGGCTGCAAGCCTACTTTTTCTTGTCTGGGCCACAGGGCCTCTTTTTTTTTTTTTTTTTTTCTCTCTGGGCCGCAAGGCTTGTTTTTTTTTTCTTTTTCTGGCTGGGCTGCAGAGCCCTTTTTTTTTTTTGAGATTGTTGGGCCGGGTCACACCTTTTTTTCTCTCTCTTTTTTTCCTTTTCTTCTTCCTTTTCGTGTCTTCTTTCTTCCTCCTGGTTCTCTCTTCTCCTTCTGGGCAGAAAAGGTGCTGTCGATCTGCCCTCCTGGTTTGCAGCAGCGCCGGGGCTAGGATGTGACGGGCGGGTTGGGCTGGCCCGGAGATCTACAGGCAGATGGAATCTGCAAGAACACGGGGTTGTGCAGACCGGTCGGTAAGGCAAGCGCTAGGGCTGGAGGCTGGGTGTGCAGCGCCGGATCGGAGCTGAGATGTGCTGTTGGGGTTGGTGCTAGGCTGTAGATCGCAGATGCGCTGCAGGGATCGGTGATGCTTGCGGGGCTAGGATCGGTGCTCCGTGCGCTGTAGGTGGGCAAAAAGGCCGGTGAAGGGGAGCAGATGAGGTTCTGGTGGCAGCGGCTGCAGGGCTGGGCTGGGCTGCGCAGGTAAGGCCAGTGTAGGCTGGGGTATTGCAGGCAGGGAGGGTCGGAGAGAAGGAGGCCGATCTGGAAATTTTTTTATTTTTTTATTTTATTGGGAAAATGATCATTTACCCGATTTTAGGCTAAAAATTGCCCACTTGCTCCACCAACTGTTTTTTAACCCCATTTACCCAAAACACTCTAAGGGATTATTTCCCCTTTACCCAATTAATTCTTTTTTCTTTTTTTTTGAGACTTTTTTGCCCTCTCCTTCTTTCTCACTTAGAGAGAGAAGTCATCTTCCACCTTGCTGTGCTCCGGTGACCAGTGGCCGGCGCGGACTCCGGCGAACTGTGACCGGATTCCGGCGACCGGTGACCGGATTCAGGGAACCGGTAACCGAAATCCGGTGACAGATGACTGGAATCCGGAATCCGGCTATTATTGCCCCCCAGTAATCATATTACTGCCCCCCAGTAATCATATTATTGCCTCCCAAAAATCATATTATTGCCGTCCAGTGAATTGTATGAACTCCCAAAACCAAAATGAATACACTACAGGAACAATTGATCAATTTATAATCATATTACTGCCCCCCAGTAATCATATTATTGCCCCCCAGTACAAAGTCCAATGTTTCTACTGCCTCCCAATAGACCACCAAAAATGCACATTTTTGTAGGATTCACAGATAATTTGACTTTAATACACAGAAAACAACAGGTAACTTATCAAAACACCACACTATAGTGATCCCTGTCCCTCATATCAAAGTCTACTAGGGGCCAATAATGTGTCTACTGCCCCCCAGTAGACCATCAAACAAACCCCACAGTTACATTGCAATTCCTTCCTCATTCCCGGGGTTCACCGAGTGTGAGGCCGGTGCAGGATTGGTCGGATCGTCATCGTCTTCGTCAAGATAGGAAGAGTTGGCGAAACAAGGTTGATGGGACCGGACCACCGACCTCAACCTCAACCACCGTACGTCTTCGTCGCCGTGGGTTCCCCAGTTAAGACCCGGCCAAGATCCGGATCGAGAAACAGAGACTAGATGGCCCAGAATCCTCCGGATCTATTGAGTTGTTGGCCCGAATCCGAAGGTGGAGCGCCGGAGCAGCCATGGCAGAGAGAGAGAGTCTGGGGGAGAGAGAGTATGGTTCGGGTGACGGCGGCGCTCGGAGGTTGAGGTCGAATCCGGATGCAGTGCTCCTATCTTCTCTGATGCCGGTGGAGACTTGATGGAGGTGGTGGCCCGAAGCTGCCGGAGCAACCATGGCACAGAGAGATAGAGAGAGAGAGAGAGCGAAGCCGGAGGTGGGGCGCGGCAGAGAGAGAGAGAGTGTGTGAGAGAGAGTCTGAGAGGATAGAGTTTAATAGGGGGCAAAACTGTCACTATAGGTTAGATTGGGTAAATGAGGTCAAAAAACTCTTGGTGGAGTAAGTGAGCAATTTTTGGGCTAAAATGGGGTAAGTAGTCACGACCCCTATTTTATTTGTGCGGCAGAAAAGAAGAAAAAGTTTTTTTCTTCTAGGGTTTTTTTTTTCGTCGGGAATAAGAAAGTAACTAAAAACTGTTTTTTTTTTTTTGGCTATTTGCTCTGAGCGTGCTGATAACGTGTTAAAGTAAAATGATAATTGGAATGGTCTACTCATTTCATTTCATAACCCATTTATATAGGGATATGATTACAACGGAAATATCAATTACATTGATGATACTAAATGCTGATTGAGCTGTGATTTGTAATTGCTTGATTCCCTCTTCGTCTGTTTCTTTGACGAAGGCACATAATGTGTTTTTCCTTTAACAATATCAACCCCTATTAATTAACTTGTTTTCTTGAATTGGAAAGTATAGTATACAGAGATATTCGCGGAATGCCAAAGACTGCTAAACTTAGTCAAGTCCACAGCCCAAACAAAAACAAGAAGAAAAAAGTGCCAGAGACTATATAGTTCAGCCATGCAACTTGACGATAATATCTGTTGCTTCTACTGATAGTACACAACCATACATTGATACATATATCTATCGATTAAATTTCTTGTTAATATGATAACATGATTAATATCCCTCTCTATAATTCTGCTGCATATATAACTTAAAGAACCCAACCAACAATTACGTCTATACACACCTCTATGCAGTACTGAAATATCATTACCCAATATGAAACCCATTTTCTTTCCTCATAACCTTTCCAGCTTGTTTTCGCTCATCATCACCCTGCTGGTGGCCGGAGAGTCCGCACCTATCTACTCTCCAATCAATAATATCACCCTTAACTGTGGCTTTTCCGGCAACACTGTCAGTAATTATGATTTTCAAACTTGGACGGGAGACATCAACTCAGTTTTTCCCCGAAGCAGTTGGTAGTAGATCCCAATTAAGTCGAGAAAGCACCACCGTTGTCCTCCACGGGAAGTCAAGTGCCATTCACCACAGCTAGCTAGGCTTTCGCACTCGGAATTCACTTACAGATTTTCCTTTCTGATGTAGAAATTCAAGTCTCTGCGCGCAACACAACAAAACCTTTAAGTCAATTTAGTCACTAATCACACTAGTGCTCGAAAACTGTTGAGAAGAAAGTTTCAATTTAGAACAACAACAACTTGCATTGCCAAGTAACTTCTTCACGTTTACGTCCTACTTTGGCCAAGAGCTTGAGTCTCATTCATCAAAAGAAAAAAGGAAACCTCCACTAAAACAATGTTCTGGACAACTAAAGCAAACAAAGAAAAACACATCATCAATAATAGAACACACTTCAGAAAATAAAGTTCTGAACTTTCCAAGTCCAAAATCGCTGCCGTTGACGCTGGACCAAAAAAATCATATAACAACCCATCCTAGAGCTCAGTCATTCTTTTCTTTTGTTTAATGCAAGCTTTATCTCGGAGTTCTAATGAAATACGGTGCTTATAACTTGTTTCATAGCCCCTGTAAAGTCTTTTAAGCTTAATTATCCTCCTTCAACCTTCAACTTTCCAAAGTCCAAATTTTGAATTAGAAAACTAAATGATAGCATGGAATCCATAGTCAAACCTTGATAGTGAAACCAAGCTTGAGGACGAAGAGAATGAGAGAAAACTGGAGCAAATTTTCTAAGTCTTTCTGAATTAAATGCCACCTTACCACATTATTACAACTCTCAGCAATTTATAGTTAGGACAACCCTAACAATTATTACAAACTGAAAAATAGAAAATATCTAGAGAAAATATCTAGATCTTTCCACATGAGCAGGTGACGGACATGCTTGACAGCTGGAGTCCACTTCATTCGTCAACTCATCCTCCTCCATGCTATGCTGATTTCATGTATAAGTCAACACCTCCCCTCAATCTCAGTAGGGAAACAATACTGAGATTGGTACAGTGAGCTTTGAAAATGGGACTGTGAAGACCTTTGGTAAATACATCAGCAGTCTGATATTCAGTAGGAACATACTGAAGAAGAAGATCTCGACGTTGTACTCTTTCCCTCACAAAGTGAAAATCATTGTCAAGATGTTTAATCTTGAGTGAAACACAGGGTTTGAGCACAAAGCTAATGCAGAAAGATTGTCACACTTTAGTAAAGGTGGAGCAGGAATTCTCACTTGCAAATCACACAACACATGTCGAATCCAAGAGACTTCTGCAGCAGTATTGGCCAAAGCTCTATATTCTGCTTCTGTTGAGCTCCTTGAAACCGATCCTTGTTTCTTTGATTGCCAAGAGATAGGACAATGACCAAGATAGATAACAAACCCAGTGGTTGACCGTCTATGGTTAATCTCGCCAGCCCAATCAGCATCACAGTAGGCATTAACATAAGGAGCAGAGTTGCCAAACTTATAATACAGTCCTTTAGATAAAGTTCCTTGAAGATATCTCAGTATTCGTTTAACAGAAACATAGTGCACATCAGTGGGAGCAGACATGAATTGGCATACAGTATTAACAGCAAATGCTATATCAGGTCTGGTAAATGTAAGATATTGCAAGGCACCAACTATACTTCTGTAAAGAGTGGGATTAGGTAGAGGAGTACCTTCATTTTTAAGCATCTGAACATGAGGTAAACAAGGTGAAGCACATTCTCTACAGGACCCCAGTCCTGCCTTAAGTATCAACTCTTTTGCATAATTTTCTTGTGACAGAAAAATTCCATTCTCCTTGAGCTGAACATTAATACCAAGAAAGTAGGATAAAGGTCCTAAATCCTTCATATCAAACACATCACTTAACTCAGATATTACTGCATTAATTCCTTGAGTGTCAGAACCTGTAACAACAATGTCATCAACATATAGCAGTAAAGCCACAACTCCTTTCTCACTGTGTTTAATAAACAGGCTAGGATCAGAGTGAGAAAAATTAAAGCCTAGAGCTGGAAGGAAATTGGTGAACTTCTCATTCCAGGCTCTAGGTGCCTGCTTTAAGCCATAAAGAGATTTCTTGAGCAGACACACATACTCAGGATGTATAGAATCAGTAAACCCTTGTGGTTGTTGCATATATACTTCTCTGAGATCACCATGAAGAAATGCATTTTTAACATCCAATTGCCTTAGTTGCCACCTATTCATTGCTGCAAGAGCAATAACAAGTCTCACAGTACTATGTCTCACAACAGGGCTAAAGGTCTCATCATAATCCAATCCTTTTTCTTGACTGAAGCCTTGAGCCACAAGTCTAGCCTTATACCTTGAAACAGTCCCATCTGGGTTTCTTTTAATCTTATAGATCCATTTACTCCCCACAATATTCTTATCTTTTGGAATAGGTACCAGTTCCCAGGTTCCTTGCTTAAGAAGAGCATCAATTTCTTCTTCTTCATTGCCACATCCCATTCTGACTTACCAACAGCAGCTCTGAATGATTAGGCTCTACAGGATCATGAACATCTAATACTGCAGTAAATCCACTGAAGAAAGCCAACTCATCAAACAAATCTTGTTGAACAATACAAGAGAAGGCACAAAAATCCTGAAATGATTTCTTCTTCACAATACCATTTTTGGCCCTTGTAAGCATAGAATGATTATATGCTTGAGATTGATCCTCAACAAACTGTAATTCCTGAGGTAACTCAGTAGCACCATCACTTTGAACATCACAGTAAGTATTCTCATCACTAGACTCATCATTAGGATTTGCATCAGAAATAGAAGATGAACTACTCGACTGATCCAAATTACTCAACTCATGGATATCCCCCCCATCAGCCAAGGCAGGAGGCTGAACAGTGGGATCAAAAGGAAGAACAACCTGCAGTTGGCCTGAAGAAAGAACAGGAAGTACAGCTGAAGAAGCAGCAGAAGGGGGAGTAGGAGAATGGACTGGTAGAGAGCGAGGCCTAGATGAGGAAGAGACTGATAAACTAGGAGCTCGAGACTGATCATAAAGCATAGAAGAAAAAGGAAAGAGAGATTCATCATGTATGACATGCCTACACATCCACAACTTATTTTTCTCTGGACTAAAGCAGAACACACCTTTGTAACCCAAAGCATAGCCCAGGAAAACACACCTAGTAGTTCTAGGATCAAGCTTATCATGAGAGTAGGGTCTAAGGAAAGGATAACAAGCAGAACCAAAAATCTTAAGAGCACTAAGATCAGGTGCAGAACCAAACAGTGCAAAATATGGTGACTGCTGCTGAAGTGACTTACAAGGCATCCTATTGATGAGATAAGTAGAATGTGCAATAGCATGAAACCAAAAATGTTTAGGCAAGGAAGCAGCAGTCAAAAGAGTTATGCAGGTCTCCACAATGTGTCTATTCTTTCTTTCTGCAGTACCATTTTGTTGAGGAGTGTGAGGACAGGTAATGAGATGAAGAATACCCTTGCTAGCTAAGAAATCCTTGAATGCCCTACTGTTATACTCTCCCCCACCATCAGTTTGAAATGATTGAATAACCAAATGAAACTGTGTGTAAACAAAACTGCAGAAATTGACAAATGTAGGAAACACATCTGATTTATTCACAAGTGGATAGATCCACACAAACCGAGTACAATCATCAATGAATGTCACATAGTACTTAAAGCCCTCAAGAGATAGGCAGGGAGCAGGGCCCCATACATCAGAATGTATTTTCTGAAATGGAATACTTGACTTAGTAACTGACTCATGGAAAGGCAATCTATGCATTTTTCCACTAAGACAAGCTGAGCAGACATGAAATGCTACATCATTGCTAAACTTGATATTAGACAAAGAAAGCATTTTAGAAGCAACTTCTGAAGTAGGATGCCCAAGTCTCTGGTGCCAAAGAGACGATTTAACAGCTGATCCAACAAATGCAGTATGAGTATGTTGAGTAGAGGGAATAAATCTTGGAGTTTTGAACAGAAATAGACCTTCACCATTACTCTTTCCTTTGTACAGAAGAGCCTTTGAGACCTTGTCCTGAACACAAATATCAACATCATCCATAATTATGTAGCAGTGATTATCTTTGCACAATTTATTGAATGATAGAAGATTCACAGCTAAGCTAGGCACATGAAGCACATTTTTAAGTGTGAATGAATGTGCAGCAGGTGTAATAGATGTAGATCCAATATGTTTGACAGTCAAACCTGCACCATTGCCAATAGTAATGGAGTTATTGGTCTCATAAGGGTGAGCAATAGTGAGGTTTCTGAGATCAGAAGTCATGTGATGGGTAGCTCCAGTATCACCAATCCATATCTCATTGTGATGAGTTCCAGATGAGCTAGCACCAGTAGATTGAGCAGTCATTGCAGTAAGAGAAGAGGGAGGCTCAGCTCCTTGATAGGCATAGTTGCTCCTATGATGACAATCTAGAGCAATATGGCCCTTAAGACCACAGATTTGGCACACCACTACGGACTGGGATGGATGATTTGCTGGTATGTCAGGTCTGTAGAAACAGTTAACAGCAGTATGGCCTTTCTTCCCACAAATCTGACACTCAGGAGAGACACCACTATTGTTTCTGTATTCATTATTATTGCCTCTGAAATCAGGTGATTCAGGATTTTGAAAGCACTTGCTTGCAATATGCCCCTTCTTGTGACAATAACCACACTCAGCATTCTGGTAACAATTGTTAGCAGAATGACCTCTTTTGCCGCATATCTGACACTCTACACCATTGTAAGGCCTAACATTTCCACCAGCTTGAGAGTCTTCATGAGAGAACTGTTTAGGATTAGTCCAGCTGGACTGTCTATTATTGTTGCCATTCCAAGTACCCTTGCCCTTGTCAGTGGAAAAGAACTAAAAGAATTCTTGCTTCTGTCATCATTGTTCTTATAACCAGCACCTCGAGCTGCCATAGCTATCATAGAGCTCTGAGGAATAAACTGAGCTTCAATATCTCTTTCAGCAGCTAGAAGTTGAGCTCTGAAGTCCTTGAGAGAAATAGGGCAGTCTCTAGCTCGAATTACAGTCTTAATCACAGAATACTCTTCAGGCAACCCATTCAATGTAACAACAACAATGTCTTCATCAACTATAGTGATACCAACAGATGAGAGTTGATCTCTGGCATGTTTAATACGAAGGAGATATTTATCAATTGAATCTGAACCCTTCTTAATAGTCTGCAAGTCAGTTTTAAGCTGAATGATATTGGCCCTTGACACAGTAGAAAATCTTTCTTGTAAAGCAAGCCATGCTTCACGAGATGAGCAACTACCAACAATAATCTCCATAATATCACCATCAAGTGTAGCCATTAACAGTCCAAGCAAAGCCTTATCAGTTTTCTTCCACTGCTTATATGCTTGAGTTATTTCAGCAGTGACAGTACCTTCATCAGTGAGCACAAAACGTGGAGGACAAGGATAGGTCCCATCAAAGAATCCAAACAGATCATCACCTTCCAATACAGACTTGAATTGAAAGCTCCACTTCACAAAGTTATTTTCACTCAAACGTACAGTAATCATGTTCAAGAGTGAATTGACATCAGAATGTGTTACGGCCATTGTTGTAAGCTTTGAGAAGAATCTACAGATTATCAAACTTTATTACCAAAGGATTATCAATCTCTCATCATCACATCAGATTATCAACAATTATCAAAAGATTATCAATCTCTTATCATCAACAGAACGAGACACTCAACAATTATGTTATGAGCAATTATGTTATCACAGATCTTGTAACAATAATAGATCTACATAACACGTAAGAAATCAAGCTCAAACAATAGCATAGATCTAAGAATCGAGAGCAGATCGAAGCTAGTGACCTCAGAACACAGTGAAAGATTACGAATCGATAGATCTGAGTGAACTAGAACATCATAATAGCAGTCTTAAGAATTTGAAGTTAGAAATACGACCTTAGAAGCTTGAGAAGTAGAAGATACAGTAGAACTTGCAGATCTAGGTTTTTAGCTGCATCAACCAGAAAGCTTGAGGATGCGGAAGCGAAAGCTACACACACAAGTAGCAACGATGAGGTTAAGCACAGGATCAAGAGCCGTAGCTCTGATACCATGATAGCATGGAATCCATAGTCAAACCTTGATAGTGAAACCAAGCTTGAGGACGAAGAGAATGAGAGAAAACTGGAGCAAATTTTCTAAGTCTTTCTGAATTAAATGCCACCTTACCACATTATTACAACTCTCAGCAATTTATAGTTAGGACAACCCTAACAATTATTACAAACTGAAAAATAGAAAATATCTAGAGAAAATATCTAGATCTTTCCACATGAGCAGGTGACGGGTACATGCTTGACAGCTGGAGTCCACTTCATTCGTCAACTCATCCTCCTCCATGCTATGCTGATTTCATGTATAAGTCAACAAAACACACACATTACTGTTATGCTCATGATTCTATGAGCAGTGTAGCTTCCCCTGTTTCCAACTTCATCCTTACCCTCTCGATCATCTCTCTCCCTACGATGAAACCAATCACCACTCGTCTCTACCTCTACTTGTTCCTCCACATCCTCACTCTCCTCGTCACCGGTCAGTCGCCACCATACATTCCGGTCGACAATATCACCCTCGCCTGCGGCAGTTCCGGCCAATCGAGCTCCAATGGCCTCAGAAAGTGGAGTGGAGATATCGACTCAAAATTCACCCCAATAGGTAACGGATCCCAATCCATCGATGCACCGCGATCGTCCACCCCTAGCCAAGTCCCTTACACCAAAGCTCGGCTCTCTCGCTCCCGATTCACTTACAGAATTCCCCTCTCTCCCGGTCAAAAATTCATCCGCTTGCATTTCAATCCAGATACATACAACCCGAACTTCCGACGCTCCAATTCCCTCTTCTCCGTCACCGCCGCCGGCTTCACTCTCCTCAAAGACTTCAACGCCTCCGTCACTTCCGACGCTTCCCGCAGGTCCCCGCTGGTCAGAGAATTCTGTGTAAACATCAAGACAGGACAGAGACTCGAGATCACCTTCATACCAAGCAAAGATGCGTACGCTTTCATCAACGGAATCGAAATCGTGTCCATGCCCACCGGTTTTTACTATACTAATTCAGCCCATTTCGTCGACACCAGCGCAAGCACATATCCGATCGGAAACAACACAGCTCTGGAGATGGTGTACCGAATCAACGTCGGCGGAGGCCCCATCTCGCCGGAAGCAGACACCGGAATGTACAGGAATTGGGACACCGGCGACGAAATTTATTTGGATGATTTAAGTAAAATATGGAGCGTGCTACGACAGAACAATACAATCGAGCTCAATTTTGTCACAGTTCCAAATTACTCTGCCCCGAAACCAGTTTACATAACAGGTCGGTCAACGGGGATGTACAAAAATATCAACAAGCGCTATAACCTCACATGGGTATTTCCCTTGGATCCCAAGTTTTATTACCTGGTGAGACTCCATTTCTGTGGGTTTGAATCTGATATTACCAACTACGGAGATCGATCGTTTCGAATCTTCTTGGCCAATCAAACCGCAGAAGAACTTGCAGATGTCATCGGATGGAGCGAAGCAAATGAGAATCCAGTTTACAGAGACTACGTTGTGGGCATGTTCACGTCTCCGGTTGGAAGCGAGAAGAAAGTTAACCTCTCTCTAGTACTCTCAGCGCTCAAGAGAGATTCGTATACTATTTACAACGATGCCATCTTGAACGGGCTAGAAATCTTCAAGCTCAACGACTCGAGTGGGAATCTTGCCGGACCCAACCCCGACCCGCTCCCGGTGGACGCAGCAAAGGTACAACCGAAGAAGAAGTCTACCCCTACGGCAGCTATTATTGCAGGTGTAGTTTCGGGGTTACTTATGCTCTCTCTTCTCGGATTTTTTGTTTTCCGGCGAGGGAGAAAGGCGAAGGACTACAGCTCAAGTCAAGTAAAGTGGGGTCTGCTTTCTTTTCCAACGACTACTAAGTCCACCACGTCTTACTGTTCATCTCTGCCGTCCGAGCTGTGTCATCGCTTTGCATTGGCGGAGATCAGAGCCGCCACGCAAAACTTTGATGATTCGAACGTTATTGGGGTTGGCGGGTTTGGTAACGTGTACAAAGGTACCATCAACGGTGCGTCCACCCCCTTTGCGATCAAACGGCTGAAAGCGGAGTCGTCACAGGGTGCCCTTGAGTTCAAGACAGAGATCGAATTGCTCTCCCAACTCCGTCACGTCCATCTCGTGTCTCTGGTCGGGTACTGTGATGACAACGGTGAGATGATTTTGGTGTATGACTATATGGAAAATGGGACCCTACGCGATCATTTGTACGACTCCGAAAATCCACCTCTTCCTTGGGAACAAAGGCTTCAAGTTTGTATTGGCGCGGCGCGTGGGTTGCACTACCTTCACACTGGGGTCAAGTGTATGATCATCCACCGAGACGTGAAGAGCACGAACATCTTGCTGGACGATAAATGGGTGGCCAAGGTCGCTGATTTCGGGTTGTCGAAAATGGGCACGACCACCATGTCCAAGACCCACATTAGCACCATGGTCAAAGGCAGTTTCGGCTATCTCGACCCGGAGTACTACCGTCGTCAACAGTTGACTGAGAAGTCTGATGTGTACTCGTTCGGCGTAGTATTGTGTGAGGTGTTGTGTGCTAGGCCGGCTTTGATCCGTACAGCGGACAAGAAGCAAATGAACCTAGCTGCATGGTTTAAGACCTGTCATGGAAACGGAACGCTTGACCAAATCATTGACCCGAATTTGAGGGGTGAGATTGTAAATGAGTGCTTGAACAAGTTTGTTGAAATTGCAATTAGTTGCATGCATGATAATAGGAGTGAACGACCGTCCATGAATGATGTTATATGGGCGCTTGAGTGTGCATTAAAACTTCAACAGACCGCAGAGGGTTCGGATTTGGATTTCAATGCTGGAAAGAAGGGTGAAGATGAGGCTTCACTGGTGAATGATAGTGATGCAGGGTTTAGTGGCACATGGGAAGACTCGTCAAGTTCGAAGAATAGCAAGGTGACCAAAACTAGTAGTAGTTACCAAAATTCCAGTGCTAGTGATTCCATTAAAGGGTTGTCAGGTACAGTCCTCTCTGAGATCGATTCCAATGGAAGCTGATTCAATCATATATAATTGTTGAGTGAAATTGTAAATGTTGTGCATTTGTGTTTAATGATCTCACCTCAGTTTGTAACTATATATGTTGTGTGCTTCAATCCAAGTGAGTAGTGTGATGATGTAATTTTGAACAAGGATATATCATTTGCTCCTACTTTTTGTGCACCTATCAGAACCCTAGTCTCCTTTTGCCATTTCAAAGGAATTCTTCCAATTTTGCAAGTAATTTTGAAGATTATGTTGTACACAATGTTCAGTTTTTTGTTGTTGATGGATCTCAGTGATGTCTCTTTGAGTTTTTGGCTTTATGGGATGTTTATTGCTGGACCTTCTTCATTACCTCATTGCTTTGTCAAGTTGCACATACCCATTGTTACCCCAACTTGCACATACCCATTGTTACCCCAACTTATGTAGGTCTTTTACAACGTACGATTGAAATTGTCCTGTACGTTGATAAAAAAAATTCTACATACGATCTATTGATTTAAAGGATGATGACCTACTTATTCTCAGTGTGGTTCTAAATTAAATTAAGAAATTTCAGCATAAACAGTAGAAGCTTCATTTGTCCAAATGAACCAACTGATCAACTAAAAAGAAAATACAAACAACCAACAAACCAGTAGTGATACGTCCCGTATCAGATTTACCCTTTTACAATATACAAGTTAATTACTCTAAGTTTTACTTTCCTCGATTTTGTTTTACCGATTAGGGCTCCTAAGAGTTGACTTTTTATAGGATAACAATTTAATTTCCCTCACGAAAATTGTAGAGCACGTTAAACAGAGTCCGTGGATGTATTTGGGAATGTGCTCTTTCTACATGTACTTAGCTCTCAAAATTAACCTCTCTGTTATGGTATTTGGGAATGTGGGTTTTTCAAATTTTGGGATCTCGGGTTACTTTGTTTGAAGCTGAATTGTGATGGGTTGCATTGAAATTTGGGATTTGTTCATAAACTTGGGAGCTTTTAATAAAGTCGATACATTCGATGGCATTACTGTTTATCTCTGATATAATTACCATAACCGTGTTAACTCAAATGATACCAACCTCATTCTCGATTTCCCTGTAATAAAAAATGTATATGAATCTGAATAGTATCCATAGAAAATGAAACTACTGATGTTTTAAAAAACTATATCAATCATAAACACATATTGTTTTGATTTTCTATACTGTTTGATATTTTCATTATGAAAAAATTCTGAAAATTTTATCACTATGTTACCAAATGGTGGAATTTTTCATGTTGGGTGTCCGGAATGAGTATAGATGTAATTTATAACAACACAAGAATGCACTGTGTTATTTACTTGATAGATAATCTGCTATTTCTCTCTCTGTCCAAATTTAACAATTCAAGGCAGCTCTTTCTCTTCTTCCACATCATTCATTTTAGAGAGGTAGGGCTAGGGATGGGAATGCAGAGGTTCGTAAATATGTTGTTTTCTTTTTCCCTTGATCTCAAATTCTAGAAAGCTAGGTAATGATTTAATAATACCTTCTTAGACTGTATCTAAGAAGTGGTAACTGTATGTTGAAATCATTTTCCCCTTCTAAAACAAAGTTGAGAATTTGGTTGTTGCTGTATTATTATTATTTTTTGGGTTAATTACAGTTTACCCCCCTGAAGTTTGGGGGTGTCATCATTTCACCCCCTCTACTTTTAATTCTGACTTTTTACCCCCTAAACTTTCCAATTTCAATCAGCCGTGTCCAATTTCTCCTATTCCGTCCAAATTGGACGTTAAGTCTGACCCTTGAGGGCTAAAATGGTCATTTCAACATAAAAAATTAATAAAAAATAAAAAAATTATTAATTTTTTTTCTTTTTGTTTTTTAGTTTTTTTTTTTCTGTTTCTTCGTTTTTTTTAAATAGTTTTTTTTTTTCTTCAACCTATACACCACAAGTTATATTAGGTTTATAAAAACAAAAAAAAATAATCTAGGTGGTTGAAAGCCGCTCGCTGGTCTACGATATTTGTGATATATCTCCGATAAAGTGAAGAATTTAGGATATATCCCTAATTCCTCAGCATAAATATCTGTAAAAAATAATTTTACACTTTATCTGTAAATAAATATCTGTAAAAATTGATTTTACACAGATATTTCTTCACTTTATTGGGGATGTACAAATATTTCTTCACTTTATTGGGGATATATCCTAAAATTCTTCAATTTATTGGAGATATATCACAAATATGTAGACCAAAAATGATTTTAAATAGATATTTCTTCACTTTATTGGGGATATACAGATATTTATTTACAGATAAAGTGTAAAATTATTTTTTACAAATATTTCTTCACTTTATTGGGATATATCCTAAAATTCGTCACTTTATCGGAGATATATAACAAATATCGTAGACCAGCGAGCGGCTTTCAACCACCTAGAGTATTTTTTTTGTTTTTATAACCTATTATAACTTGTGGTGTATAGGTTGAAGACAAAAAAAAAATAGAAAAAAAAAAATTAATAAAAAAACAGAAATTTTTTTTTTTTTTTTTTTTCTGTTGAAGTGACCATTTTAGCCCTCAAGGGTCAGACTTAAGGTCCAATTTGGACAGAATAGGAGAAATTGGACACGGCTGATTGAAATTGGAAAGTTTAGGAGGTAAAAAGTCAAAATTAAAAGTAGAGGGGGTGAAATGATGACACCCCCAAATCTGAAGGGGGTAAATTGTAATTAACCCTTATTTTTTTAGCTATTGTTTTTAGTGTTTGCTAATCACTTATAACTTTTACTTTCCTCTGCATCGAAGTCCGATTGAAATTGGATCAATTGACTTAATTCGATCTCTTTACCTATATCTCTATTCCGCATAAAAACATTTGAAAATACTAACATATCCTATATCTTCTTTATAGCTTTAAGAAACAATGAAATCTATACTCATCAACGAGATAGCAACTCCAGCTCTAGCATTTTGTGCAGCTGCATTGACTGCTGGTAAAATTGATAATATGATCTTTAAACCGACTCCAGCATTTTTTGAACCTGCCATTACCACGTTTCTCTTGCTTAGTGCTATATCTTAGACATACTGTTCCTTTTGCAGGTAACTAATAGTTTGGATCAACTCCAACATTTTGTACAACTACAATTGGAACAACCATTTTTTTACACTTGCTCCAGCAACAACTTTTGCTACGCTGGCTTAGAACTAAACATTTTGTAAAGCTACAAATGAAGCTGCTAAACTTGTTGTACAGCTAGCATTTCTAAACCAACTTCAGTGACAACTTTGTTAACCTATTTTTTTAATACACTTTTGTTAGGTTAAACTTTTTGTATAAAAAATCTTTCACTGTTTCAATAGATCGAATGCAACAATTTTCCTTTTGTATTTTATCGTTATCATTTATTTACAAACACAATTCCGTGGCAAAGCGCGGGTATAATTTCTAGTATATACCTAGCAGCAACTTCACGCCTTTTTGCTGCCCATCAAACACCTCTGCCACTGTTCTCATGGGTCCATGATGTAGAATGTCCTCGGTAGCTAAAGCATCAATTATACTGTTAACATGAAACCAACTCTCACTCCTCTACACCTTTTCCTGTTTTAGCTTATCATCAGGTTGAATGGCTGATCTTGGCCAGAGAGTTGCTACCTATGTACCTAATGTCAGTTATCTCGATTAGGTCCAACACCTAATTCTAGAAATACGATAATCAAGGTTTTAATACTTCTCTTACTTGACATTGATATGTGCGCGCTTGCGTAAAATATGTATCAAGTCAGTTATTAGTTTAACCTACTTGTATTATATTTCAGTCTCTCTTCTAGATTGCTCTGATTACATATTGAAATATTGTTATAAAACTGGGAGTTGTTTTTGTGTATTTGGAGATATGTTAAATATTGGATATTTAATTGATTACTGTGGAAGTGTCGAACTTATCATACTTGTTATGGAGTATGGTGTGATTGTGAAGTTAGTCATGATTGTGGGAAGCATGTAGGCGACATATTTGAGCAGTCCATCTTTAGGGTGATTTTGTTCAATTTTGAGTAGAGTTATTCGTAAGGTAGTCCCCGCATGACCATCTAGGATTTCATGGTAAAATTCAGGGCATGTTATGTCAAATAAAATTGTAGATATGTTGGCAAACTATGATGCTACTTCTATAGCGTTAATTGGTTATTTTGGTGAAATTTGACTCCTCTCTTTGTACTATCATCACTTAATAATGGCCGTTTAGCTCCTTCACACTATCGTTTTCGCTACTTTGTTTCTTATTTGTTTGTTTCAACTCATTATAGAGGTTCTGGTTTAGTTTAACTCTCTTTCACCTTTTTTATATTTTTATGTGATAAGGAGGGGTTTATTGCCTCTCTTATCCCTTTAAACAAAAAAACAAAACAAAACAAAGAAAAAAAACAAAAGTGAATACGAATGTACATTACCAAAAAAGACAAACAGATGCAGTTGGCCAATCATCTACATATCATTAATAATTAATTTTTATCAAACATGTTAAGAGAGAAGCAAACTTCTTGACGGATGCTATTACTAAAACTAAAACAGGCCATCAATGCCCTGCTCAAACTTGGAACAATTCACTTCCCCTTACTGCATCTCAGGCTTTTCTTTTTTATTCCTTTTTTTTTTTTTTTTGAGAAGAAAAACAATATTCCTTAAGTGTGATTGAGAGTTTTCTTTTTCTGTTTTTCTGTTTTTTTTTTTGTTAAGGACAAACAGACCTATTTTCATCCGGTTTCTAAATAACTGCATATACTTCGTCCAAAAAAATAATAATAACTGCATATATTTTTGGCCAAGATATATTAACAACCAGCCGCTTACATACCACACACCTCTTACGTACCAAGCAGATTCATGAACATTATCTGTAACCACTTTATAAGATGAAACTGCGAACTTTCAAAGACCACCATTATTGATTCACCGTTACTACAAAACTGAGAAGTTTGAAACCAGCTTGTAGATCTACATTCACTCCTGCTAGTGCTTGCTATGATGAGCAACCTAAGATGCAAATACCTATACATAGTTACCATGAAACCAATTCTAGCTCACCATCCTCTCTACCTTCCCTTCTTTCTACACATCGTAACCCTACTCCTGGCTGGATCGTCATCAACGCTAGCTACACTCTGATCGATGACATCACCCTTGCCTGTGGCTCTTCCGGCAACCAACCCACTACTAATTATAACCTTCGAAATTGGACCGGAGATATCATCTCAAAATTTTCCCCCATACAAGTTGATCACACAAACACCCACTCTAAAGTCAGAAAAGCACCGTTTTCCCCGTCCACTGCAGGCCAAGTACCATTCAACGCAGCGCGGCTTTCTCACTCGGCATTCACTTATAGGTTTCCCCTCTCTCCCGGCCAAAAGTTTATCCGCTTGCACTTCAACCCTGAGCTACAATCTCACCTGGTCTTTTCCTGTAGATCCCGAGTTTTTCTATCTGGTAAGGCTCCATTTTTGTGAGTTTGAAGAAATGATGACAGACCCCGGAGACCGGGTGTTCTTCATCTACCTAGCCAATCAAACGGTTGAGAAACATGTGGACATAATCCAGTGGAGTGGTGGCAATGGGGTTGCCGTGTACACAAATTATCTTGTATACATGCCCGGCCAAGGAAGCAAGAAGTTAGTTAATCTCTTTCTCGCACTACAAGTAAACCCAAATGGTTAGGAGACTAAATATAGTGATGAAATCTTGAATGGGCTCGAAATCTTCAAACTCAATGACACAAACGGCAATCTCGCCGGACCCAATCCCGACCCACCCCGCCGGAGGAAAAACCAAATGTGAAACTGGAAAGCTCTAGAAAACCGAAGAAGAAGTCGATTCCTGTACTTGCTATCCTTGCCGGTGTAGTTTCTGTCTTACTTGCTCTTTCCCTAGTTGGGTTTTTAGTTTTCGGGCGTGGAAGAAAACACAAGTACTCCAGCTCCAACCACAGGATGACGAGGTCAACCACAAACCTTGAGTCAACTTTCCCATCTTATTTATGTCGTTACTTTTCACTGGCAGAGATCAAATCCGACACCAAAAACTTCAATGACTCTTATCGTTGGAATTGGTGGGTTTGGCCACTTGTACAAAGGACACTTTGATGATGGGGCCACCCTTGTTGCAATCAAACGGCTCAAAGCCACTTCATCGCAGGGCGCCCTTTAGTTCATGACAAAATCAAGATGCTCTCTGGAGTCTGGACTGCGCCATCGCTATTTGCTGTCTTTGATCGGATATTGTGCCGATCAAGGTGAGATGGTCTTAGTGTACGATTACATGGCACGTGAGATTATTTGCACCACACCGAGAAATCATCTTTCTTGGGAACAACGACTTCGGATTTGTATCGGTGCGGCACAAGGTTTGTACTACCTTCATATAGGCAATGTTTTAAAAAACGCGCGTCAGGCGCTCCTTAGAGCGTGAAAAGCGTGAGGCGTGAAGAAAATTGCCTCTGTTTTCCAGATGAGGCGCAGAGGCGGCAAAGGCGGAGATGGAGGCGTTGAAGGCGGAGAAAGCGCGCCTTAAGGAGTCCTGAGCGTACGCCTGGGAAATTTTTTTTTTTTTTTTAAACACACCACGTCGTTTTGGTGTTTTGAGAGGGTTTTTCATTTAGTTCATGTATTATACCCGAGCGAAGCCCCAAATCTCTCAACAGCCTCCTCCCCGAGACCCCGACTCTTCACTGTCAAGAGCACCCAATCCCAATCCCAATCCCTTACTTGAAGATAAAATCATGAAGAGCCCATATGTTTTTTGAAGAATTAGAACAAGAAGGAGGTGTGATCGATCGAGAGAGGCGAATTGGAGCTCCGGTTATAGAAGTTGATCGGCGATAGGGGTTTCTTGTTCGATTGAAGGTTTCTTGTTCGATTGAAGGTTTCTTGTTCTTTTAAGATTTCGTATTGTTCTTTAATTTGATTACTGAATTAGCTTGAGTGTTTTTGCTTGATTGTTCATACTGTATGTGAGTTGTTTGTTCGTGTGAATTGTGTGTGTTGATTTGATTTACATATCCTAGTTTGTTCGTGTGAATTGTGTGTGTTGAACTGTTGATCTACTTGGTAGTTGGAAGGATGGTGTTTCGGAAGGATGGTGTTTAATAGGCTGGATGCTTTGATAAATGGCATCCCTTAGTAGAACCCGATCCACAACCTGGATGCTTTGATGTTTATAATTGAACATTCAATTTCAAAGGTTTAATAGGTTGAATTTTTGCTAAGAGAGTAAACAAGTTAAGATGAATATCCTACCTCTTCTGAAGCCTCTGCTTGTCTTTCTTGTAATTTTGTTCCCCAGTATTGTTAAACCAATTAGCACAGCAGCTGATGATCACGACTGCCCAGTTTGTGACTATGAATGAACAGTACCTTTGATTCCTTGTAATATTCTCTCCTTGAAATTGTGTAGGCACAATGAGTTCTAGTACTAGTGGGACAACAAAGAAAGATCATGCTTGGCGATGGACTAAACCAATTCCCGGAGAGTTGAAGTACTTTTTGTGTGCATTTTGTGATCAAAGAAATACTGGTGGCATCTTCAGGTTCAAGCAGCATTTAGTTGGCACTCATAAGGGAATCAAACCTTGTAACAAAGTTCCACCAAATGTGAAAGATTGGTGCACTATAGCGCTTAAAAGAAATGATGAAGAGAAACGAGCAAGGATTGCTGTGCGTCGGGAGATAGGGGGATTGGAAAGTCTAGAAGAAGATGATGTAGATGATCATGAGGTGACAAATGTGGCTGCAAGTGAGAGTGGTAGTGCTCAAACTCTACTTGGTGGTGGTTCTACGGGTCAACCGAAGGCTAGAGGACCGATGGACAAGTTTGTATCCTCAAAAGCTCGTCAAGTTACATTGAATACCTCATACAAGAAAGAAGAAAGACATGATGTGTGTAGGGCAATTGGGCGCTTATTTTATACTAGTGCATTGCCTTTCAATGTGGCAAATAATCCTTATTATTTTGCCGCATTGGAGATGGTTGCCAAATATGGTCCCGGTTTTCAACCTCCATCAAGTCATGAGTTAAGGACTTGGATTTTGAAGGAAGCAGTTGAAGATGTTCAAAAGTTGATGGTAGCACACAAAAAAGATTAGAGCCACTGTGGATGCACTATTATGTCGGATGGTTGGACGGATGGCAAGAGTAGGGTTTTACTAAATTTTTTAGTAAATAGCCCCAAAGGTACATGGTTCTTGAAATCGGTTGATGCATCGGATACGATCAAAAATGGAGAGTTGATGCTAAATTACTTGGATAATATTGTGGAGGAGGTAGGGGAGGAGAATGTTGTCCAAATTGTTACGGACAATGCTTCCAATTATAAATGGGCAGGAAACGAACTAATGAAGCATAGAAGCAAATTGTGGTGGACTCCATGTGCGGCTCATAGCATTGACTTGATGTTAGAAGATATTAGCAAAATGAAAGTCTTTGAAACTACCATTCAAAGAGCTAAGCAAATTGTGAAATTCATTTATGGGCACACACAAGTTCTTTCCATTATGAGGAAATTCACCGGCAACAAGGAGATTATTCGGCCGGCGGTTACAAGGTTTGCCACATCTTTTCTCTCTCTTCAAAGTTTATATAAGCAAAAGGAGGCTCTTATTAGTATGTTTTCATCAAAAGAATGGTATGAATGTGGATGTACAAAACATAAGGATGCTTATGAGGTGAGGAAGTGGATCCTTCGTGACACACATTTTTGGAACCATGTTGCTTATTGCATAAAGTGTGTCTTGCCCCTTGTTTGTGTCTTAAGAGAGGTTGATTCGGAAGTGAGACCCGCCATGGGATATATCTATGAGTTGATGGATGCCGCAAAAGATAAGATTGCAAATAATCTTGGAAATGTGGAACAAAAGTATGGACCGATTTGGAGGAGAATAGATAATAGGTGGAGTCCACAACTTCATCAACCATTGCATGCGGCGGGTTATTACTGGAACCCTCAATTCCGATATGAAGACAACTTTAAAAATACCGAGCATGTGAAGAAGGGTTTGGAAGAGTGCATGGATAGGATGCTAGTTGGTGAGGCGCGTGTCGCAGCGGAAATACAATTGGACTTATATGAGCGAAAGCTTGGTAAGTTTGGAAGTGCGATGGCCGAATCTACTAGAAAAATCCGATCACCCGGTTAGTTATTATTTGCTAAACTTACTACTTTTAAATGCAATTTTACCAAATGTCTATATGATTTTGATTTATTAATTTATATTCATTTTATGTTCTTAGTGTTTTGGTGGGAAAAATATGGGACACAAACACCGGAGTTGATGAATTTTGCTACTCGGGTCCTTTCCCTTACTTGTAGTGCATCGTGGTGTGAGAGGAATTGGAGTACTTTTGAAATGGTAAGTTCTTTTTACCACTTTTAAGTTGAATTGTTAATAGTTAATAATTGCTAGTCTATTGAATTAATTGTCGCATTTGTGTGTTGAATGTTGATTGTATATTCATACTAAAAAGAGGAATAGACTTGAACACAAGAGAATGCATGCTTTAGTCTATGTGAAATATAATATTGCTCTAAAAGATAGGACTTTGAAAAGGAATGCTACAATGACCGATCCTATTGTAGTGGAAGAAATTGAATCTGATGATGAATGGATAACAGAGATAGAGGATCCGGTTCTTCCCACCGATCCACATTGGCTTGAGGACAATGTGGAAGATCTAGCATTGAATGATGAAGCGGTAAGAAATGTGTCAATTGGTACATATCAAAGTACCCTAATTGATAGAGAGCCTCCTCCTCGTGTGCATTCTCCTCCTCGTGAGCCTACTCCTTCTCTTGATGAGCCTATTGTTTTATACAAAAGGAAATCTAGTGAAGGAGCATGTTCAAGTAAGTAACCATGTTCAAATAATTGTATAACATAGTATTCAAATAATCTCTCAACTCTTATCTTTAATTGTCTATCACCTTTTTGTATAGGTAAAAGAAAGGCTCCAAGGAAATCAATGCGTCTTGATGACATTGCGGATGATGGTATTAGAATTAATCCATATGATGAGACCAATCCTCTCTTCGAGCACCATGGTGATGATAGTGATGAAGGGGGTGATAGTGATGGTGGTGATAGTTTGGGTGATGATAGTTTGGATGGTGATCTTCTAATTGATGAGGATGATGATTTCCAAGGATGAAGTTGATTTCAATAATTATTGTTCTTCTTTGGTCTTTCAACTTTATATCTTTGGATTTATTATAGGTTTGGTGATTTTATTGAATCATATGGTTTTAGTACTTGCTTATTATGAATGGATGACAATTTATAATGTTTTTTTTGTTACAATACATGTTCTATATATAAGACTAGTTCTATACGTAAATACAGGAAATTTATAAGTAAGGCTTACGCCTTACGCCTCAAGGCGAACGCCTTGCTGAGGCTCTCCCGGCTATGCCTCAACCTTTTAAAACATTGCATACAAGTACCAAAAGCACCATCATTCACTGTGACGTAAAGAACACAAACATATTAATATACGAGAAATGGGTGGCCAAGGTTTCAATTTTGGGTTGTAAAAAATGGGCAATATCACAATGTCTAAAACCCACATTAGCACGAAGGTGAAAGGTAGTTTCGAATATCTTGATCCTGATTATTACCGACGTCAACATGATCAAAGGGTTGTGAAGTACAATCTTCTTTGAGATCTACGAGCCCAATGAAAATGATATGATCATAATTGATTAGATTGTAGTGCCAACATTTGGCGTAGTGTTATGCGAAGTATTGTGTGGGAGGCCAGTTGTGACCATCGTGGATAATAATCGAGTTGGCATAATTGGATGGGCTAAAAAGTGTCATCACGACAGGAAACTTGATTAGATTGTTGACCCAAATTTGAAGACTGAAATTGAGATCCGATGCTTGCATAAATGTGCTTCCATTGCAATGAATTGCATGGATGATAATGGGATCAATCGGCCGTCAATGGATGATGTTGTGAGAGGGCTTCAGTTTGCTTTGCAGATGCAAGAAAACAACGAGGATTATATTGATCACATTGAAAGGACGGTTCAAAATGAGATTTCAACAATCAAGGACAATGAAGGGTCTTGTTCTAAAGAGCAAATAGTGGGGCGAACGAATCCGTTCAAAAGTTGACCAGGACAATTTTCTTCGAGATTATTGATCTGGTTGGAAGATAATCGATGAGCAACATAATTAACAAAATTAACGCAATCCTTGTAATTAATTTAATTTAATTTTATATATCTATATATATTATTATTATTATTTTTTTTTTGAGAATGTTTTCTTTTAATGCATTTTAAATAGCGCAAGACCTTTTTGTGAGAGTTCGAATCCCCTTACCATAAAATTGACAAGAGTCTAGCCAAATGCCAAAGACTAGCAAATTTTGTAAAGTCCAAAGAAGAAGTAAGCACTACCAGGCACTATTCCATTGATGTAGATTGACCGGCCTAACATAGATATATGCCTCTACCACTATAGGAAGACAGCACTCAGAGTTGCTATCAAACCAGATTTATATATATATCAAAATCTCACCGGGGCAGGGGACCCACCGTGCCCTAGCTAACGTGGCTCCACCCCTGCATCAAAGGGTTGTGAAGTACGATCTTCTTTGAGATCTATGAGCCCAATGAAAATCGATATGATCATAATTGATTGACTAGTCACAGTATTAATTACTACATATGAAATACGTTCTATATTAAACTCATTTTGTAATTCTGTTGCTTTCTTCAAGTAAAATTAGCAGTGTGGCAAAGAAATTTTGAAAAATGATATGTTCCATTTGATCCTAATTTTGTTTGTACCTATCCAAACATTAATTTTCTCATATCATTTCAATGAATTAAACCTTGCGATCACTCATTAGTATCATGATGAAGTCCACAAAGATTAATCTTCACAATTACAATGTACGTAGAGACTAGGCCACTAGGGAGATAATATTCAGTTTTGTTTTGGTGATGGATCTCACTGATGTCTTTGAGAGAATTAGAGGTCTATTGTTGGTCTGTCCCCCACAATTCTCACACCGGTCCTCCTCCACATTCTCGGTCGCTCTAGTTCAGTGGTAGATGTAATCGACCTAATAATGTATAAACATAAAGACTTTTTCCTAATTCGTCCAGGTCCACACCCTAGCTAGGCTTACACATTACTAAAAACAGAGAAACTTGGCTGCTACTACTTTTCCTCCTCCTGCTCAAGAGATTCCAATCATTGAATTAGAGACAAACAGAAACCACACATATATACCTAGCAGCAGCTGGCGCTTTTTTGCTATCCATAAAACACCTCTGCCACTGTTCTCATGAGTCCATGATGTAGAATGTCCTCGGCAGCTAAAGCATCATTTATACAGTTAACACGAAACCAACTCTCGCTCCCCTCCACCTTTTCCTGTTTCAGCTTATCATCATTGCGCGCAATATATACTTGTGTTCTTTGTCCATGGATTTTTGGTCATCAAGCGAAGATGGAAGCTAAGGGTTCCAGCGCCAGAGAATTGACGAAGTCTACCATGACCCTTGGATAACAATTTGTTTCCTATGCTATTCTTGCTTCGGAAAAAGAATTTTGGATTCGGAAACGGCTACGTTTCTAATTGGGAATTTGAGTTTTTTTATTTGGGCCTAAATAAGAAGGGGATACAATGTGAAGGGAGATAACTGTTGGGAAGAAAAGTTTCCAATTTAGAGAGTGAGAAACAACAAACTTCTTGCATTTCCAAGTAACTCCCGCACATTTACATATTATCTTGGTCAAGAACAAGAGTTTCATTCATGAAAAGAAAAATGGACCTCCACTAACACAATGGACTGGACAACTAGAGCCAAAAAAGGAAAAACACTTCCACAATAATAGGAAACACTTTACAAAATACAACTTTGAACTTTCCAAGGCTAAAATCGCTGCTGTTGATGCTGGACGAAAAGATTATACAACAGCCCATCATAGACCCCAGCTTTCCTTTCTTACTTTTTTTTTTTTTGGTTAAACCAAAGTATCCCCCACCCGTAGGTAAGGACCAATCCCTCTCGAGCCGAGTCGGACCCCATTTAGAGGGGAAGCTCTCCCAATACTGGCTGCTCCATTCACAAGGCTCGAACTCGAGACCTTGCTTAAGGGGAACAAGCTCTTTACCACTTGAACCACCAAGCATTGGTCTTTCCTTTCTTACTTTTGTTCAAGGGAAAATGACATGTAATGTACCTGACGTTTTGGCTATTCTAAATTTTCGTACCTTAAGTTTGAAAAACTTCAAAATGGTACCTGACGTACTGACCCCAACCGAATTTGGGTATCTAGAGCCATTAGCTCCCTTACAGAGTTTGGCAGGTGGCAATTTTTAAAGGATATTTTCGTCCATTCATTTCTTAATCGATTTATTGTCCTTCAGGGATCCAAATGTGCTCTGGGCACCCATCACCCTCTTCTCTGAAGCACTGCAATTAACCAACCCACCCCATGTTCTTTCAAGCACTGCAACCAAATCCCATATCCAGAGGCCAAGACTATGATCAACGAGCTCGATCCCAATAAGAATTAGATGTTGATTTCAGTGTGTCTACAGCGGTGGGGCTCCGATGAGGTTGATGGTGCCGGTTTTTTCTCTCCTCAGATCGTCGGGGTTTGCGGGGAGGTACGGCGGAGGGTGAACGAATGGTGGGTGGGGGTGTTGGAATTAATGCTTTCCTGGTCCAAACTAGGAAGCTCCGATAGTGTTCGCTGAAGTGCGTTCGCGAGGTGAGTTCACTGGGCGGAAAAGACAGATGTAAGTTTGCTGAGAAGTAGTGTTTCGCAAATTACTATTCGCTGAATATCTAAGTCTGTTCGTTGAAGGATTTAGTCCATTCGCGGCAAAACTTGCTGCTGACGGAAGACTTAGCTGCGGTGAAAGATATTTGACACCATTTGCATTACTGTTTGCTCCACTCAAATTTAAGCTAGATATTTTGTATCTAAAGTACTTTAATCTAGTTTAATATGCTTTCATTATAGATATTTTGTAGATTAATCTTGTACCCTATATAAGGGAAGAGATAGTTGATGTAAAAGCAGATAAGAGAAGAGAACAAATTTTGAAGCTCAAAGCACAACGTGTGTTGAGTTTTTTGTTCATCTGTTCATGCTTCATTTGCTACTGCAAATTAATCAAATCAACTAAGTTGTGGTTTCGATTATATTTTGTTCTATACAAAGTAGAAGCAATCAAAAGTATCAACATGGTATCAGAGCTTTGTTGATCAATATTAATTGGATCGTATCAACTGTTGGATAAAAAAAATTCAAATACAAATTACTAATCTAATATGGCTAGTTCAAGCAACTCATCAGAAATCAGAGTTCCAATATTCAATGGAGAGAACTTTGACCTCTGGATGATCAAGAAGAGAACAATGTTCATCTCACATGAACTATGGAGTTATGTGGATGAAGGCTATACAGTTCCAGAAATTGAAAACATGTCTATTGCTCAGAAATTGGAGCTAAAGAAAAAAATAAAGAAAGATGCAAAAGCTCTAGGCATACTGCAAAACTAAGTCTCAGAAGAGATCTTTCCAAGAATCTCAAATGAAGAAACAACCAAAGCAGCTTGGGATGTTCTGCTACTTGAGTTCAAAGGCTCAGAAAAAGTTAGAGCTGTTAAACTTCAATATTTGAGAAGAGATTTTGAGTATACTAGAATGAATGAAACTGAGCTGCTAAATGATTACAGTACTAGACTGACTGATATTGTAAATCAAATGAAAACCTATGGTGAATCCATTACAGAAAAAGAGTAGTACAAAAAATCTTTATGAGTCCAAATAGAAAATATGATGCTATAATCTGTATTATAGAGGAGACTAGGGATATGGAAACTCTTGGTGTACAAGATGTGATGGGAACACTTAGGCTTTTGATGAGAGGTTAATGAGTCATGATGAACCATATGAAAAAGCTTTTCAAACACTAAGTCTTAGCTCAAATCAGAAGAATGATGAGCCATTTAGTTCCAATTCAAATCAGGGAAACCAGAAAATGAAGAAGAACTGGAAAAACAAAGACAAGAAGTGGGAAGACAAATCAGATCAATTAGTAAAGAAAAATAATGAAGGAAGTAGCAGTTCAACTTATTCAAAGTGTTCGATTTGCTAAAAAAATGCACAATGGTGGATGTTGGTTTAAAGGAAAACCAAAGTGCACAAATTGTCACAGGTTTTGTCATGTCAAGAAGGATTGCAACTATAAAGGCAATCAACAAGTGAACTGCATTGAATAACAGTGTGATACCAACATGTTTTCTACTAACCATGCTGCAACTACACAAGTGTGTGAGAATGTGCGGCTTATTGATAGTGCTTGCAGTAATCATATGACTACAAATGCTAATCTTCTGTATGATATTGACTGCAACAGCATCACTAAAATGAAGATGGGAAATGGAACGTTGGATGACACAAAAGGCAAAGGAAGTATTGCGGTGGAAACCAAAAATGAAAAAAATGTTCATCAAAGATGTAATGTTAGTTCCAGTTCTTGATTCAAATCTGCTAAGTGTTGGTCAGCTCCTTGAGCACTCATATCACCTACACTTTGGTGGCAACACGTGTAAGATCTTCGATAGATGGAGCAGCAAGAAGTTGATGGTAGAAGTTGAGATGAATAGGAATAGAAGTTTTCCTTTGACTCTCAAATATGCAACAGAGAGTGCAAGAAAAATGGAACTACAAGATGATCCTTGTCTCGGGCATCGAAGACTTGGACATTTGAATTTTCAAAGTCTCAAGCAACCGCATCAAAATGAAATGGTGCAGGGATTGTCAAAAATTAAAGAAGTTACTGTATTGTGTTAAGGATGTGCTCTGGGAAAGCAGCACATTATCTCATCTCCGAAAGGGAAAGCATGGAGAGCCAAAGTTCCACTTGAGTTAGTTCATTCTGATGTGTGTGGTCTAATGAAGACCATAACTGAAGCTAGAAATAGATACTTTCTACATTCATTGATGATTATTCAAGAATGACTTGGTTTTATTTCCTGAGGCAAAAGTCTGATGTGTTCTCTGTATTCAAGAAGTTTCAAGCAATGGTTGAGAGACAATTAGATCTCAAGATCAAAGTATTGAGAACAGACAGAGGAGGTGAATATACATCAAATGAGTTTGGGAATTTTTGTGCAGACATTGGTTTGGAAAGACAACTCACAATAACCTATACACCGCAGCAAAATGGGGTAGCTGAAAGAAAAAAATAGAACAATTATGGAAATGGCAAAATCAATGCTACATGACAAGAAGATGCCTTAAGAATTTTGGGCAGAAGCTGTCAACACCGCAATGTATTTGATGAACAGGCATCCAACAACAGTTGTGCAAGGAATGACACCAATTGAAGTCTGGAGTGGAAGAAAACCAAATGTTAATCACTTGAGGGTGTTTGGTTCAATCTGCTATGCACATATTCCAAAGGAGTTGAGAAGGAAGCTTGATGAATCAAGTGAAAAGTCTGTATTCATGGGATACAGTTCACATACGAAGAGTTATAGGCTCTATAATTTGAAAAAGAAGAAAATGATTATCTGCAAGATGTTCTCTTCAGTGAGAAATCATCTTGGGGGATTGGAATCAAGGTTCAGTCTTGCAACAAGATGTGCAAGATAATGTTGTTCAAAATGAACAAGAGGTTTCAGAACGGCTGGAACTTGATCCACTACAACAGTCACTGCCTCACAGTCCTCAACAACCCTCACTGGCACCTTCAAATGCACAATCAACTCTAAGCTCAACACCGATTAGGTTGAGAAGCTTAAATGATGTGTATGAAAGTTGCAATGCATGCTTGTTCGAACCAGAGCATTTTGAAGAAGCTGTAAAAGAAGATGAATTGAGAACTGCGATGAAAGAGGAAATCAATGTAATTGTGAAGAATAATACATGGAAGTTGGTTGATAAACCAGATAACAAAGATGTTATTGGTTTAAAGTGGATTTACAAAACCAATCTAAATGATGCTCACAAATACCTAGAGTCAATTTCAATGAAACTTTTACACCAGTAGCAAGGCATGAGACCATAAGAGGTCTGATTTCCATTACTGCACAAAAATGCTAGTTTCTGCACCAGTTAGACGTAAAGTCTGCATTTCTAAATGAAGTGTTAAAAGAAGAAGTGTTTGTGGAACAATCACAAGGTTTCATCATCAAGGGTAAAGAGCAGAAGGTTTACAAACTGAAGAAGGCTCTTTATGGTTTGAAACATGCCCCAAGAGCTTGGTATGGTGAGATCGATTCCTATTTCATAGAAAAAGGGTTTCAAGCATTCTTATTTGTCTCCTTATGTGTTGATGATTTGGTATTTACTACGAGTTGTGAAAAAATGATTTCAAATGTCAAGTCTGATATGATGATGAAATATGAAATTAGTAATTTGGGAATCATGCATTATTTTCTGGGAATTGAAATAGTTCAAAATGGAGAGAATCTTCATTACACAGAAAAAATATGCAAAGGCAATTCTAGAAAAGTTCAAGATATTTGGTTGCAAATCTGTTGCAACACCTCTAGTTGTCAATGAAAGATTTCAAAAAGAAGATGGAAGTGGTAGTGCAGATAAAGTATATACAGAAGTTTAGTGGGAAGTTTGCTTTACTTGACAGCAACAAGGCTAGACCTTATGTATGCTGCAAGTCTGTTATCCAGATTTTATGCACGAGCCAAACAGAGTACACTATGGAGCTGCAAAGAGGATCCTGAGATACATTCAAGGTATCATTGAATTTAGTATTGAGGAATGTGGAACCAAAACTCTTTGGTTTATGTGATAGTGATTGGGGAGGCAGTGTTGATGATTTGAAAAGCACATCTGGGTGTACTTTAACACTTGGAACTGGTGTATTCTTTTGGGCTTCAAAGAAGCAAAAATCAGTGGACTTATCTACAACTGAAGCTGAGTATGTGTCTGCATCTATAGCTACTTCACAAGCAATTTGGCTCAGAAGAGTCATTGAAGATTTTGGTGAGAAACAAGAATTTGCAACAACCATTCTCAGTGACAACAAGTCTGCAATTGCCATGAGTAAGAATTCCGTACCACAGTAGGGCAAAACATATTGCCTTGAAGTTTAAGTACATCAGGAATGCAGTTGAATAGAATGAAGTGGATTTGGTCTACTGCAATACTGAGGACCAAGTTGGAGATATCTTCACCAAAGCTCTACTAAGAGAGAGGTTTGAATACCTCATAGGCGCATCTAATCCCATACCATCTAGTTTATTAATCATAATCATCATATATTAAGTAAAGAATCTTTCCTCAGTGGCATTTGAGTTGATAAAAAAATCAAAACAATCCCTAAATAGAAGTGTCTGGTCACGTATCTTGGAATCAAATTGCAAACAAAGTTACTTGATTACTAAATCACATTAAACCCTACAATGCAATCATCCTAAACCCTAATGTTTCTGAAACTGCTGAGAGAAACATAGAAAAAACGAACACACCCAATTCCTCTCTTCAACAATTTCTCTAGCATTTTATTAAAAAGAAACTTCTCTTCTTAACCAGTGCAAACAACCCAGCCACTCGAAAACGAAAACAGAAAAATGGGCATTCCATTGTTTATGGGAAGAATCTGATTCCTAATGAAAAATTGTCATGTTTATGCACTCAAATGCTATAGTAGTAGTAGTAGTCTTGCTCTTTGACAGCAAGAGGTTCATACCATTGAGGACCAAATCCAGCAGCTTTCCTCGCTTCTTCGTTGAAAGGAGGCTTCAAAGGCCCCCTAAAATGCTTCCTCACAACTTCATGGAACTTCTCAATCACTGCATCTTCCTCATTTCCATCCAAACCTTTTCCCATCGACCTCAGGAAAACATACTTAAACCATTTCACTCCCGCAGCACAATGCGTGATTTCTTCAGGGTACACCACGCTCTCCAGCAGCCCAGCCGTCTTCTCATCACCCCCATTGCGAAACCTCGCAATGGTCGTGGGCAGCACATCCATTCCTCTCGCCTCATGGACACAATGCTCCACCGCCAACCGCGCCAGCAAGTCATCCGAAGTAGCAGTCGCCGAGTCCCATAACCCGTCATGCGCCGGCAAAGCCCCATAAAACGATCCCATCTCTTCCAGCCTCGAAGCCAAGAGACTGAAATGTCTCCCTTCGTCCTGAGCCACCTTCACAAAATCAGTGAAAAACTCCACCGGCATTGCCTCTTGCTTACCAAACCTCGCAATTATGTCCTGCACAAACAACAAAAACGTGAGCAACAAACAACAATATCGAATCAAATCAGAGACTGCTAGTACTCTAGTGTACCCAAGACAAGTCAATCGCCCAACTCTCCGTGTGCGCCAAGCTATGAACCATTGCTTGCCTGCTCTGCAAGCTACCGCCTCGGCCCAGCTTCGGCATCTGACCCGGCGTCACCAGCTTCACCTGCACGCACCGAATCTCATTCAGGAATTTCATCGAGGGGGATAAACAAGCGATCATGAGATTACCGTACTTGGGTGTCTGGCGGGGCGGTCCGGCACGGCGAGGTCTAGGGTTGATGGTAGGGGAGAGTGATGGTTCCGTTGAGCCATTGTGAGGCGACCGAGTCGCCGAGTCGGGCCTTGTCGAAGGGGTCGGCGGTGTTTAAAACTCGGAGCGCCGCGTCAACTAAGGTCTCCATTGATTGAACCCCAAGCTTTTCATTTGTGTGGCTACAAATAGTAGTAAAAAATGAAAAGAAAAAAAGAATTCGGGTTGTTTAAACCGTGTTTGAACCGGTTATAATCGGGTCGGGTTATAGTTGTATCCCTGATTGACATTTTAGTATCATTTAGAAAATACTATTGTTGTTAGGGCTGCCACTTGGTTTGGTAATTACCAAACCGACCGAATACCAACCGATATTTTAGATTTGGTAAACCAACTTTTTGGTAACCGAGACCGATAAAACCGAAATTGAAAATTACCGAAAAAATTGGTTTGGTTTTGGTAAATACCGAATCTACCGATTATCTAAATATTAGATTTATATGCTACAGTTTTCAATACACATACATGTATATTAAGAAATAAACATAAAAACTTTTATAATAGTATGAACATTACTACATAAATTACATTAATAGTATATGTATTTTAAGTAACCTAGTCAACGATGGTTAAATAACCCAGTTTTATTGAAAATTGCTAAAACTTGATGTCATATATATAAAAGAAAACTATAATTAGTAGATGAATACAAAGTTTATGACTATAAAATTCAAAAACCTAATTTTGTTCATTCTAATTTATATTATAAAGAATTAGTTGTTCTAAAGTTGATAATACCGAAAACCGAAATACCGAATTTGGTAGATATAATTAACAACCGAAAATTTTGGATGGTAATTGGTAACTCAGTTTTGAAACCGAAAGCTTTGGTTTTGAAGTTGGTAATACCTATAACCGATTCGAACCGACCGAGTGACAGCCCTAGTTGTTACTCAACTTTAGTCTTGTTTACAATTTAGTTCTCTGTTAAATTTGTGAATTGTGATCAAAATATTAACTAAATCAAATATATTTTTATTATGATCCCGTTTAGGTAGCCTAATGATTCCGTGGTCAATTGTGCTCAGTTGTTATTGAATTTGGATAAAATGGTGAAAATAATAAAGTAATTGAAATACTTACTATTTTTCATCTTTAAATATAAATCTAAGAACAATTGTGTAGTATCAATTAATTGACCACCAGATCATTGAGCTAGTTTTTCAAAGTCATTTTTTGTCAAGTCAGATAGGTAGTAAAATGGAAATTTAGATTGTTTCATAACCTTCACTCACTAAAGAGAAATTATTACAAATATTTTTTTAGAAAAACTCCTTTTTTTTTTTTTTTTTGAATTTAGAATTTCATTAAACTGGCGATTAAAATTACTCAAATGAGCATCTCTTATAAATACTAGAGCATATAACTAAAAATAGTTAGAATCAATACTCACAAACAGCTTGAGCTAAACTATATTCTCTCCAAATTAACATGAGTACAATAAACTGAGAAAAATTTCCTAACAGAAGCTAGCTTAACCTCATCCAATAAAAAATCGAGCACGGAATCATTCTCCTCCCAACTGTTGTACACTATTGAGTCCATCTTTATTGGCAAAATGGAAAAAAAAAATAAAAAAATTAGATTTTTGTTGTAGAGAAACTGAATTTAAGAGGAATTTTCTGTGTGTTCTCATTGATAATAGGGGCCTCTTTATATAGAGGATTACAATGCATAGAATCTCAATCATACAAGGAAAGTAATTCTACATTGATTAGGATTCTAGATCCTTCTAATTAAATCCTATTACCACTAGGTCAAGTAACCTAGAGTTTGGGCTAAACACAAATTAGGTTTTCCTTCAACACTCCCCCTTGTGTTGCCCAAACGCGGTGCTTCTCTCGTTGCCTCATAAAAACCTTGCCCAAAAACCCAGTGGGACAAAAATAACCTCGGTCGAAGGGGAAAAAGAGCACAACACACCCTTCACGATTCGAGACGAACATGTAGACATCTCCCCCTGATGTCTGCACCTCCCCCTGATGACTACGATCATGGGAGTTCAGATAATTTCCGCAAGTCAATTCTTGCCACATGTTTCTCGAACGTGGTATTGGGCAATGACTTAGTAAACAAGTCTGCCTCACTGTCCTCAGATCGAACCTAGTTCACTTTGATCTCGAGGAGTGTCTGTTGTTGCTGATTATGCTTGGTGTTGTCGCTTTTGATGTAGCCTTGCCTCATTTGTTCAAAACAAGTAGCATTATCCTAAATGCTCGTAGGCTCATCTGTGGTAGACTTCAAACCACAAGCTTCGAACATGCGTAATTATGGATCCAATCCATATACATTCACGAACCACTTCGTGAAGAGCAATGATCTCTGCATTGTTCGAAGATATAGCGACTAGGGTCTAATATGTAGACCTCCAAGATGTCACGGTCTTTTCCCATGGTGAACACTTAACCGGATTGGGAATGACCATTGTGTGGGTCAGACAGATACCCAACATCAGCAAAACCTTCCAAAACACATGTCGTTTTGGAATGGGGATAGAGAACGCAGGCCAGCGTTGGCGGCGTTTCTGGTGTGTGATGGGTCCGAATCCATCATCTCTTGTAGGGATAGAACAAGCCCATATCATTCATACATCTCAAGTATCGAAAGATATCTTTACACCAATCCAATGGCGTCGCGTTGGCGCAGAGCTATATCTAGCTAACAAGTTCACAACATATGAGATGTCCGGTCTTGTGCATTGAGCTAAGTACAATAATGCGCCTATTGTACTAAGTAAGGCACTTTTGCCTTAGCACATCTTTCATCATCCTTTCGACGAAGAGGATCCTTTTCAGGATCAAGACTACGGACGATCATGGGGGTGCTTGAAGGCTTGATCTTGTCAAAATGCCTAAGCATCTATCGACACGATGCTCAAGTTCCAAACGAGACATAATCGTGTTCTCCCAAAATCCTTCATCTCAAACTCGGATTTCAAGTGTTCAGCGGTTTCCCTTAACTCTTTAAGGGCTTCTAATGAAGATCATGTCCAACATGAACCGCGATAGAATCCGAAACTTGTTATAGAAACGCGTGGGCATATCCCTTCCCAATCAAGTAGTCACTTTAGTGAGCGTTTCAACCTCTTTGTAAACGCGCTCCATGGTCTAGAGCCACTTGACTTGGGTAAATGAAGTTCACATGAACCTTCATGTATATTCCGTATCTAGATCCCTATAGAGATACGTAGTGACCACATTTGTAAGCTGCATGTTCAGTTATTCGGAAACTACCAAACTGACAGGGTAGTGGAGTGCAATGACATCCATTACGAGAGAATATGTCTCATCGTAGTCGATTCCAGGGCGTTTTGTGAAACCTTGCGCCATAAGGCGAGATTACCATCTCTTTTTCTCACTACGCTTTCTAACGAAGACCCATTAGTCAACAGGTTTTATGTTAGGAGGTGTTGGCATCTCTAGCTCGAAAACCTTCCTCTTCGTTAGAGAATCCATCTTAACCTGGATCGCATCTTTCCATTTAGGCCAAAAACTCTCTACGTTGGCATTCATTCATCAACGGAGCGTGGTTCGATATCATCGGACTCAGCAAACTCATGCGCAACAAAATGCGTAACTACATCATCAATTATGATGGAGTTTCTATCCCACGTCTCATGTACACTAGTGTAAGTTTCATAGAGCTCTATATTCTCAGGAATAGGGTTTGACGTTGAGGCGTCCCCCAACGATAACCATAACCCGGAAGATACTCATGAGACGGATTTTGAGTCTTGATGATTAAAGGATTGGAATGTGCCAAAGTATCCTTCGAACCCACGGGCCTCCCACGCATCCTAGCTGGGGCCATGGCCTGTAACGCCAGAGTGCCACTCTCTTTGGCATTGCCATGCCTACCTCCGTGTAGGGTGGCGCTACGTCCTCTCGTAGGGACGTCCTTCCTTGCAGGCATGTTTGCAGCATATTTGTGTGATCTCGTCACTTTAACAGGGATCAAGATGAGACATAGTGGGGACAGACTACGACAATTCCTGTCGTTCCTGTTGAACATTCGTGTTCTTATCTCCCCCTAACGACGGGAAGACTGTCTCATCAAAGTGACATCCGCAAACTAGCGGTAAGGAGATCGCCTAGCAAGGGCATTTAAGTGGCGGACGATTGTTGGAAGCTCAAATCCAACGTAGTTGCCCATTCGTCTGTAAGGACCTATCATAGAGCGCTGTGGCTGCGCAATTGGCACATAAATGGCTCACTCAAATGTGCGTAAGTACAAAATACGTGTACCCAGTCACTAGCTGTAACGCATAGGTACATTGAGTGGCGGTAGGTCGTAGACGAATTAGCATGGCTGCATGCGATATTGCATCACCCCAAGCGGATGTAAGAAGATTGGTGCGCATTACCAATGTTCGGACTACCATCGTAGTCGTTTCCGCGAGACCAATTGGGTGTGTACATGGGAATGTGATGTCCAACATCAAACCCATTGCAATATCCATCGAAAGTCTTTCGATGTAAACTCTCTAGCATAGTCAAATCCAATTGACTGAATAGGATGATTCGGGGAGTGAGCCCGTTGTCACATGATATGTGCTAGGAGTGTAGCATAAGTAGCATTTATAGGTGGACAATGGCACAACACGTGACCGGCGTGTTTGCGTGTCAACCAACATCATGAAATATTTAAGCGTCCGCAAGTTGGTTGAATCAATCCACAAAATCCCTACGGATTCTTTGTAAGAACAGAATGAGTATTGTCATATCCTTTGCATAGGACGGTCTCAGTCCTAATTTCCCTAAGGAATGGGCTTTGTAAAACGAGCGAGAGGCCTTAGAAGCAACCAATGAGGAGTTTGGTTAGGCCTAAGCGTCTGTAGCGCTATTAGAAGCAAAATATGTGACTACATCTCCCATCATGGCGTGGGAGCCATGGAAATTAGCATGTATGGCCACAAGGAGGAACAACCATGGCGATATGCCCATGGTTGGCGCCTTTTATAGCTGCATCTTGCTTCATTTTGCTCAAAAGAAATGATGTCCATGTGAAGTCTTTTGTAGACGGATCATCATATCATGACTAGGATGATCTATCCTGTCGTGACAAAGCCAATATGTGTCTAAATCCAAGAGATCTTCTCTCAAAACTTTATTGGATTTAATAGCTCGAATAGTGACATAAAATCCACTAGAGAGACACATAAACATCTCTAAGATGCGTCTTTGTTCGCAATCATTAGAGGTAATGCAAAGGAACTCATTTCCGTTCTCTACATGCATTTTCGCATGGAATTCGTTGGCTATTCATAGGGTACTATTTACCCTAAGAGCGTAGAGAGCTTCTGTGACAACTGTAATCAAGGTGCCATTTGGCAAGTGGAACTTGGGCTATTCCATGTCCTTAAATTAATACTGATGGTCTAGCCATCGTAGTCACAAAGTCATATGCTCAGAATCAAAATTGAGTCATAATGAAAAGAACTCGAAATTTTATTCATAAGCCAACGAAATACATCATTGTTTCTATGATCAAAGAAAATCTAATCCAATAAAAAGGAATATGGCAATCGCCTACATCTCTTGGAAAATAAAAAGACTTAATCAAAATCGCCAATTTCTGGGTCTTGATCCTTGTAGTCTTCCACCCTTAGATCTAGATCACCATCTTGATCTTCTTGTGCCATGTAATTTGCTTCCCTTGCTTCACGATACGTCTTGTATGCGTTTGTAACATTCTGGGGTGCGGTACATGTTTTAGCCCAATGTTCAGTTGATCCACATCGAAAACAAACATCATCATGGTCAGGCTCCCTTGATCGAGGCGCCATTGGGGCGCGATTTGAACGACCTATCCTCTTGGTGGCGTTACCACCATGGTCGGAGGCCTCTCTTCACACGTTGACCTCTACGGTTCCGTGACGCCTCTCTTGGCGATTTCCTTCCTCTTTAGGGCGAATTATGGACCAGAACGTCCGAATGGTCCCTATCCTTAGGGTTTCGCTCCTTGCGTCCTCCATTGGTGGGCGCGACTATAGTTAGACTCCGGAATAGGCTTAGTTCCCACAGGTCTAGCATTATAGTTCTTCACAAGGATCTTATCGTGCTTTTCAGCTACGTTCATGGCGCCAATGAGCTCATGAAACCTTGTGATACGTCCTGCATTTACATCAATCCGATAATTCTGAAATCACATCAGCAACGGGGAAGGTAGAGAGAGTCTTCTCGATCAACATCGTATCAGTTATGGCTTGGCCACAATACTCCTCAGAGACTTGATACGAAGAGCTTCCGAGTTATAATCAAGCACAGACTTGAAATCACAAAAGCGGAGGCTATGCCATCGCACTTCTAAAATCAGGAAGCAGGGAGTCACGAACGTTGCCAAATCGCTGCTCAAGTTCTACCCATAGCTTTCTTGGGTCTTCTCTCATTGAGGTATTCATTTTGGAGCGCGTCATTCATGTGCCTTGTCATGAGAATTATGGCTTTAGCTTGTTTTGCTTCAAAAGCAGTAGCTTGCTCGATTGAGAGCACGTTCTGACCAGGCTCTTGGATGGTTTTCCAGAATTCCATCAGCCTTAAGATGTTGGCGCACATCTCGGACCCACCTATGGTATCCTGCGCCAGTTGTCTCGAGTGGGACAAAGCTCACTTATTCAGGTAACTCATCCTGAAAAAAACAACACAAGATTAGGGTTAGTTTCGAGCGAAAAAAAAGGCTACCACGAAAAACTATTAAATTTCTGAGCGTAGTCGCTTCCAAGAAATTAGAATTTTCTGAGCCTAGTCGCTTCCAAGAAAATCCAATTCCAAGAGGGTTTTGGATTAGATAGAAACGACGATTATATGGTCGATCGTTTTCTTCTCAACCTCAACAAACTCTAAGTTTGGAGGACTCTACAAGCTCTAAGCTTGGAGTGAGCACGAACCCCCACAGTTCGGCTTTTGGTCTCCCCTATGTAGAGAAAGGGGGGTAGAAGAAGGGATTTTGGAAGTCCCCGAGAAAAGAAGAAGAAAATGAAAAACTTCACAAAAACGGGAACTTTTAGAAAAATTTACCTTAAAAGATGGTCGGAAAAACCGTCGCCGGAAAGTTACTGTAGCGGCCGGAAGTCACTGTAGCTGACCGGAAAGTCGCCTGAAAAGTGTCCGGAAAATTCGCCGGAAGTTGGCCTGAAAAGTGGCCGGAAGTCGGCCGGAAAAGTGGCCAGAAGTCGGCCGGAAAAGTGGCCGGAAGTCGGCCGGAAAAGTCGCCGGAGGTGTTGACCGGCGTTGACCCTGGTGCTGACGTGGCAATCGGAGCTGACGTGGCAGATCAGATGCTGACGTGGCAGGGCTGACTGGGCGCTTGCTGGATGCTGACGTGGCAGGTGCTTTGGCGGCGCGGCTTGCGGCTTGCGGCTAGCTGATTACACTTGGGCTTCGCTGGGCCTGCTGGTGGGCTTGGGCTGCAGGCGGGCCTGGGTTGCACAGGTCCTTCCCTTCCTTTTTTTTTTTTCTTTTTTTTTTTCTTTCTGCCGGTTCGGTATGAAGATTTTCTGGTGGCCGGTTCGGACGATTCTAGGCCGGTTCCGGTGGAATATTTTCCGGTTCCGGGTTTCTGGGATGGAGGTTCTGTAGGGTGACCAGTATGGCGGCAGGACGTGGTGAGGAAAGCTTTGAACCGGGCAGGTGAACTTTGGCTTCTTCCGGTGGCCGGTTCGGTGGTTTGCCGGCCGGTTCTGGGGATGGGGCCGCCGGTTTCGGACTCCTGGAGTGGAGATCTTCGAGTTGGGCGGCTGAGGTTTCTGGGATTTGAAGGCTACGAATTTAGGGTTTCAGGGTTATGGCTCGTGCTGATAACGTGTTGTAGAGAAACTGAATTTAAGAGGAATTTTCTGTGTGTTCTCATTGATAATAGGGGCCTCTTTATATAGAGGATTACAATGCATAGAATCTCAATCATATAAGGAAAGTAATTCTACATTGATTAGGATTCTAGATCCTTCTAATTAAATCCTATTACCACTAGGTCAAGTAACCTAGAGTTTGGGCTAAACACAAATTAGGTTTTCCTTCAACAATTTTGAACTTAAACACCAAAATAAAGTGCGATTTTCAATATCATTTATTAGGTCATGCATATTTTCATCAAACGCATTACATTTAGAATTTGTATTTTATATAATTTGGTAAAAATATCTACAACTGTAACAGTTTTTTATCACCAAAAAGACGAAAAGTGTGAGATGGAGGTAAAATTATATAACAAAAATGATATTTTTTTTTTAAAAAAATATGACATCAGATGAAAAATAAGGACCCATATTATAATTTTCCCCAAAGGGATATAATTTGTTACTTTGCCAACGAGGACCTAAGGTAGGAGGTAATTATATTCGTTTCTGACACTTTGGGGGACTTTTGAGAGTTTCCGACCTCTGTGAGCTGCAGCGATGATGATGATGACTCAACACCCGGCGGCGCCGAGAGCCGAGTCGACTCACAATCGACTCTACGAGTTCGCTAAAGCCGCCCTCACCAAAATCTTCGTCCACCCCTACGCCTCGGTCTGTTGTCTCTCCCCCTAAACCCCTCTCTCTCTCTACTCACATACACGTGTATTCATCTAATTGGGTGATTTGTGGTGGCGGCTGTTTAGGTGTGTGAGTTGTACTGCGGCGGCGGCGGACTCGACGCCGAGAAGTGGGACGAGTTCCAAATCGGTCACTACATTGGAATTGGTAATTCCATCATCCTTGTTTTCCATGCTTTGTTTGTTTTTGTTTTTGTGTAAATATGAGTGTGATGTAATGGTGGTGGGTGAATGTGATTGATTAGATGTTTCGACGTCCGGAATAAGCCAGAGAAGAGAAGCTTGGGAGAGCCAGAGGAAGAGTTACACTGCTGACTTCTTTGAGCTCGACCCCTGCATGGTCAGCCCTCTCTTTTTCTATCTCTCATTTTGAAAAGTTGAATGCCAGTGTTGTTTTGAACTGAGTCTTGCTCATGTTTAGGATTGTTCATGTTTTGATCTTAACCCCTAAATAGTATTGCACTACTTGTTACTTGTTTTCCATGAACGGTTGGAAGTTTGTGTTAGTTCGCTATTGTGCATTTTCGATCATAAGTTTCCGCTATGTCTGGTGACTGTCTTAAAATATTCGCGTTGGAGATTTGTATATATTTTTTGCTACCTTTTAACTTGATCAGTCCAATTAGTGGTTGTTTGGTTAATACATGGGCTTGAAATTGGATCATTTTTTGGTTTGACAGGACGATATAGAGCCACATCTGAATGAGGACACCATTCTGGCTGATTTAGTTTGCTGCTTGCAGAATTTGCAGGTTTCAATATACTTTTTCTCGTCTTTCCCTTTTTCTTTTTGGTTTTAATGGACATGAGAATCCCATGTTTTGAATCTTTAGAGGCTTTTTCACTTGCAGCTGTGTTTCCAAACTGAAGAGAAAGCAAGGAGGCTCTTGTTAAATGTGTCGTCCTTACTGAAGCCAGGGGGTTATTTTTTTGGTATTACTCCTGACTCATCTACAATATGGTATGAATTATGCTTGCTAAAGACCCGTCCATTAATTAGTTTTATAGCCAGCATTGAATAGCTTAATTATTTTCATATCTATGGAGATTGTTGCTGCTAGGTTGTTAACGCTGTAATTATACAGGGCAAAGTACCAGAAGAATGTAGAAGCATACCACAACAGAAGTGCTGGCATGAAACCAAACATTGTTCCCAACTGCATCAGATCAGAGAACTATGTTATCACTTTTGAAATTGAGGAAGAGAAGTATGTATCTTTAGATATTAGGGATCTTAGCTTTTGTTCTCTTGGGTTGTTCCCTTTTAATCCCAATGAGTTTACTTGAAACTTCCAGGTTCCCCTTATTCGGAAAGAAGTACCTGCTAAAGTTGGCTAATGATCTCCCCCCTGAAACCCATTGCTTGGTTCATTTCCCTAGCTTCATTAGGTATTATTTCTTTCTTGCTTCCAAAGCTTGATTCTAATTGTAGGTTGTTGTTTTGTTTAGTGTGACATACATTTTACAATCTGTCATTACCAAAGTTTATCTATGTTCAAGGCTTGAGTTTATTAATGATCCTTAGTTTAAGATGGCTTGCTCACTCATACTTGTTTGAAATTGATCAAGTTCAATCCTGACTCTAAAGTAATTGGAAATTCAACTTTAGATTATGAATAATTTCTTCTAACTATCACATGTGTCTGGAACTCTGGATTGCTGTCGTCATAACGCCATGGATCAGCTCCTTGGCTTCGTCACACGCACTGTTCATTTTCTTGGCTGTGCTTGTAATGTGATTTTCAAATGACCATTTTTGTTTTATGATACTCAGGTTAGCCAGAGAAGCTGGTCTTGAGTATGTGGAGATTCAAAATCTAACTGAATTTTATGATGACAACAGGTTTGAATACTAGTTCTCTTCTTAAATTCATCACAAGAAGATAGCTTACTATACAATCCTCTGAATAAAGCTCTGAAGCCATATTCTATTCATTTCAGAGAACCCTACTTCAACTTATCATGGCTGACTTCTAAATTTTATTTCATTTATTTATTTATTTTTTTGCTTTAGAGCACAGTTTGCAGGCATGCTAATGAACTATGGCCCAAACCTTGCGGATCCGAGAGGCAGACTTCTTCCTCGATCATATGATGTGTTAGGTGATGCATTCATTCTGTCTATCTTGTAGTATTGCCACCATTGTTTATAGTTCCTCATTTGCTTGATACTTTTCTTTTGCAGGTTTGTATACCACATTTATATTTCAAAAGCCAGACCCTGATATTGCTCCTCCACCTATGACACCGGTGCATCAGGATGCACCATACATTATTGATGAGGTTAGTATTTTGAAATTGCCAACAATACACTGAAATTGGGCCCAGGAAGAAATTCTACATTTTCAGTCTCAGAATCATCTTGTTATGACCATTATGGTTCTGCTTTATGTGATTGCACTATTGAATGCATTTGCTTTCAACATTGTAGAAAGAGTGGCAAGGAACCCTCTGGAGAGATGATGAAAAGAGTGCACCTGTAGAGCCGCCTCCTCTTCCCGGCCTAGGGAAGATCAGCGAGCAAAAAGGGATTTTGGGTCCTGGCCCTGCTGAGTTGCGTTTTTCTGAGCCACTTGACCTGGTGGTTGTTGCAAGCAAGAAGAATTAGGATTGGAAAACACTGATTTTTAACAGTGGTCACTATGTCATAAAAAAAAAAACATAGCGGTCACTGTTGTCCAAAGTTGTAACACTAGTGTAGACTGAGGGTTCAGAACTTCCCGGGTAGACTCTGTGTTAGATGATTCTTTTTTCCCAGGTGGAATATTGTACTTGTTTCCTGGGTGAACTTGTAAGCTATATATATATATGTACATTTCGTGTACTAGGGAAATGTACTAGGTTAACTTAATCTGAAGAAAGGAGCTTTTACATTTGAAAAAGCAATTTCAGTTCAACAGAAGCTCAATTGTTCAAAGACGGGTAACGAAATTGAACTTGTTTATGTTCAGGAAAATTCATTTATAATTCGGAATTCTTCAGTCTTGTCAAAAAAATTTCTCATTGATCCCCAAAGCAAACCAATATTAAACGGAATTTAGATAAATAAATTGAAAAGGGTTTTGTTGCTAAGGGAAAAAAAAAAGGTTCACAAAAATAAATTGCACGCCCAGTGGGACTCGAACCCACAATCGCCTGATTAGAAGTCAGACGCCTTATCCATTAGGCCATGGGCGCTTGTTGGTAAGAACTGCTTGTGCTAACAAATATAAATCCTATGGTGAATTTGAAGTTAAAACTCTTGTCCTCGCACGGTAAAACCGTAAAAGAGATGTATACAGAAAATTACCATAGCTGACTTTGACATCAAATTTGATGGTGATGTAGAAAGGAGATGAGGATGGTTGTTGGTCGCTACGGTGATGGGGACGCAATTTGGGGTTCTGGGATCCAATCATCCAAATCCCCACAATTTGAGGGATCAAATTTTCAATCAAATAATTCAGAAATATAATCATATCATTATTTCATAGTATATAGTAAAATTATGGTACGTAGCATTGTTGTGGTTGCGTGCTCTTTGCATGGTGAACACTTGTTCATCTCTGGCATTGTCCAACGCCCATCCTTCTCTCTCAGTTTTGACATCATCTTTAGTTTTAGGTGGATGATAGGCTCTCTACCTCAAACCTCAATCTTTGTGTCATCATCAACTTCTGTTATCAAATCGTCTTAAACTTCGTACACTGTAGTTTTCCCAACTTGGATTTCCAGGCTTGCTTAAAAAAAAAAAATGGAAAATCGATGAATCAAACAGACTCTTAAATATTTTTTATATTTACTGAAACTCATAAATTAAAATAATTCTTATTTTCTTGCTCATAACGTAAATAAGTAAGATTTTAGTTTGCCCTATATCTACGTGGTGGGGAAGTCCCTACTTAAGATTTTCCCTGTGAACTCTATTGCTTATCTTTCACTATCATTTCCGTGAGAAACCCTATTCCCTCCTCCCTATTAACAGTTCACAAGTCTTGTTGGGACACAAATAAATGTGAAGGCCTAAATGTGCTTTATAGTGTGTGACACGCACAAGGAGACAAGTATTAGCTGCCAAAAAATCCGGCGTAAGGGCTAAGAAAGCTACAAAAACCGTTCAAGAAACAGGAAGTTTGTCCTAATAAACATAAAACCTGCCAAATCCATTTGCACAAATTACAGGACTGCAAATCTGCAATCATTCTTAAGTTCTTAACCGAATTGAAATTATTCACAAATTACTTGAATATTTAAGCTCTCTCTCTCTCTCTCTCTCTCTCTCATATACAGTGTACACGTATTAGCTACCCGCCAATAACACCTGTCTTTGTACCTCAGGAAGTTTCCTATTTGCAATGCTAAGACTATTAGAACCAGAGAAATATCAGTGAAACTAGAGTATTAGAAGAGCATATATATACATAGAGAGAGAGAGAGAGAGAGAGAGAGAGAGAGAGAGAATGAAGGTTCACCAAGAAATTATGATTACTCATTCAAGATTTTGCTGGCTGGTGATTCTGGTGTTGGAAAGAGCAGTCTTCTTTTGAGCTTCATCTCCAACTTTGTTCAAGACCTTTCTCCTACAATTGGTACTACTGCTACTAATACTCTTTCATCCCCCTTCAGAGTTTAGCTCTTCCATGTTCTCTTTGAAATTAATGACTCAGTCACATGTCCAAGTACTTAATTGGGTTCCATATCTTGTGAAATACTGGAGTTCTGTATCTTTGCAAACTTTATGAACTCCAATGGTGGCATGCATTGATTTTTCTTTCCATTTCGTTGTTGTCTTTGTATATGAACTTATGAAGAGTCTTATAAGCTATCACCACTAGATGGAAATAACCAAATTATAAGTCCATACTCGTATTTGTATACCTGAGCTTCATGATTATGACTTATGAGCGCTCTGTTTCTATACAATTGCACATCTTAATGTTGAACTTCAGGGAAAATTTCTAAAAGTTATAGTTGCTTTGAATTCTCTGATTGTTATTATATTTGGTGCTGATCTTCTGTTCCAACCATTTCACTTTTCCAGGTGTGGATTTCAAGATCAAACAGCTTTCAATTGATGGGAAGAGATTGAAGCTAACAATATGGGACACAGGTATCCAATAATGGATTTTGAATTTCCTCATTCGCCATTTCAATGGAATTGGTTTGTGAATATTTTGTGTTGCTTTTGCACACAGCTGGACAGGAGAGGTTCGGAACAGTAATAAGCTCTTACTACAGAGGTGCACATGGAATCATTCTCGGTATGTCATTTCATTTACAAAAACATTTCAATCTGCATAGTCTGAGTTATGAACTGATCATTTATTCTTGACTTGTCTATTGTCTACATATGTTTCTGCTGTTCACATCATATAAATATGTGTTCAGCCATGGAAGCTACTTATATTTTTGTTTCTGTTCATTGGTTGAGTTGTTAATTGATATCAGAGAGTTAGCTGAACAATGGCAAATCAAAATCGGTCTGATTTCTCATTTGATTTCAATCACAGTGTATGATGTAACGCGGCGAGATACCTTTACAAATTTATCAAATCTGTGGGCAAAGGAAGTAGACCGGTACTCCACCAATCAAGATTGCATTAAAATTCTAGTCGGGAACAAAGTTGACAGGGTAAGTTTGATTCTGCTAGCTGTGGTTTCCTACATTTACAAGAGTGCCTGCTAAATACTCAAATCTGATTGTGTTGTGCAAAACTTTCCAGGATAAAGAGAGGGTTGTAACCAGAGAAGAAGGGATGGCACTTGCACAGGAGCATAAATGTTTGTTTCTTGAATGTAGTGCTAAAACTAAAGAAAATGTTCAGCAATGCTTTAAAGATCTCACATTGAAGGTATCAATCTCACATTTAGAATCTCTAAGACCTCACATGCTTCAAGGCTTTCATCTAATCACACATCACCAGTCTTCTAAGTTCTACCCAATTTGTTGGTTTTACAGATGCTGGAGGTACCAAGTTTACTGGAAAGTGGATCTGTGGACGTGAAGAGACAAATTTTGAAGCAGAAAGAAGCAGACCAGATGCCTTGCAGCGGCAATTGCTGCTCTCAATAGAGAACATTAGTTCATGCCAGTACAAAAACTGGTGTAATGCAATTTAGGTGGACTCGGATCTTCAAAAATCCTTGTCATCACTTCCATGATTTTTTTTTTTTTTTGGGGTTTCATAATAGTTTCTAGCTAGGTTATTGAACTCTGCAGATGTCAAGGGTTCGCTCGAGTGCTTAGGGCGTTTCAAGATTTAGAGTTTGTTAGAGAATAATGCTTCTGTATCTACAAATGTCTATAAATTACATAAGATGTACAGAAACTGCAACAATACAGAAAATAGCTTAAAATGTGCATTTTGCATCCTTCTTTTTGTTCTGAGCAATTTTATCATATATTCATTCTTTTCCAGAATTTCTTATGTGTTCAATTCTGTTGCTTATGAGTACACATGGCTTTTGCTGATGAGAATAAAAGCTTTATTTATATCAAATAAAATTACAATCAAAGTATGGCCCATAAAATGGACCAGAATCTAACCTTAGCTCACAGGAGTTGTACTCCACCTCCAGCAACTCAAGCATTCTTCTTTTCGTCTTACCCATCAAAAATCTTATACTTAGCAAAACAAGGCTGAATATGTCACTCGAACTTGAATGACCCAACTCGGATACTGCCACTACCATTTCATATTAGCTACAATTCATGGTCTTTGAGGATTTCTGGGATGTCAGTTAGAAAACAACGAGAAAACAAGAGCTTCCTCTCTGCCGATCAAACCATGGTTTGCATCAGCTTCTAAAGGTTCATGAATGTCTTCCAGTTTTGAAGCCAGAATGATCAGCTTGTTGCAGTCATTAACATTATAATATAGCTTCGAACCTGGCTCTAGTTCTTCCTTTGGCAACATTGTCAAAGCAGGACGTGTCGCTGGGGATTTGTTATATCCATCTGAATGCGGTTAATGGCATCTTCCAAACGTTTTCACACATTCTGATTCATGTGGAAGGCTCCTTTTTTTTTTTTTGGTACAAATGGAAGGCTCCTTTTTGTTACCAATAATCTCCACATGAACAGTGCCCATCTTTAAAGTGATGGAATCGATTCACGTCTCTTACGATAATCTCCCTCCCATAGATTCTAGATATGAACTTGGTGGCTGTATGACAATCTCCACAAATTCTAAGGTTCTTTGTCACACGAAGAACTGCTCCAGGATCGGTATTAAGAAGTCCAAAGGCAATGGCAAGCTTTTCACTGTGGGTTGTCAGGTTATGTTCTTTCTCCTCTTCACTAACATCATGCAAAGCAAACCTAGTGTCAGGTACATAACCAGCTGCCTTCATCCTTTTCGGTAACTCCTCCAGTAACATGTAAATTTCATTTGCTTGAGAGTGAGATGTATCTCCACCAAGAAACAGATGGGCTTTCCCATTGACCTCTATCCAACTGCCTCCAGGGCTCTTCCTCATCCCTTGAGATTTTAATAGAATTCTCAATTTGTCCACCTCCTTCCACATGCCAGCTTCAGCATATATATTAGATAGCAGGACATAGTTGCCACTGTTGTCTGGTTCCAATATGAAGAGATTTCTGGCTGCAGTTTCGGCAATTTCCAAGTTTGGGTGGTTTCGACAAGCTGATAACAGTGCACCCCAAATGCTTGGCCCTGCTTGCATTGGCATTTTATCTACGACATCCACTGCTTCCATCAATCGCCCTGCACGACCCAATAGATCAACAACACAAGCATAATGTTCAACTCTTGGTTCAACAGAGTATACTGTCTTCATGCCATCAAAGTATTTCAAGCCAACATCAACAAGCCCTGAATGACTGCATCCAGATAACAATCCCGTGAATGTTATATGATCAGGTTGAACACCGGCGCTCATCATGTCCTCAAAAGTGGACACAGCTTCTGATCCGCGGGCATGGGACGCATAAGCAGTGATCATAGTATTCCATACAACCAAATTCTTCTCACTTCCACGAATCCTATCAAAACACTGACGAGCATCAGAAAGGCTCCCACATTTAGCATACTGCTACCAGCGCGGTCTGTATGGAACTATTCAAGTCCAAACCAATCCCGCTAGCAAACTTGTGAATCTTCCTCCCCCGCTCTAGTGCAGCCGAATGTGCACATGCAGGAAGAACACTCATTACCGTCACCCAATTCGGCTTAACCTCCGAATCATTCTTCAACATCTCATCAAACACGCTCAATGCCTGCTCAGCCAGCCCATTCTGCGCATACCCCGATATCATAGCAGTCCAAGACACAATATTCTTGCACCACATTTGTCCAAACAACTCCTCAGCAAAACAAATCTCACCCTCTCTCATGTACCCCGCAATCAACGCATTCCACGACGAAACGTCTCTCACAGACATTTCATCGAACAGCTTACGTGCACTCCCCATCTCACAACATTTCACATACATGTCAATCAAAGAAGTCCCAACATACATATCAGACTCCAACCCAGTTCTCAAGCTCAGCCCATGAACACATTTCCCTATCAAAATATTCGACAACTCTGCACAACACTTGAGCACAAAAGGGTAGGTAAAATGATCACCCGTTAGGCCTAAACAATGCATCTGACCATAAATTTCCATAGTTCTCGCAGAGTAACCATGAAGGGTATAAGCCCGAATAATCGAATTGTACAAAAGTGGAGATGGGTATTTTACTCTGTGAAAGACATTTACAGCTGAGTGTAGATCACCAGAGCTGGCGTACATTGCAACCATCTTGGCGCCAAGATAGGCATTGGGTTCGAGGCCACGCAGGACCATATGGGTGTGGACCTGTTGGCCTAGCTTCAACAAGTTTTGCCCAGTTAAGGATTGGAAAATTGGTGCATAGTCTAAGATGAAACATGGGTTTTGTGCTAGTAGTGGTTTTAACAGGGTACGCATGGAGCAGAGCAGTCCCGCCAAATAGTGCCGATTTGAGTTTTGTGTTCTTGAGTTTTTCATTCCGACTTATATACTGGTGACATTGGAGTGGTGACTAATGGTATAATGCTATAGCATTAGTCCAAAAAAATTGTCATAGCAAAACATTTTTATGCCAAAAACCTATAATGATTATAGTTGTATTTTCTCGGAACAATAAATTCGTGAGTAGTAAGAATGAAATAAATAAGACTTTTTAATTTGTTTGGTTTGTAAATTATTCATAGTTATTTCCTACAATCATTTGTGCTTGCTGCATTATTACACCACTCGTTGATGGGCCTCACCGGCTCATTAGCTAGCTTCATTACATGAATGTGCAACTACATTTTATTTTCTCATTAATAAGATAAAGAGAGAATTTGAACTTTACCTCTTTCACTGAAAAGAAAAATAATATTACTGGACTACAAGTTAGTTGATATGTGGCTCGTTTAACAATTTTTGGTACCTCATAACTTTTTCAGTGTTCTCTTTGTTTGGTCATGTAGCGAACTCCATTACCTAAGTTGATATTATTTGTAGATTACTTAGTAGAGGACAAATGGGTTCTGAGAAAACAGCTTGTTACAGTCTTGAAGGAGTCAACTAGCTAAGCCCCCAAGGTTGATCAAAACAATGTCATGGTCCGTGACCAGTTCCTCTTGTACTCTTGTTGTTCAGCTCGAACCTGCCGGCTTTGGTTGGTTTGGTCACTAATCTTTTATGCCACTATACAGTCACTAATAAGGAAGAGTTTGATATCACCGATTGATACCATTTTCCAGCTGTTACATTTATCCTGGTTATTGTCTTCCCTATATGAACCTTCACCTCTCTAACCCTTCCTTGTTATTCACGTATATAAGCTACAATGTCCATTTGCATTTCCTAGCACGACGCAGTAGACACGAAACAGAGAAAAATGGCCTATACTGGCCTGATCAAATGCGCAATATTGGTTTTAGCTCTTGTTGCTAGAGCCAATGCTATTCATATTTATCTTGATTGGGATGTGACCCTTGACAGCACTATCAAGCCTGTGTCTATGGATCAACCTGTAAGAACCGGTTGCTTTTAATTTGCTCGGCTTTCTGCTTCTTCTTTCAGTTAGAGAATTTGAACCTGTGCTTGTGTTAATTGTTGAGCAGGTCATCACCATAAATGGAAAGTTTCCAGGGCCTCTTATCAATGCCACAACCAATGACTTTGTTCATGTCAATGTCTTTAACAACATGGATGAGCCTCTACTATTTACATGGTATGTACAGTTTTGTACAACAATTAATTTTGCATAGACCCAATTTCAAACGTTTTAAGTTAACAATGAGAAATGATATATTGTGGTGGTGGTGTAGGAATGGTATACAGCAAAGGCTAAACTCATGGCAAGATGGAGTTTCAGGAACAAATTGTCCGATTCTACCTGGTACAAACTGGACTTATGTGTTCCAAACCAAGGACCAGATTGGTAGCTTCTTCTACTTTCCATCCATCAACTTCCATAAGGCTGCTGGAGGGTTTGGAGCTATTCGTGTTATTAACCGCAAAGTCATTGCCGTCCCCTTCCCTGCACCAGAGGCAGAATTTGATCTCCTCATTGGTGATTGGTCTTATGACAGCTACAAGGTCTCTTTCACTTGAAATTTTATTCATGAACATCATGACCAATTAGCTGCAGTTCAAATTTCAATTTCATTTTAGGCTCACATTTTATTTTTCGGACATGGAATTGGAACAGACAATTAGGTCACAGATGGATACTAGCGAGACGGCTTATTACACCTTTCCAGATATTATGTTGATGAATGGCAAAGGCCCTCTAGATAATCAAATGTCAAAAGACCATGAGTCCTTCGATGTCACACAAGGTACATTTAGCTAGGATTAATGAGAGCTATATGTATCTACTGAAATATAATGTGTTCAAGTATTTATGATTGCATGTTTGTTATATATTCAGGGAAGACATACAGGCTGAGAATATCAAATGTGGGGAATGCTGTGAGTTTCAATTTCAGGATTCAGAACCATCAAATGGTGTTGGTTGAAACAGAAGGGTCATATACTAATCAGATTACTTTGGATTCTCTGGATGTACATGTTGGTCAATCCTACTCAGTTCTTGTCACAGCAAATCAAGATGAGGCTGACTATTACATGGTGGCATCTCCCAAGCTGCTCAACACCTCTGATTTTAGCAGCCTGGTGGGCGTAGGGGTGTTGCACTATTCGAATTCTGTCTCAACAGTAGGCGGACCGCTGCCAGAAGGGCCTGACCCATTTGATGTCAATTTTTCGATGAATCAGGCCCGGTCTATTAGGTAAAAATAAAATACAAAATTGATTTAAATTGCACTTGTCAGAATAAGAATTCATATGTTGAATGGTACAAATTAACAGACGAACAACATAACATGTGTGACTTTGTGGCGATCGAGAGAGTGTTTTTCCTCTTCTACGCAGACTTCATTTTCGATTAGTTTCATCACACACATTCTGATATTTCTCCCCCAATTAACTTTTTCATGACCAGGTGGAACTTAACTGCTGGAGCTGCAAGGCCTAATCCACAAGGTAGCTTCAACGTCTCAAATGTGACCCTATCCCAAACCTTCGTCCTAGAAAGTACAGTGGCTCAAATTCATAATCTACCACGTTATGTTGTCAACAATGTGTCATATGACACTGTAACGACCCCGCTGAAACTCGCTGATTACTTTGTCAATGGTTCCGGTGTGTATCAACTTGATTCTTTTCCAGTGAAATCAGTCAACCCCGATGCTGGTTATGGAGTATTTGTAGTGACTGGAATCCACAAAGGGTGGATAGAAATAGTGTTTAAAAACAACCTGGCTGCCATGGATTCTTGGCATTTGGATGGTTACGGATTTTTTGTTGTTGGGTAAGCCTAGCTCTATTAGCTTTAATATTTCTTGATAGCTAGACACATTATCATGGCATATTATGATCTGAAAATTCAATGTTCTCAGTACCAGTTTACCTGATCTAGAATCTAGATGACCGGTGGTGGACTCTAAAAATTTCTCTTGGCAAAACATGATGAAGAAATACCGTACCCTGCTTAGAAAGGAATAGTGGAATACCATACCCTGCTTCTTTCATTTCTTTTATCACACACCTTTTGCTATCAACTAGATCCACTAATGAGGTTGAGAGTTTACCAAAATATCATGCCACACATTTTGATAGCTTCAAACAAATTATAGTGTGCATACAGTAACCAAACCACAAACATTATGCTTGCAAATTCTCACTTGATCGATCATCTAATCAATAGGTCCAAACCGAGTAGTAGCAAATCCCGAAAATTCCTTATGAGCATGTAATGCAAAACATGTACGTTGGACACTAGTCTGATCCTGTCAAAATCTTAACAAGCAGGTTCGGCATTGGAGATTGGACTACAGAATCACGGAGCACGTACAACCTCTACGATCCTGTTGTAAGATCAACCGTGCAAGTGTACCCGGGAGCATGGACTGCAGTGTATGCATTCCTAGACAACCCTGGAATGTGGAACTTGAGGTCACAACTACTGAAGCACTGGTACTTGGGACAAGAACTCTACGTACGAGTTTTTGATGCTGATCCTGACCCTGCTAAGGAGCGCCCGCCACCTGATAACCTCCTTCTATGTGGTAACTAGTTCATGCAATTTCATTTATTATCAAGTACTTATAAACAGTTTTATTAGTTCTCGGGAAGATTAATTGTGCGTGCTTTCATTCTATTTGCAGGGATTTTTTCTGATTCTCCTCCAGCCCCAGCTCCAGGTCCATGGACAGGAGAGTGGTGATTGGAAGCGGACCTTAATTTTTAGAAATATATATAGCAATAATGTTCGAATTTGTTTAATAGGCTACATATAAGTATGACATGTACTACTACGCACAAAGCATTCTTTTTCTGTCCAGAATCCAGATCGGTTGTGCTCCAACTTAAAATTACTTGACTCATTAGTTTGGCTTCATCTACTTTTTCTTTGTTGCAATATGTTGTTGAGTCGTGAATTATGTCATTTTATTATTTAGGACTCATAGAAGGTGTATCTATATAACGAAAAGCCTTCCTACACTCAAATTGCAGGAGTGGTACTTTTACCATAGCTGTATGGCAATAAGGCAATCTGAAATATAGCTAATGAAGTAATGAGTAAACTAAATATTGAACATGAATGTATGTTCAGCCGTACGTTCAGGTTGTCTTCCCTTGCGAATAGCCACCTGCCGTATAAAGATTCAACCTCAACATTCAAGACTGAAAGTAGAACAAATTTTGTAAAATCACTAGAGTGCATGATCACTCCCTTTGAGGGCAATCATATAGCTAGATCGACTTCATCATATTCATTCATTCATAGTCTTCAAGGGAATCCAAGGGTCTTCTTCCCAAAGATCCCATTGGATTAAGCTTGCCACATCCGCGGAGATCAAGTGACTCGAGCTGAGGACAGCCATCAAGAATTTTTCGCAAGGCATTATTTGTCCCTAACAATGCATGGTTTCTGCAGCAAGTACTTCATCCTCAGACTGGTGGCGTAACCATTTGTTCAATTTGAATGATGTCAAAAGAGGGCAATTAAGAGCGCCCGATATTGCTTCTAGAGATTTCCTTGAGTAATTAATCACGGCATAATGAAATTTCAAGTCCCTCCAACTACGGAATATGTCCATTAATTTATATTACAATGGAATATGTCCATTTTTAATTTATTACTCTTTTTTCTTTAGGTTAATTTTTTTTTTCTTCCAGTTTTTCTAAAACATTAGGGCAAAAGAAAATATATGGTGAACTGAGGATTTGATATGATTTGATGAAGACAAAATATGCCTTGGCTGCTTCTTCTCCTCCTTTAACAAGTAAGCAAGTTCTTTCCGGAACTGAGAAGCGGAAAGGGAAGGAGTTGAAGATTACAATAGGCAAATAAGAGTCAGAAAGGTGAGGAGGTGCATGCCAATGGAGGAGCAGAAATCCCTATACGTATGTACGGCCGACTATGACAGTAAGCGCCGTCGGTACGTTGTGTACCGAATCAAACTGGCAGAACTATTTGAGAGACATGCTTCCTTGCAGCGGCTGGCAGAATTGCAAAGTCAGCCCATGGATACCATTGTAACCGAACCAATGCTTTTTCCTCGGTTCCACATGGGTTGTGGTGTCTTTGGCTCTCGAATTGTCTTCGGGGGCGGCTGTTTGCCCTCTTCGTCAAAGTTAAGACACAAAGGACATTTGTGGTTTCCAAGATGTTCTCGCACGGAGTTGTATGTCTTTGAGATGGATTCGACAGTTGATCCGCACCCTACATCATGCCAAACATGATGCCGAACTTCAGTTCTGGCAAACTTCAGCCTATGCTGTTCGAGTTTGAGGGTCGCTTGTTTGCCCTAGGCACCTGTATGTCGAATTTTTGTGACTCTCTTGCATTTGAGGTGTTTAACCCGAATGAAAATCGTTGGTTACTTCTTCCGGATCATCCTCTGATGCAGTCTCTTGATCCTAGTGGTTTGGGCCAGCTGCGCTACCCTTATGCGCCAAAACCTCTTGCTGGTTATAACGAAGATGATTTCTATTTCTCGTACGCTCTGTTGGAAAACATGTTATGGGTCTCCAGTAGTGTGTATAGTGAAGTATACATGTTTAACCTTAAGTTATCGGAGTTTGCGACTACTGAGGTGGGGCAGCCTCCATTTGCAGTCGAAAAGTTTTGGCCTACAATTCGTGGAATTCCTCCCGGAATTCTTGGCAAAGGGAGAGCATTGTACGTGAGAGTGTCTCCTACACCCAAAGGAATGCTTTTTAACTTTGCATGGAATGAGTCTGCAAGGAAGTGGGAGATAATGATGCATCGCCTGACTCCACAGGGGTGTGGAATCTCAGAGACTTGGTTGGAAAAGGAATCGGACGACCATCATTATGCGGCTGTTGAGGGTGTTCCACATCTTGTGTGGCAATGCCCTGATGATGGAGATCAGTTCACTCGCAACATAACGCATAGCTTAGTGGATTTAGGAGAAAGAAAGATTTGTTGTGTCCTAGCCAAATTTGACTCCACAGGTAACAAATAATTTTGTACATTTATATACATGAGTGTACATGCATGACCAGAAATTTGTAAACACGCTCTTACTATTTTTACTGCTATGACTTGTGTTTTTATAGGTGTTAAACAAAAACAATGGGGGGCAGTTCGGATCGATGTAGACAATGAGCCTTCAAAATGGTGGGCAGCTCGGACCTGGGGGCAACCATGGGGGCCAGTTCGGACCAATGTAGGCAGTGAGACTCCAAAGCTGCGCATTCATGTGATATCATTTAAAATTGTGGGTGATGAGTGCACATCAATGAGCACCGAAATTCTGAATTCCCGAGTCTTTGAACCAGATTGGTCTCCGGATTCTGCAGGGGTCTTGAATGGATCAGTTCTTCATAGCTTTGTCCGCTGAGGCTGGTAAGTCAACTCTTTTCGCATTGTGTGCCTCAATTATAGAACCAGTCTGTCCTTTTTTGCTGAGGCAGGTATTTTGTGATTGTTAGTCTGTCCTTTTTCTTGATGGGTGGCAGAAAACCTGTTTTAAGGCTAGTATTGCTATATAGCAAGAAATTGATGCTCCATGAGTCGGCATTTGAGAATGCATCTAAAATGTTGAAGCTCATTAATGGAAGGGTAGTCCTTGTAGTTACAGAGGAGTTTAGTCATATTTCTTTGTTACCTATTTCTTTGTTACCTATTTCTTTTAAGTGAAGAGCTAACTGCTGTTGCCTAGTTTATTAAGAGTTTCTTGTTGAATGTTGATTGTTTGGCTTTCGGCTGTTTTTTCTTTATGTAGTGATTTTGCTATCCACCGCTCTGTTATGTACACTCCTTTGCCTTCGACTCTGCTTATGATGAGTAGGGTACAACGTACAATCAAAAGTTGACATCCCTCTCTTATATGCTAATCCTGTTATTGTTTTTGTAGTTTGTATAGGATATGAGCCTAGTCTATTTGGCGATGTGTCTTATGTGCACATACAGGCTTAGCTTTTATAGTTTTTGTAGTTTGTATGGGATATGAGTGAGTCTATTTGGCGATGTGTCTTATGTGCACATACAGGCTTAGCTTTTATAGTTTTTGTAGTTTGTATGGGATATGAGTGAGTCTATTTGGCAGTGTCTTATGTGCATATTTAGGCTGAGCTGGATCATGCCTTGTTAAATGGATAAAAGACCTAATTGTATGTTGGTTTGAAACTTGTGCCAGATAGAGTTTTTCAGTTTGTCATGTTTATGTTAAGCCTCCATTATTATTATGTTGTACATGATTTTCGACAAAACAATAAATTACGGGCAACGGAATTGGACCAATTAATTATTTTCATCCCCGCACACGAGACAAAGGAATGAAGGAATTATGCCATATCAATAAGACAATTTTGAATTGGACCAGCATATATCAAGAGGTCGCTCTCTTATATGATGACCTTTAATTATAGATCTCGATCCTGTTCTGTAAAACTTTCTACTAGTCTCCTGGACACCAAAATCCAAATATCAATAACCTTCAAACAGCTTGTCATCAAACATATGTAAGCCTTTCAAGTTATATTGTTCTCAGAGAAGGAATGTATGCATTTGTAGGTAAGTATGACTGGAATCCACTTAATATCAGGTTAGAAGGTCAAATCCATAGTTTAGAAGTATTCTGTCCTCGTGGTTAATACATACGAACTCTGTACAATATTTGACTGCCCCATCCGTGTTTGAATCCACCAAACAGCTACAACAAGAATATGGCACAAGAACCGAATGCAGGCTGAGGCTGCTCCATTGTCCTTCAATTCAACCTTGCTGAATGTACCAAAACAAAAATATTGTTCAGTTACAAATACAGTGACATACGGTGATCGAACTGCAATTCTTCTTTAGTAATTAAGTCAATGGTTCTTTGACTACTTTTTCTTTGTCCTGGTTTCTTTTGTTGATTTTAAACACCACAGATAAATTCTATTAGGTTTTTAAAGACAGAGAATACTTGGCAGCGCACTGTAACACTCCATCGTACACTTAAAAGCTCATCAGATCTTTAGATAATATCTTAGTTATATTACACATTCCCACATGCTTTCTCCAATCTTCGTATGGAGCCATGATAATTGCTTTGGGGAAAGTAGGGGTGATTGATATATAGCAAGGAGAAAGGGTTAAGGGAGTGAAGAATATTGGACTTGCTGGAAAGTCATAAACTGAAAAAAGTGCCTGCTTGCTAGCAAGACTCAAAATTCAGGGACCAAATTGAGACAGTAAAAGCTCAAGGACCAAAATAAGAAATTCGTCAAACTTGGGGTGCAGTGGTCTAATTTACCATAAAAGTTATTTATTGCAAGTTTGCAACTACTTCCCAAATAACCTAATCAAATTCATGAAGAAAATATCAGAACATTATAAGACAAACCTTTTTCTAACCTTTTAGTTAGCATAGTGAGACTGGTCTTGATCAATAAAGTTCAATGCTTCTTCCTTCGAGATAACATTGACACGGCTCACCCTGTTTGAATGTGTAACACCATAGATCTTGTCAGAAACTTCCACAAGCTCTTGTCGGAATGTTGTAGTTATAAATTGAGTAGTTTCTGTATCTGCCAGGCGTCGGATCATATCTACAGCAGGTAATTATGGAACATCCATGGCTGTAAAACTTCCAACAGACATGTCTAAAAAGAAATGTAGACAAAGCGCCCATTACAAACATAGACATGAGTAACATTTTGAAAATCAGAAGACACCAAATGTCACTCTGTAAATGAACCAATACCCACAGAAGTTGATCACAAGGCTGCCTAAAGTCATCATAAACTGTATTAGTCAAGCATGTCCTTTTCACAAAGATAAACTGACTCTTCCTACTTATATGCTTCTTTGATTTGATGTCTCAGCTAGATACCTATCAACCAAGTCTTCTTTCACAAAATATGCTATTTTCTGAATTCATCTTTTTCTTCTGTATCTCATCTGGTAAGAACGTGCATTTTTGCAGGCTTTGTCATACAAGAACATTTAGCCTCCATTAGTATGTGTATTGCAAGCGACTGTCTATATCCAGACTCTATCAAACTTAATTAACAGTGTATCGGTATTTGTTCTATGTACTTTTTCATTTACTTACGATCCTTGGGAATAGAAAGACACATTCCAGCACATAATGAACTTAACCCCATAAGGCATTAACCATTTACACAGATTAATTATTAGAAAGGAGATTCAAAGTTCCAATTAGAGACACTTAATGGTAGGTTGCATACATTTGACTATGATGGAAACACCTAGAGTCGAGTGACATAAATTTTATCAGAGGTGACTAATGGACTAGATATGAAGGGTTTTAGGGTGCATGTAATAGTCAAATGAAAGTAAAAACTAAATCAACTTCAGAAGAGTTATAGAACTCCACAAAGTACGACATAAAGGATACTTCCAACAGCAGTTCTGTACTGAAGATCCAGCGCTGCATCTATTTCATCGAAAAGATAGAAAGGAGCAGGATCACATTGCTGGATTGCAAAGATAAGCGTCAACGCAACAACAGTTTTCTGACCCCCAGACAACTGCTTCATGGACTGAGTCTCTCCTTGCCCGGTAAAAGAAACCTGTCAAAAAAAAAAATGAGCCAGAAAGATTATGTTAAACTGATAGCATCCAGAAAATCTTGGACTGAGATATCACTGAAGTCTAGTAGGTTTGCCAAAGCCTGGGTTCCTAGAGCAGGAGGCTAATATCATCTTTCTAAATAAATTAATTTGCTGATGTAAAATCTAGTAGGTGTACCAAAGCCTGGGTTCCTAGAGCAGGAGGAGATATCACCTTTCTAAATAGATTATCAACAAATTAAACTCTCAGTTTGCTTACTACTAAATGTCACAAATAAGGTGGAGATGTCTTTTTAACCCAAGGAAATGAGTTTTTATGCCAGAAAATACATGCCTTTACTTTCACACCAATATATTTCTCAGATCTATCTGTTTCTGGTCCCTCGTCCTCATCCAGATCATGATCAGCATGGATGCCATCCTGTCAACATTACACTCATGTTCATTTAAAATCACATGTAACAGAGCCAAGTTTCTACAATTAAGACAATTTTATACCTTAAAACTCTTTAAAAGAAACAGTAAAATATTGGAAAAATTCCTTGTGTATGTTTCAGTCGAAACACTTTCTATTGGCTTCATAAGTTTTAATTTTTGGATTTGAAAATTATTCTCATGTTTATTTAAACAGACACCAAGACAATAGCTTTTTTCTTAATTTTCCATGAAAATAATTCCCCAGCTAGAAGACATGAATGCATTTAAGCCTTTATGTTAAACCAAAGTCATGCTTAACAGATAAGAAAAAATCCTAATGATAAAATCTACCAACCAATGAAAAGTTTTCGCCAATCAAAACAATCTGTCAAATTTTATACTTCTTGAGTTCTTGCACAAAACAGAGCCACAAGGAGAATTGTGAAACTTCCAAATGGAGGGGGGGTGAACAAAGATAGGCCAAGTTCCAAGCTTTCCAAAACACAATCAAGAGGGGATGACGCTAACAAGAGCTATCCTTACACTTTCCAAATATAAGGTTGTCTAAAGAAAAATTCAATGAAATGTTTTTGAGCACAAAAATGGGTACAATAGTTTTTAAAACTACATGTCAGTGATAGCGGTGTGACCGAATTAACAGATTACATTAATTTACTTTTCACCGATACTGAACCAATAAATGCAATAATACATAGCATCAAGTAAATCCACATATCTCAGAACTGGCTGTAAAGAGCAAAAACTCAAGAGATCAAGTTCAAAAGAAAACCTTTCTTTTCACCATGAGAAGGTGGCCATGGCCACCTTGCACAAGTTCAGAGAAAACTTCTCGAAAGTTCCTAGCAACACCTTTAAAAGTGCGTTCTATTGATTCATCCTTCCTTTGATCTAAGAAAGATATAGTTCTGCAATTTTCTGCACAATTGAAAATACCATAAATCAAGATAATCTAACCTTAGCCAACCATCAAAGAAAAAGAAGGAAAAAAAAAAAACAACTCTGCATACAAGAGATCTGACAGAGATTCTAGTGGAAGTGATACCTCATCACCTGCATCCAGTTCAGCTTGCCTTCTCTGGAGTTCTTCACGTTGTTCTGTAAAATTTACATACTGGTCAAGTGCTTTCTTGTTTACATGACTAAACCGTTGCAGTTGCTCATTGGAACTGTGCAGCATTTTATGCAGTTCTTTGATGTTCCTTCGCTTATACCTACCATTCCAGTACAAGCAACTATGAGGAACCATGCCAACTGTGAAACGTTTGAAGGTACGATAAAACGTATAAGAATCTACCAGCCACGTATATCAAAGAGTAAGAACTATCATCATATATGTTGGAATATAATGGTTGATTTACAAACTAACAGCCCTACAGGATCCAGGCCACTAGAGCTTGGCAGAAGTAACATGTGAGATGGGAAAGAGAAGGCGTAAAAAATATAAAGCATACAAATAATCTCAATAAATGGATAATCTAGCACATAAACAAATATAGTGGAAGTTTTGAGACCTCAAAAAAACTCCAAAACATATGTGCATAAACATCATCACTCAATAGAAGATAATTCAAAGTATGAAGTAATACGTTTCAAAAGCATCTGATGACAATGCACCCAATTCCCGGATTTTCTTTGAGTACTCTTCTTGTTTAGCAAGATACATATTTCTTTTACTCAGTTGCTGCTCTAGCTCTTTGGCTACATCCTGAAATGTCCTCTCATAGTTGTCTTCCGAGTTCTGCATTCAGAAGTGGTCATCTTATCAGATAAAGTAATCATTTACAATCTAACATGGTAAAAGGACTACCTTCCACTTAGTCTTTTCATCCTTAGTTTTCCTGAATTTCCTTGACTGACCGTCAATACTTTCAGAAACTCCTGATGAGCAAAACTCATATGTTAACAAACAGGAGCAGGAAAACAACTTAAGAAAACAGCAAATCATTGGCCTCACTTCTGAGCTGCTCTGTTGCATCTTCAACCAATAATCTAGCATCATTCAGTTCCTGAACCTTTATTTCATCTTCACCATGCAAATTATCAGTTTCCGCAGAAGATACTATTGCCTCTAATTCTTGCTTCCGCCTCTTAAGGTTCGTAGTTAAATTAGTCTCGAGCTCTACCTTTCTTACTTCAGTCTATCAGTAAGAAGAAAAAAAAAATGCACATGAGGAGACATTAGAATGAAATTTCCACATAAAAACACATGAATAGAGAATGCTACATACGGCTTACCTCAGTTCGATCCGCCTTGCATGTAATAAGCTTCTCTTTAAGATCTGCTATTTCAGGGTTCAATCTTGAGAGAAGATCCTTCTCCTTTGGAGTCAAATGATCAATGAGATCAGTGACCATTTCAGCCCTCTTCATGGCCATACTAGCTCTAAGCTGATCAATTTGAGTCTGCACATCAGCAAGTGATTTTTCCTACAAAAGAGGGAAGAGAATAAGCCAGTAGGACAGAAAAATTATATAAAATAAAAGAAAATAAAAACTAGTATTTAAGGCTCAGATTGCCACATGAACTCAACTCAAAGCCCAAAAATACCTTATTCCCAAGTGCTTTAGAAATTAAACTTTCCTTCTTATTAGCATTCACAATGTCCTGCTTAAGCTGTTCCAGTTTTAATTTGCTTTGAGCTCGCTCAGCATCAATTTTCCCCAGCTTAGTTTCAAGATCTGTAATTTTCCGGTCTATCTGTAAGCTAAATTTAGTAAAAACAAGACTAAAAACTTGAAAAAACTAATAGGATCATGAAGACAACACTGCAACATTCACTAGAGAAACTATGGTAGCTTGAATGTTACTTTTTCGCGCTTACCGGTTATGTAACTATCATCACATTATAGGAATAGGAAAGAAATATACACTAGACGGCAGGCAATTATGTTTGAGCTGATGAACAGAGACCTTAAAAGAATTGTACAGAACTGTTGCAGAAAAACCCTAATTCTCAAAATTTTCCCTCTTGAACTCAGCTACTCACGTTCCAAAGATTTGGTCTGCTTTAAAAAAACAGAGGAGCAACACTTTCTTCCTTAAACCAGCACTCAAGACATTTTTATATGTACAGAAGAGTATGAGGGAAAAGCAAATGAAAAGTTTGGGCATCCAAAAGTTTGCAAACAAAATATCAACTCCCAACACCCAATCTTCGCAAGGCTTTTCAGAGTGAGTTGAGAGTAGGGGTGTCCAGAACTTTCTATATGACACCACTGAACAGCACCTATCAACTTATGCTGGTGTCATGAAAATTTGATCTATGAAATTAGAAAGCAGAAACTGAGAAATATATAAAAGTTAAGAGGATATCTTCAAGCATAAATGTGATTTTCTCAAGTTCTTCTTCTTTCAAGTTGGTAGATTTTGCATTCTGTCGGATTAGATTCATAAACTTCAATTTTGAGTGTCTATGATCATAAAATCCTCCTGTCATTCCACCCTTCTTGCTGACTTGATCTCCTGTTATATAATATAATGTGGTCTGTCAGGGCATTAGGATATAGGACCAGTTATAAAAATACAGAGCACAAAATATGCAGACAATGTCTGCAGTTCTTACAAACCTTCTAAAGTGATGCAGTCAAGACCATCGGTATGAGCAACCTTTGTGGCCACATCCAGATCTCGACAAAGAACTGTTCTTGCAAATACCTACAAAATATAAGAACATATAATCATAAAAAGTCAATCTTGAAATTGCATGAAGCTTCAGTTCAACACCTCCTAAAATGCATATACAAATTGACAAAATGTAAGCCTTAATACTTATATTCTCAGATAAACCCACTTAAGAAGGTTACGAATTTTTAAACTCTTTTATCCATATAAAGCATGATACTGTTTCACCAGAATTCATACGATACCAAATACAAGGGTCAATCCAAATCATGTAGGAAACCTAAGAATAAGAGCAATGCATACCAGCACAAAAACATACCTACCAAGCAGTGTCAAACAAATATCAGTTTACCATATTTCCCCCTTTCCATGGCAGTTCAAAAGCAAGACCACTTGGTCTTTGAACTTAGTCCAAAGCCAGGTACAAGGAACTGGGGAAACAGATGTTACTTCAAATAAAATAACAGTTTCTTTCTCTAGATATTGTCACAACTAGTAGTGTCAAGACTTTACCAGTTCAATAAATGATCTTTCAAGCTTGTTTTTGTAGAACTGAAGGCCGTTTTGTGAGACATAGATAATGATGTTGGAAGTCTGCTTGTAAGTAAAATTGTGACATTGATTTGGAAGTTACCCTGCATGCAGTGTGTTGAAATTTTTACAATGTAAGGAAATGAAAGATTTTTTTTTAGGCAAGGAAGTTACTGTTGTTCTGTTCAAGACTAAAGGTTCTAGTCTTCTCTCTAAAACATTTAGGTAGTAGATCGAGGTAGTTACTAAAAGTTCATGCATTAACTACAAAATGTATTAGAATTTGAGATGACAGTAAATATAGGAACAAAAGGCAAAATCCACCTTGAAAGTGGAAATTATAAAATTAGAGGTTCTACAACCAAGGATAATTTCTTAGACAAATAACTCAACTACTAAGATGGAATCAAAACTTACATATGGACCCAACACCAAATAATACTTTTACAAGATTATTCAGGTACAAGCTAACCTGAGCAAATGCAGCAGTGTACTTTGGAAGAAATTTTAACCTCTTCAACAAAGGAACCAGATCTGAATTTTGTGGATAAGTTACCCTTGGAGCCATCACCCTAGTCAGAGGGATAAACGTAACACGGCCACCTTTCAGTGAATTAAGGTGCCTGATTATCTGAGTTGATATATCATCATTTTCAACCACAACATGAAATAAGCTGTCCAGGAAAGAACAATAGTAAATAATAGAACTTCAACTAACCCAATGATTAAGATGACACCAAAGAATGGGGTAGAAAGTTAGTCATTAGATACCTGTTCCCAGCAGCAACGTCCACTGCAGTAAATAACTTTTCTTCACAATCAAGCAGCTCAATAACACAGCCAAATACCCCAGGAGTATTATGCTCTCTGCAGATCTTACGAACAGAATTTAGCCCTCTCCTCACATCCTGAAAGCATTACACAGGGGAAGATTGAGATGTTACATGTAATTCTGGGTAAGGATAGTATTTTGCACTTCTACTGCACAATTGCAGTCACTGAGGCGCATATTTCAATTTGATATCAATCCATGTTCAGCATATGAGAAGCTACAAAAGGTCAGAAATGATTACTCACACCAGGAGTTGCATGATCAAGGCTCTTCTCTGCCTTCTCAACTTCTGTTCTCAGTTTCTCAATTTCAGCAGAAAGTTCAGTTTCTTTCTTCCATAGAGTACTACGCCAAAATATATTTAGTAAATTCATATTAGAAAAGGTAATAGAAATAAAAAATGGTAATTACAAAGACTCATACTTGTGCTCATCCTTCATCTTGTCCCTCTGTGCTTTATAATGACTGAACCCTTCACGTAACTGAGAGATGACACACTCCATGGTAGTAATTTCATTTCTTTGAGATCCAATGTAAGTACCCTGCTCATTCAACTCAGAATTAAGACGTTTGACTTCATCCTGAAGCTTTTTCTCCTGGAACATACAAGAATAAAAAATAAGCATTTTACAAATGCCGTTTCCCCTACTGTCAAGAGAGCATATTAAGGACAGTCTATCAAAAGTTTATAGATGCTTCTTTGTTTCTTGTAGCAGAAATTTTATTTTAGGATATATCTGAATGATTTGGATCATTTGGAAAAGGATGAGATTGCTGAGCTCTCAGAGAGTTGGCCAAGTATTTCCTTCATTACATGTAGTTGAAACGTCAGGGATGTTCTATTATAGATCATGTAGGAGAAGGCATTCTATTTGCTCCTCTCACCAGTTGGTATGTAAAACTGGTGTGGATGATGCTTTTCTTCACTATTCTTATTCTTTAAAACTCCCCACAAATTTTAAGAAAGAAAAACTACTTTACTCTACCCACTCACCATTCACCAATTAAACTCAATATCAGTAAAAACAACCGCAAACCTAGGATACAATTAAGTTTTGTATAACTGTGGCCATGGGTACAGTTAGATCTGTCATTAGATCACAGTTTGCTCCAAATCTGTACTTATCTATATCATAGCAATTTATTGGTTCAATCCAATAATCGGATTTATGATCTGAATGCCATAATCCGTTAACTTAAGTTGACTTCCATTACAGCAGGCATAGCTGAAGAAAGCTTTGAGAAAAGATTAGCAATTTAAAATGAAAAACAAAAGAACCAAATTAAAAACAAATTAAAGTAATTTTTCTGAGGAACTCCTCAAATGGCTCCGAGTGGCATAAGGTTCTATATCTGCTAGTTGTGATTATGCAATACATAAACCACCATATACTCATATGACATGAGCAACACCATGATATGACATATATGGTACACAAAATACTCAAAAAGGAGGTCATACCTGTGCCAAATTTGAAGAAAGAACTCGTTCAAGATCATCAATTTCCTTTTGAAGCCATTTGTCACGAGCAGCTTTACTTGGAAACTGGGTCGCACGACCTTGTTTTTGATAAAGTATGCTAAGCTGCTTCTCACGCTCCATTATTCTATATTCCAAGAGAACCAATTGTGAGAAAAGATACAGCACCTAGCACCACTTTGCAAATCTTGGAATAAATTACATTATTTGGAATTGACTTGATAAAGCATGAGTGGATAACACATTAATGTTACAAAGCCATAGTTCAGTCATATAAAAGGGGTGCAGAGAGCATTTAAAACTGAATAAATAAATGGTTCAAGTAAAACAGAAACGAGGAGAGGCTGCCTCAGGTGACGAAAGTAAGATTAAGTTGCCCGTGTAATGAATAGTAATTCATTACCAGGGCAACTTAATCTTACTTTCCTATAATTGCACCAAATTTAGCAACTATAGGGATAGTGCAGAAGGTACACAACTGGATTAGTGTGCAAATTAACATAGCATTTGTCTAATACAGGGAGACTAGATGAACAAATTTTGTAGCCTGCACATGAATCGTATGGAGATGACATGATGACATATTATAAACAAAATAAGATTAACATTTTCAAAGGGATGAAGCAAAAGAATAACAAGCTGATATAACTTTCTGATATCAAATATCTATAGACGTACCCCTTTGTCATCTCCTTTTCCCTCATGACTTGATTCTCATACAGAGGACTTATCTTCTCAAGCTCATCCATTGAATCCTGAATTTCTTTCTGCAGACTTTGTAGTTGTTTCACAGCATCCTCCTGGAAGCATGAAAAGATCAACATATGCAGCATTTGTGTCCCTTCCATCACTAGCAACAGAACATGAATAGGAAAAAACAAAAAACAAAAAAATTACTGCTGAAGGGATAAGTAATATTAGAATATTACTTTGGCTCGGATGTTTCCAGATATCTTCTCCTGTAGATCTTTGACATCAAGCTCAAGCTCTGTGTGTTTCTTTGTTGCTTCTGTTCTTCGCTTTTCTACTGCTTCTTTCTCTTTATTTAAAGCTTGTAGCTCTTTTGTCAGATCTTTCAAAGCCTTATCCAAGTCCTTGGACTTTTCATGCGCCTCCAGCACGCTATTATACTTTTGCGTTGATGTTTCAGAAAGCTTATTTCGAGCGTCTTCTACCTAATTCCGGGGGATGAAAAGCATACAGGTTGAGAAATAAAGACTGTCTTGATGCACACATTACACACAGCTGCCTTCCTACTAAATAGGAGCCAGAGAAAAATTAGACCCTAACTTCTATAGAAATGGAAGGCCAGAAAGACTAATTCTGATGCTACCCTAACTCATCCACACCCAACTATAAACTTCATATACCTATTTCTTCCATCAATACAACCCAAAAAACTGCTAACCCAATAGATCATTTCTACTAACCTCTGTCAGCCTTTGGCGAGCATCCTGAAGTTCCTTGTCATATATAGTGTACTCCAGAGATTTTCGCTGCTTGTCAAGCTGCTGATACTTTCTAAGTTCCTCTTTCTCTTCGTCCAGTTCCTTTAATCTCTCATCCAAGTACTGAACAACTTGAATTATCTGCTTTCTTTTGCTACCTGATTAGCAAAGGGAAAACAGAATTGTGAGAAAGCATAACTAATTACCATGGAACAACCAATGTATTGATGACTTACCAGTGTCCTGCGTGATTTTCAAACTTTCTTGACATCTCTCCTCATACACTCGAGTGCCACCGATTTCCTTAAGTAAATCCAGTCGCTCAGAATCTTTCATCAGTGTCAAGGATGCTATCTATGAAACAGTAACCATTTAAAAATAAATAAATATTCTTCAATCATAACTATAACTTAAGTTTAAACAAGTTGCACGGCTAAACCTTTCCTTGCTGCACAACATAATATGGATTGGAGCGAGAGAACCCAGCACTCTCCAGTAAATTCATAACCTCGGTTTTCCTGAAATTAAAGATATCTTCTTTCATTCAACAGACTCTATGGAAAAGTCTAGTGATCAAACCACATAATATGCGGTCCTAAATTTTTCTGCGGGGGAAGTTTATATACTCACATGATGTGCTTTCCATTCAAGAAATACTCATCCTTCTTTAAAGCAATTGTCCTTCGCAACCGCACTTCCTCCTTATCATCCTATTAAGAAGTGATGCAAAAGTGCAAGGAAGACCCCAATTGCCTCATTTTTTGTTAATAAGATAGACAGTGAGATGACAAACTGACTTTATTAAAAAGGAATCTAACTTATAAGAACAGGAATGAGGAGATGCAGCGTATTACCGTTATTCGATTGTCAGAGTTATCGAAGACAATCTCCACAAATGCAGATAAGACTTGGTGCCCTGCACCTTCCTGTTTAATATATATATTGCAATAAAAGCTGTTTACTAAGCAAATGGTTCATCATCCTTGATAAAAAATAAAAGCATTTAGTAAGACATACATGGAGTAGCGTATGCCGATCGTCACTCCGAAGGTTTTGGAAAAGGTCACTTAATACAAACTGAATTGCTATAAAAAAGTACAAAAATAAAAACAACACATTTCAAAATGGGTCAAGAATTGGAAAAAGTTCTTCCAGAAGAATTAAAAATGCAAATAAAATACTTTCCACAGGCTAAAACCACTGCAAGAATCGTTTTTTACTTGCTACTTACCATGGAAAAAGTTCGTCTTTCCAGACCCATTAGCACCAACTGCAGTAGACATTGTTGAAATCAATGTCAAATTAATTAGAAAACATAATAGAGCATGGCATCATTAGAGAAGCAAAAGCTGGTACAAACAGACCAGCGACATGTTTACTTTACTGATAAGATCTCAATTACAAGAGCAAATATGATAATTATGCTCCCATACAGATTTCATCAACAACAGAAAGCACAAAAGCAAAAGGAGATTGTTACCAACACAATTGATTTTTGGACTGAATGGCTCAGTAGCAACTTGTTCTCTGTAGCTCTTAAATCCTTCAATTATAATCTAATTCCAGAACCATAGACATCAAAAAATTAATAGAAAAATAAATAGTCCACTATAGATATCACTTAAGAAAACAAGGTAATTGAAATATACCTACGACCAAAACTCACCTGCTTTATGTGCATTTTGAAATCACCTGACTGTCAACCTCTGTGAGAAATGTCAAAGAAAAACTATCAACTTACAGTCATAGTAACAACTCAGGATTCCCATAAGGAATGTACCTAAAGCAACAACTCTTAGACACCAATACACATGAGTGTTCTGGCAAGGGAAAGATACACACCCCACGTGCATTTACTTACAAACGCCATCCAAACAAAACCTTGGTATTGTGGATGTATTTTTAAAGCAATCTATACCATTACAGAAGTGATTTGCCACTATCCTACGTACTGATAACTTTGCTTTAAGCCAAAGCACAAGCACTCGAAAATCATAGAAGCTAAAACCCTCAATCTGCCATGCATTACGATTTTTGAAACCTAATGGTGTATGGCCGATTGAAAACATGGATTTTTTTTTTTTGGTGAATAAAAAAACATGGATTTGTTACTGAAGGAACCAATGCCAAGTCCAGTACAAAACCTAATCATACTTCTTCAGAGACGTAATCGGAAATTCAAGCTCTCGACCATGAGAATCTGGACTAAAACAACACCGGCCACCACTATGAAGGTATCGAACTGAACTCAAACCCTAGCTATACCCAGGGATATATAACTATACATACAGTCAACAAACTAAAATTAACTCAAAGAGGCAGAAAACCACAAAGAAACTGAGCGATTCAAAGACTTTCGAGAAACCGAAAATTGAAATTAGATTTGGTTCGGAATTTAAGCTAACGATTTGAGGAGAAAGAGATACTTACCTGTTGAATTTGACAATTGAGTTCATACCATGAAGACGAGGAGAGAGACAGCGAGGAGTGGTAGCAGTGGAGTAAGTGTTTGCTCAAGCTTGGGTTGGGGTGGTGCACAAGCTAAGCCGTGTGGGCTTGGCACGGAGTTTATATACAGCAGATTCGGAGGGGAAGTAACAGGCGGCAAAAATGAAAAAGGGTAAAAACTTTAAATGGTACATGCACTATTGAGGAAGGTATTTTTTTGGCAAAAAGAATGTGTTGTAAATTGTCCCTCTGACTAGTCACGAGGGTTGGGTCTGCTAGGCTTTTTTTAGGGTTTGATCGCGCCGATCAAATTCTAGGGTTTTCCTGGTGATCTGAGTCTGGTTTTGCGAGCAGAGTGTTCTGGTTTGTCTGTCTGAGCGGCTGCGCTCAAGAATGAGAGAGTATTGAACGTCGTTTTGCTGGTGTGCTGGTGTTATCGGAGAGGGAGTTGAGGGGTTTGAGGATAGGAGGAAGCGCTGCAAGGTCAGCGCTGCAGAAATTGTAGGGTGTTCACGGCGAAGTCATATCGTCGGTGGAGCTTTATGGACCTGTTCTCGAGACTAAGGGTGGATGGAACTTGTTCTCCACAATGATATATACGGAGGTCATGGTTCTTGGCATTTGGATGACTATGGTGTATGGATTCTGTTTAGTTGGGTAAGTACATGATAGACTCTAGATTCATCAATAATGTTCTTGTGTTTTTTTTTTTTTTTTTTTTCTGGAGGAAATGTCGAGGAGGCTGTCTCATGTCTATGTTTGCAGCGTTTATGATCTAGTGGTGTGTATATGGTTCAGGTGCATCTGGCCTCGAGGTTGGAGTGCTGTGTATGCATACCGTGACAACCCCGAGATGTGTTGCTTAAGGTCACAACATGCACTTGAAAAAATTGGCATCGGGGTAAAGAAATTTATATGGTCAGTCTCAGTGTTCAAGAAGCTAGGATATCAGGATCATACTTCGTTAACTTCTGTAGCTTAATACATAACTAGCTGCCTGTTTTGTTTGGCAGGAAACTCTGACCGTAGCTACACCTTATGCGACATCTCCGCCACCTCTAAAGCCATCTAGTATTAAAAATTATAGCAGCAGTACATACAAACTGGCTAGCCACTGCTAATTCACTTGAATCAATCATAATTCTGATTACATTCATGCTTTCCCTAATGTTTCTTAATTAGTTTCTTGAAAACTCCTGAATCTTTTTCATACCACCTATATTTCTATGTTTCTGTAGGTTTGAACTTGCCTTTTAACTGATTGTTGCGACGTTCTTTCAACTATTGGGGAGGTTCATTCAATTATTGATAAGGGGCCAAAGAGTACCCTAGCTACAAGTATGGAAGACCTATATATAGTTCATGGCCGGTTTAGTACTTTAACTCTTCATCGAGGTGCTGCCTGAAGGCGTACGTTGAAAGAATTATAGTTTCTAAATGATTCCACTGATCGATGACTGTGAACTGTTTTTGCATGTACAAATTGTTGGTGCCAATTTCGGCATCAACGAGTCAACGGAGGTTCCGTTGAAATCCAAGTGTAAAGTGATGGGGTTGTTTTCTTCAAGTGGGCCTATCTTTTCCTTCGATTAGTTTGGCTACGTGAGTAGCCCTGGTCGTCCACTTGTGACTGAAGGTATCAACTTTTTCAAGGCCCTAACATAACTGCTTGTATATTCATCAATAAAATGAAATGAAAAAAAATTAAGAAAAAGTCTTCAATAATTGAGATCTCTAAAGAGAAGTCAAATATAAGTCTATTAAACTTTGAATGTAAATACTTAATTGCATAGAACAATAAAACGTGGAATCAACTTTGTTCCTTCTTGTTTTTCCTTTTCTGATCGAGATTGACTTGCAACTCCAACTTCCAATTGCACCTAATATTGAAAATTGAAAATGAATTAGCAAGTTGTTAGAAATCAACAAAACCCAAAAATCATGTAACCCAATATCAAAATTGAAAAACACCCAATACCTATTTTGATTTGTATGTCAGCCTACATCGATGGAAAGCTGAAGAATTAGTATGAACACCGTAGAAGAATAGAAGCATAGATAGGAGAAAGAGTGGAAGATGATAAATGATGAGAAGAATAAGCATTGAAACCAATTTAGAGAGAATTTACTTGATTTCAAGGTTTGAGAGAGAGTAAGAGATGTTGGAATAATGACGTCGTGCGTGCAGTTGGAAGAAGAAGAAGAAGAAGAAAAGACGCAGATTTTTTATTTTGAAATAGAAGTTGAATTCATTAGATCAACAGCAAAAAGGCTATAGTCTACCATAACTTACATAAGTAAAACTCGGCAAGAAAATCCGAACTAAACTATGTAAGTTAAAGCAGATCATTAAAATCTGTGGGACACTCACATTTAAGTGAGCCTATACAAGAATGAAAAAACCTCGCCTCCTACGGAAAAGAAATTATTCAACTAGCCCTCATTTGCCAATCAAGCAACGCAATTGTGGTACAAGCAAGACACTAGAAACAACATAGAAGACTCATACAAGTTAATCCAACCTTCCACAGACTCATACCCTAATACATTAGGGTCCCGACTACCTTGACCTGAGCCCAAATCAATTCTTGCTTAGCAGGCCAGTTCCCCTACCTCATCAGCCCAAGATTGAGCCTAGGCCCAAAGACCCAGGCCCAACCCCAAGCAAGGAGGGCAACAGCCCTAACCCGCATTGTCTAACTTGCTTCTGCCGCCATCTGCTGAGTCTGCCCCTCTGATGGCCGGCCGGTCCACCGCAACATTAAATCCAGCTAACAAACCGAGTAGAGATCACCGACGACAACCCGGTTGAAAGTTTGCCCACCACTGAAACCAGCGAAGCAAGCCTCGTCCAAGTCTGCATATATAATCAAATCACTCTACGTCGACCTGCCTCGATCATGTTACCCCCGCTAAGCTTTACCGCAATCCGGTAAGACAAGGTTTGCCAGATCACACAAACCCTACGCCAAGACCCGTCTGCACTTTGCGCCTACCTCTCCGACGCTGCCCACCGCCTGAGAAAGAAACCCAAACAAAAGAAACACCACGCCTGGCCCAAGACAGACGTTAGACACAGTCGGACGCTGCGCTGCCGTTTGCACAAACCCTAGGTCTAGGTTCCCCTAGGTTCGCTCTACTTTTGCAAGAAAAGACGCAGATTGCGTCTAGAAATCTCCAATATTATTTTAATATTTTTTACTTATCTTTGTATATAACTATATATATAAGGGTTTTTGACCTAAAGCACCAAAATTGGATAAAATTAGCTCACTTACCCTAGCAACAGATTTTAATTTCCACTAACCCAATTTTTAAAAAATGTCAATTTTACCCTGAACCTAATTAATAAATTACACCCATTCCTCTCTCCTCTCTCTTTCCCCAGCACGACGCATCTAGGGATGGCAATGGGGCGGGTTGGGGATGGGGATCACAATACCATCCTCATCCCCGGGGTCATTTTCTACCCCCATGACCATAATCAAGTCCACCTCGATCTCTGATAGGCGGTGGGTTGGATCAGTGGTCGTCGACCTCGAGGAGCTGGAGTGGATGAGGCATGGGCAGCAAGCTGCTCGACGGTGGGCTGACTCAATGGCCGTCACCATCGTCGTCGACCTCGAGGAGCCGGAGTGGAGGAGGCAGGGGCAGGAAAAGGCGAGCTTCTGGAGGGAGGACCATGCAATCGCGGCAAGCTACTGTACTTGCGGAACAAGTGGGTGTTTGTTTTCGACAGTAGAACTCTGGCGCTCAAGCGCCACACTGTGATTGCTCGCAGGAGACAGCGTGAGAATTCTCAGACTAAGCTCCATAAGACCGCTGAGAAATTGCATCTCAATCATGTAAGCAAATTTTGGTTGAGTTCGATCAATCAAGTCTAGTCTAATTGTTGATGATAGTGATTGTTGATGATAAGGGCAGATCCCTCTGAGGTGTTGGGAATCAATTCAGAAATTTGAGGACTGTTGGTCATCGAGAAAAGCTAGACGAAATGTAATTGCATACTGTTCAAGGAAAACCTAATTTGTGTTTAGCCCAAACTCTAGGTTACTTGACCTAGTGGTAATAAGATTTAATTAGAAGGATCTAGAATCCTAATTAATGTACAATTACTTTCCTTGTATGATTGAGATTCTATGCATTGTAATCCTCTATATAAAGAGGTCCCTATTATCAATGAGAATACACAGCAAATTTCTCCCAAATTCAGTTTCTCTACAACACGTTATCAGCACGAGCCCTAACCCTGAAACCCTAAATTCGTAGCCTTCAAAGCCCATAAACCTCAGCCGCCCAACTCGAAGATCTCAACTCCAGGAGTCCGAAACCGGCGGCCCCATCCCCAGAACAGGCCGGCAAAACCACCGAACCGGCCACAGAAGAAGCCAAGTTCCCCTGCCCGGTTCACTGCAGCCATACTGGTCTCCCTGCAGCATCTCCACCCCAGAAACCTGGAACAGGAAAATCCTCCACCGGAACCGGCCTAGAATCATCTGAACCGGCCACCAGAAAAGTTTGATACCGAACCGGCAGAAAGCAAAAAAAAAAAAAAAAAAAAAGGAGAAGCAGAGCCGCTGCCTGAGGCCCAGCAGCCTGAAGCCCAATAACAAGACCCTGCTGACGTCATCCTTGCGTCATCCGCACCCACGTCAGCTCCAGTCAGCATCAGTGCCACGTTAGCAATCTGGTCAACGCCGGTCAACCACCGTCGGCAACTTTTCCGGTCGATTTCTGGCCACTTTTCGGCGACTTTTCCGGTCAGCTACAGTAACTCCGGCAGCTACAGTAAATTTCCGGCGACGATTTTTCCGACCATCTTTTTAGGTTATTTTTTCTAAAAGTTCCCGTTTTTGAAGTTTTTTTCAATTTCTTCTTCTTTTCTCGGGGACTTCCAACATCCCTTCTTCTACCCCCCTTTCTTCTTCATAGGGGAGACCAATAGCCGAACTGTGGGGGTTCGTGCTCACTCCAAGCTTGGAGCTTGTAGAGTCCTCCAAACTTAGAGTTTGTTGAGAAGAAAACGATCGACCACATACATCGTCGTTTCGATCTAATCCAAAACCCCTCTTGGAATTGGATTTTCTTGGAAGCGACTACGCTCAGAAAAATCCCTAATTTCTTGGAAGCGACTACGCTCAGAAATTATATAGTTTTTTGTGGTAGCCTTCTTCGCTCCGAAACTAACCCTATTTTCTTGTTGTTTTTCAGGATGAGTAACCTGAACAAGTTGAGCTTCGCTCCACTAGAGACAACAGGCGCAGGATACCACAAGTGGGTCCGCGATGTGCGCCAGCATCTTAAGGCTGATGGGATCCTGAGTACGATCCAAGAGCCAAGTTAGGACGTACGTACTCCTCAACAAGCTGCTGCTTTTAAAGCAAATAGAGCTACGAGAGAGGCGAATGAAGCTAAAGCCATCATTCTCATGATAAGGCACATGAATGACGTGCTCCAAAATGAGTACCTCAATGAGGAAGACCCAAGAAAACTATGGGTGGAACTCGAGCAGCGTTTTGGCAACGTCCGTGATTCCCTGCTTCCAGACTTAAAAGTGAGATGGCATAGCCTCCGCTTCTGTGATTTCAAGTCTGTACTTGACTACAATTCAGAAGCACTTCGTATCAAGTCTATGATGGAATTCTGTGGACAGAACATCACTGATACAATGTTGATCGAGAAGACTCTCTCCACCTTCCCCGTCTCTGCATTGATGATAGCCAAAAACTATCTGATTGATGTCAATGCTAGACGCATCACAAGATTTCATAAGCTAATTGGTGCCATGAATGTAGCTGAAAAGCACGACAACATACTTGTGAAGAACTACAACTCTAGACCCGTGGGAACCAAGTCAATTCCGGAGTCTAATTATAGTCGCGCCCCCAAGGGAGGACGTAAGGAGCGAAACCCTAAGAATAGGGATAATTCTGGACGTTCTGGTCCATATTCTCGCCCTAAAGAAGAAGAAAATTGCCAAGATAGGTGTGCACGGAACCGTGGAGGTAAACGTGTGAAGAGAGAGATAGGCCAAGCCTCCGGTTATGGTGGTAACGCCACCAAAGGCAATAACCGTCTACAAAACGTCCCCAGAGCGTCTCTATCAAGGGAACCTGACCATAATGATGCTTGTCTCAGATGTGGATTAAGTGGACACTGGGCAAAGAAGTGTACTGCATCCCAGAATGTTGCAAACGCATACAAGATGTATCGTGAAGCAAGGGAGGCACATTACATGGAACAAGAAGAAATGATGGAGATCTCGATCTAAGGGTGGAAGACTATAAGGATCAAGACCCAGAAACTGGCGATTTTGATTAAGTTTTTTATTTTCCAAGAGATGTAGGCAATTGCCATATTACTTTTGTAGTAGATGCCAATGATATTAGTCTTTCTTCAAAGTAGGCGTACTCAATGTAAAAGTGATGTCTAGAAAGGTTTTGAGATAAGTGGTCCTTAAGCGAGCTTTGCTCCACCGACATCTCTCTACTTAACTGGTCACATTTACATTGGAATTACCGAAAGAAGATAGGCAACTACCATTGTTTTGCATTAACTAGTTTATTGGATTAGATTTCCTTTGGTTATGAGAAACGATGATGTAATTCTGTTTGGCTTATTAATAAAAGTTGAGTTCTTTTCTTTATGACTCCTTTTTAATTACGAGCTTTTTTCTTTTAAGGAATGGATGAACTTCAATGTCTTGCGGATAGTGCGACTACGCACACCATAGGCAATTATTCTTAGAGATGTTGCCTACATATTCATCTGTGACTACGATGGCTGGGCCATCAAGTTTAGTTCAAGGACATGGAATGGCCCAATTCCTTTTGCCTAATGGCACCTTGATTAAAGTCACTGAAGCTCTCTACGCTCCTAAGGCAAATCGGACCTTATTGAGTTTTAAAGATATTAGAGCCAACGGATTCCATGCGGAAACGCATAGTGAGAACGGAATAGAATTCCTTTGCATTACCTCTAATGATTGCGGAAGAAAGCGCATCTTAGATAAGCTTATGTGTCAATCTAGTGGACTTTATGTCACTACCATTCGACCTATTGAATCCAATAATATCATAAGAGAAGATCTCTTGGATTCAGACACATATTGGCTTTGGCATGACCGACTATGACATCCTGGTCGTGATATGATGCTCCGTATACTAAAGACTTCACACGGACATCCATTCTTCAGAGTGAAAAGAAGCAAGAATCAAAAATTGGTTCCAGGACTTAGCAAGACAGCAACAATTGCAGCATCTGGAACTACAGCTGTCTTGGGGCGCCATAAGGCAGCCCACGTCCCATGTGATGACCCCATTAATGGCGCCAACCATGAGCATGACGCCATGGTTGTTCCTCCTAGTAGCCATGACGCTACACCACACCACTTTCCATGGCTCTAACGCCATAATGGGAGATGTAGTCACACATTTTGCTTCTAATAGCGCTACGGACGCTCAGGCCCAACCAAAATCCTCATTAGTTGCTTCTAAGGCCCCTCGCTATTTCTGCAAAGCCTGTTCCTTCGGGAAATTAGGACCGAGACCGTCCTACGCAATGGATCCCAAAATACTTATTCCGTTCTTACAAAGAATCCAAGGGGATATCTGTGGACCAATTCAACCATCATGCGGACCTTTTAAATACTTTATGGTATTGGTTGATGCGTCGACACGCTGGTCACATGTCGCGTTATTGTCCACTCGGAATGCTGCTTATGCTAAAATCCTCGCCCAGATTATCCGTCTACGTGCTCACTACCCTGACCACCCTATTAAGTCAATTCGACTTGATAATGCTGGGGAGTTTACATCGAAAACATTCGATGACTATTGCATGTCACTGGGGATTGATGTAGAGCATCCAGTTCCCCATGTTCATACCCAAAATGGTCTCGTAGAAGCCGCTATCAAACGACTACAGATGATAGCACGGACATTGGTTATGCTCACCAATCTCCCTGTTTCTGCTTGGGGATATGCAATATTGCATGCAGCGACGCTAATTCTTCTACGACCCACTGCCACTCAATCTTACTCTACGTTACAGCTAGTGACTGGGTACGAGCCTGATATCTCACACTTACGCATTTTTGGGTGTGCCATTTATGTGCCTATTACGCCGCCACAGTGTACTAAGATGGGTCCACAACGACGAATGGGCATTTATGTTGGATATGAATCTCCAACGATCGTCCGCTACCTTGAACCCTTGACAGGCGATCTCTTTACTGCTAGATTTGCGGATTGTCACTTTGATGAGACAGTCTTCCCGTCGTTAGGGGGAGATAAGAACACAGATGTTCAACAGGAACGACAGGAATTGTCGTGGTCTGTCCCCACTATGTCTCATCTCGATCCCCGTACCGCACAGTCCGAACTTGAAGTACGAAGAATAATCGAGCTCCAGAACATAGCAGACACTCTGCCTGATGCGTTTTCTGATGTTGCCAAAGTGACGAGATCACACATACCTGCTGCAAACGTGCCTGCAAGGATTGATGTCCCAAACACTGGACATCACGCCACTCCTGTGACACCAGGAGATGGCGTCATTGTCCACCATGGCAATGATGTGGCATCTATGGCCGCAGGTCCTGCAAGGAAGCGCGGTGGACCGATTGGTTCGAAGGATACTCGCCCTAGAAAGAAGGTGAATGAGGCACAAACAATTCCTTTGATCATCGATACTCAAAATCCGTCCCATGAGAATGTTTCGGATTATGGTTATGTCCAAGAGACATCATTGGGGGACACCTCAATGTCAGAACCTATTCCTGAGAATGTAGAGATCTCTGTTAATTACACTAGTGTACATGGGACGTGGGAAAGAAACTCCATCATCATTGATGATGTATTCGTGTATTCAGTGGTGCGTGAGATTATTGAGACCGATGACATCGAACCACGCTCCGTTGATGAATGCCAACGTAGAGCCGATTGGCCAAAGTGGAAAGATGCGATCCAGGCAGAACTTGATTCTCTAGCGAAAAGAAAGGTATTCGGACCAGTTGTGCCAATACCGCCCAACACCAAACCAGTTGGTCACAAATGGGTATTCGTTAGAAAGCGTAATGAGAAAAACGAGATTGTAAGGTACAAAGCTCGCCTTGTGGCGCAAGGTTTCTCCCAACGCCCTGGAATCGACTACGAGGAGACCTATTCTCCTGTAATGGACGTCATTACGTTCCGCTACCTTGTCAGTTTGGTAGTTTCCGAAAAACTGAATATGCAGCTTATGGATGTGGTTACTGCGTATCTATATGGGGATCTAGATACAGAGATATACATGAAGATTCCAGATGGAATTCAATTACCCAAATCAAGTGGCTCTAAACCACGGAGCGCGTTTGCGATTAGATTGAAACGCTCACTATATGGATTGAAACAATCCGGACGAATGTGGTATAACCGTCTAAGTGACTACTTGATTGGAAAGGGATATGTCAACAATGAACTATGCCCATATGTATTCATAAAAAGGACAAGTTCCGGATTTGCAATAGTAGCGGTTTATGTTGATGACATGAACATAATTGGCACCCTTAAAGAGTTAAGGGAAACCTATGAACACTTGAAATCCGAGTTTGAGATGAAAGATCTTGGGAAAACACGGTTTTGTCTCGGTTTAGAACTCGAGCACCGTAGAGATGGTATCCTGATTCATCAATCAGCTTATACCCAAAAGATGCTTAGGCGTTTCAACACTGATAAGATTAAGCCTTCAAGCACCCCAATGGTCATCCGTAGTCTTGATCCACAGAAGGATCAATTTCTTCCAAAAGATGACGACGAAGATGTGCTGGAGGCGGAAGTGCCCTACCTAAGTGCAATAGGCGCATTATTGTACTTGGCACAATGCACAAGACCGGATATCTCATTCGCAGTGAACTTGCTAGCTAGATATAGTTCTGCGCCAACACGACGCCATTGGACTGGTGTTAAAGATATCTTTCGATACCTAAGTGGTACGATCGATATGGGCTTGTTCTATCCCTATAGAGAGATGATGGATTCGGACCCATCAAGTGCCAGGGACTCCACACATGGTGGACCGCGTTCCCTATCCCCAACCCAAAACGATATAAGTGTTTTGGAAGGTTTTGCTGATGCTGGGTACCTCTCTGACCCACACAAAGGTCGCTCCCAAACTGGTTATGTTTTCACCATGGGAAATACCGTGATATCTTGGAGGTCTACAAAGCAGACCTTAGTCGCTACCTCTTCGAATCATGCAGAGATTATTGCTCTTCACGAAGCAGTCCGTGAATGTATATGGCTTCGATCCATAGTTACGCATGTTCGAAGCAATTGTGGTTTGAAGTCTACCACAGATGAGCCAACGAGCATTTATGAGGATAATGCTGCTTGCATTGAACAAATGAAGCAAGGCTACATCAAAGGCGACAACACCAAACATATATCGCCTAAATTCTTCTACAATCAGCAACAACAGAAGCTCCTCAAGATCAAAGTGAACCAGGTCCGATCTGAGGACAATGTGGCAGACTTGTATACTAAGTCATTGGCCAAATCCACGTTCGAGAAACATGTGGCAAGAATTGGCTTGCGGAAATTATTTGAACTCCCATGATCGTAGTCATCAGGGGGAGGCGTAGACATCAGGGGGAGATGTCTACATGTTCATCTCGAATCGTGAAGGGTGTGTTGTGCTCTTTTTCCCCTTCGACCGAGGTTATTTTTGTCCCACTGGGTTTTTGTTACTCGGCAAGGTTAATTTTTAATGAGGCAACGAGAGAAGCACCGCGTTTGGGCAACACAAAGGGGAGTGTTCAAGGAAAACCTAATTTGTGTTTAGCCCAAACTCTAGGTTACTTGACCTAGTGGTAATAGGATTTAATTAGAAGGATCTAGAATCCTAATCAATGTAGAATTACTTTCCTTGTATGATTGAGATTCTATGCATTGTAATCCTCCATATAAAAAGGCCCCTAATATCAATGAGAATACACAGCAAGTTTCTCCCAAATTCAGTTTCTCTACAACACATACAAGATTATTTACTTCTTTAAGTATTTAATTGGATGAATATTGATATTTAATTTTTAATTTAGGATTGCAGCTTCTATTGCGGGACAGACAGTGTAACTAATAATGCTAGTGTAATTAAATTGGGGCAGTAAGGTCCAGAGAGAAAGAAAAAAGAAAATAAAAATTATATTGGGAGGCAATAGACGCCTATTGCCCTTCAATAGACGTTTATTAGGGAGCAATAAATGTTTTGAATTGATGTAATGTCCTCGTTTTTTTCGTTAATCAAAGTTTTATTTGTCTAATTCTACGGAGATTAGTTCTCATTCCGGTGACTGAAAGTTCTATTGGGGGGCAATAGACGTTTATTAGGGGGCAATAAAACCTTTTCGGTGAGATTTTCAGCAAATTCCCGTGGGCGGAGGCCGGTGACCGGATTCCGGCGACCGGCGACTGGAATCAGGAGAAAGTTGGTTGGATTCTGGCTATCGGGCTCTGGCGAAGTCCCCTATAGTTTCTCTCTCTTCCATTTTTTTTTTCTCTCTCTCTCTAAGTAACAAATGTGAGGGTAAAATGGTATTAAAAAAAAATTTTAACGAGGTATTAGGGAAGACCTCCTTAGAGTGTTTTTTTTTTTTTTTGAGAAACTCCTTAGATTGTTTTGGGTAAGAGGGAATTAAAAAAACTTAATGGGATAAGTGAGAAAAAAATCTCTAAAAATGGGGTAAATTGACAAAAACCCTATATATAATTATATATATATTAAATCTTATTTAAAAAATATGGTGCCCCCTTATCTGTTGTGCCCTGCATGGTCGCCAACGCTACCCAGCAGCAAGGCCGACCCTGCTAATCACCCGGCCTATTGTTGATGAGCTAGGTGGATTGCATCAAAGAGTTTTGATTATGAATGTTAATTACTTTGAGATTAGAGCGCCTCACATCATGCAAATGCAAAATGTAACCATTTGCGTTGATGAACGTGTTGGAATACATAAAATGTGATTAAGTGTAACATATTTTTTTTTGAGTTACAAAGGTCATTCTTTTTTACTATTGAGCAAGCAATACAATAATCATTTGCCCATAAGGCAGTTAGTAGAGGCCATTACATAGAGCACACTCCTCACATAAGCATACTAAATAGCACACTTCTAGCACACACCCACTTTTTTTAATTAAACGCAAAAATAAGAAACAAAGTAATTTCAAAATTAAATAACTTACATATAAAGCCACTTGTTATTTGTCGATCTTTTTCACTCAAAAAAAGTAAAAAAATAGACCCACCCTCCTTTCGTGAAAAAGGATGGAGACCTAAAGCTAAAACATAAAATGGAAATCTAGAAATTCTAGAAGCCCAAAAGACTCAAGGTTGAATAGAAGTCCAACTTAATTGAAATTAACATCTCTCACTCTAGCTTACCGTTAGTATAGTCGAATTAAATTCGAAGATTTGCCGTTTCCCTTTTTTTTTTTTTTTTGGGAGAATTGCCAACACGTTACTTATAACTCGTGTTGGTGATAAAATGTTTCAAAGTTCACAATTAGTTCCAACTCATTATTCTATCTTTATCCTTTGTGCAATTTAAATATGATATTTATTGCAAATTAACTGGTCCAGCGCCTGCTTTACATTGCTGGCCGAGAAAAACAAGGAAAGGAATTCGTATTCTTAAATAACTCTTCTACCTTGTTTCAAAGTTTCCCTCTCCATTTTCTTTTGAACCTTTTGCTCCTTGGCTCTTTCTGTTTACACTGAAATTTCCGAAGCTATTTATTCTAAGGCGCTCATTGCTATGACAAACCATTCTAGTTAAAACCAGCTAAACCCTCTCTGCGGGAGACAAAGTCTCAAAGTCCATGCAATAACATGGCATTAAAGTCTGGAAGTGATCGCCGTTGTCCATGGCTGATTCTCCCTGCAACTCTTCTCATTGTCCTCCTTGCCTATGGAGCTCATGCTGAGGACATTTTTCTTCAATGGGACGTCGCCGTCGATACGAGTATCAGACCTGCATCCGTGGACCAACCGGTATGTATGAACAGATTACTATGTGCTATTTTCCAAGTTCGTATCCCTCTTCCACCTAATTCAAAAAATGAAAATGAAGATTTGTGTTTCAGCTCATAATCCATCTTTGTTGTTGTAAAATAGGTTATTACAATCAACGGGAAGTTTCCAGGGCCGCTTATCAATGCCACAACCAATGATATTGTTCATGTTAATGTGTTTAATAATATGGATGAAGAGCTGCTCATAACATGGTATGGCCAAATCTCTCATGTTTTCTTGCACCTGAAAATCATACTGAAATCAAAATATATATTAGAGAAAAAGTATAAGGAATTGAAACATTGTTGGAGTCGTGCACTTAGGTAAGCACAAGTAGTGAGAGAGGGTGGAAATTAGGTTAAAATTACGGTAGGTCAATACTATGAATAGCCCATCTTACACTTCTGAACTGTCAAGGCGGCACAACAAAAGTTTTTACTTGATCATCCAGATTGATAGATTGGTTACACTAGAGCAGCCAGTTTTTTTTTTTTTTTTTTTTTTTTTTTTTTTTTAAATAGTAAAATAATTTCATCAACCTCTTTGAACATTAGAATATAACACTCGCACAACCCTTAAAATTAATGGCCGGCAATACCTGTGAGCTAATTACAAGCCCCTAAAGATTAAAGAATTCTATTGCAGGAATGGGATACAACAAAGGCTAAACTCTTGGCAAGATGGAGTTTCCGGAACAAATTGTCCCATTCAGCCTTTTACAAACTGGACGTATGTGTTCCAACTCAAGGATCAAATTGGTACTTTTTCCTACTTTCCCTCCATCAACTTCCTCAAAGCTGGTGGGGGATTCGGTCCTATTCAGATCCATAATCGTCCCGTCATCCAAGTTCCATATCTGAAACCGGAAGCCGAGTTCGATCTTCTCATTGGTGATTGGTATGAGACGAGTTACAAGGTAAAAATTTTGCACCATGATAATGATCTATACATGTTATGCACAATGTTGATTTTGAATAACATAATATTATGTTTCATAAATATAACAGGATCTTAGATCCACACTCAGCAGCAAGCAAATGGCCGCCTACAATAGTACCCCTGATAAAATCTTGATGAATGGAAAAGGTTCATACGGGGATCCTCTAACAAAGGCGTATGAGTCCTTCACTGTTACATCAGGTACAAATGGGTTTAGTTTAGTGTGTGTGTGTGTGTGTGTGTTATCGGACGATCTGATATGTCCTATTTTCGAATTGTCATTTACTGGCACTTGCTGCCGTAATACATCAAATGCAATATATACTTATATAGGTAATTGCATCATTGATAACAGTCATGTGCTTATATTTTTGCAGGGAAGACGTACCTAATTAGGATATCAAATGTTGGAAGTGCGTGGAGTTTGAATTTCTTGATTCAAAATCATCGAATGGTGCTGGTTGAAACAGAAGGATCCTATACTAATGAAATCACCTTGGATTCTCTTGATGTACATGTTGGACAGTCCTACTCTGTGCTTGTCACAGCTGATCAAGCCACTTCAGACTATTACATGGTAGCAACTCCTAAATTGCTTAAAATCACAGATATGACCAAATTTGGAATTGGTGTGCTGCACTATGATAGCTCCACCACAGCTGCTAGTGGACCTCTACCAATTGGCCCGGACCCTTTTGATATTGAACTATCCATCAATCAAGCCAACTCCATCAGGTAAACACAAAAACCAGCATGTTTTGTTGCAAGGTTGCACTCTTCTCTTGTGTTTATGTCTAGAATAACATTGTGCTTGGATTTGGATTAAACATTTTTCGTTTATCTTTACACTAAAATCAATATTAATATATATATATATATATATATATATATATATTAGCTAGAAATAAGCACGGAACCAGCATCCTCACATGAGCCATACTCTTTGTTACATATTCGTCTTACTAGTGTTGAACTTTATTACTTGTGAAGATGGAACCTGACTACAGGGGCAGCAAGGCCTAATCCACAAGGATCCTTCAACGTTCATAATGTGACACTATCACAGACATTCATACTAAGTGCATCAACAGCAGAGATTGATGGTGCACCCAAGTTTACTGTCAACAATGTGTCTTACTTAACCCCAGATACACCATTGAAGTTGGCTGATCACTTGGTCAACGGTTCTGGAGTTTACGAGCTTGATGAATTCTCTACTAACTCTACAAATGGTAAACCTGAGCGTGGAGTTTTTGTTGCAAGTGGGATACACAAAGGGTGGATAGAACTTGTTTTCCACAATGATTTGGAGGTCATGGACTCTTGGCATTTGGATGGCTTCGGATTCTTTGTTGTTGGGTAAGTACAATTCTAATATATCATCAAGGAAACGTTCAGTTGTCAAACTTTTAAAGAGTTGCAACGACATGAAATGTTAGTGTGCTTTCTGATACTGATATATATATTTTCAGCTACGGCCGTGGAAAGTGGAGTGCTAAGTCGCGCTCAACCTACAACCTTTATGATCCAGTGGTGCGTTCTACTGTACAAGTGTACCCACGGAGGTGGAGTGCGGTTTATGCATACCTTGACAACACTGGAATGTGGAATTTGAGGTCACAGCACTTGAAAAATTGGTATTTGGGTGAAGAGCTATATGTGAGAGTCTATGATGCTGATCCCAACCCTGCAAAAGAGAGGCCTTCCCCTAATAACATTCTTCTTTGTGGTCAGCCTCATTGTTTACTAAGATAATTTCCTTGTGTAACAAGCTAGGATATAACATTAATGATGGTTGCTTTTTTTCTTTTGCAGGAAAATTTGCCCCACCCACTCCTCCTTCTGGACCGTCTGCACCTCCTCCAAAGCCATCTAGTGCACCATCTTTGCAAATTACAGCAGCAGGGTACGTACTAATCAGACAAACTAGCTAGCCACTGCTAATTCACTTGAATCAATTTTGATTATATGTTTACCCAATACCAATTAATTTCTTGAGAACTCCTAGCTAGTCTCTTTCACATCTAACCTTTGCTTCTTACTTTTTGTAGGTCTCATATTGTCATTATCTGCATTATTGCAACATTCATTCAAATATCCAGAGGTTCATTCAACTTTTGATAAGGGGCCAAAGAGGACCTAGGTAGAAGTTAGGAAACTATTTTTTTTCTGAGGATAATTTAATTCATTGGCAAAAGTCCTATAATATATGATATATATCTAATTAGTTCATGGATTATTTGTATATTATACTATTAATTTATGATACAGAAGTCAGTTTCTGAGAACTACTAGTCTCCCATGAGATGTTTGGGCAAGTAGTTTGATGCTGCAGTCTCCAGCTTATCTCCTATATATACTCTTAAGTACTTAACTTAGTTTGTGGCAGCAAGATTCTTGGATGAGTACTATTAATTCCAAACCAACAAAGACATACTGTAATCAATCTATCTTGATCAATTTCAATATGACATATAGTCATATATGCTATACTTGGTTTCTTCTAATACAAGTATTAAGAATGCAATCACTTCAACAAAAGACTAAGAGATACTCTTATTTATGTGTTTTTTTTTTCTCTTCCTATCTGATCTTTAGTACCTGATGAACAGACTGGGTGGATGGTGCAGCATATGCTTGATTTTCCCTAGCCTTTAAAATGAGATGAATTCATCATGAACCTCGACGAATTAGTTTTTGTACCAGAACACTTCTAATGTAGATTCTGAATTCAAGACTTACTAAGAGATTCATTTTGGATACATATAGTTCAGGCTGAACCAAATGTGTACCACATTAAGCACAAAACTCTCTCTCTTTCCGCATATCAGAAGGATTAACCTTCAAACAAATAGCAATAACTTCTTGAGTCACGCTAGAAAATGATCCAGTTGAGCAAGTTCATAATTTCCTGTAGACTGTGTTTAGGGATTTTATGGCTCGTCTGCCTCAACAGTTGGCATTGGGTGCCGGCACAAGGGACAAATGTGACTGATCTCCAGGGACCAAACTATGCAATCTGCATGGTACTGGTGTTTGCAGGGTAAGCTAGTAATGAGTTCATCAAAAAATTCTGCAAAGTCCTCAAGACAAAAGGGCCACGATGGGATGGATTTAATACCAGCTTCTTCCAAACTATCAAGTCTTATTTCATCAAACCCTCAACTGATGATCTACTTGCAGGAATAAGATTGACCCTATACGTTTCAGTACATTCCCTTGTCAACCTATTATAGAGCACTCAACCTCAAGGATCTTGTGGCAAAGGCTACATACAATGAAAAATTGAGTTAACTGAAACAAAACAATACCTAAAAGTCATATCTAAAGAGCCTCACCCTTGTTTCAATCACCCTCCTTAGAGAATTTCTTGATATATTTGAGGGTAAGGAAAGATTCACATCTTTTAACACATGTATGATGTTGTTATCTTTTCTCAACCACATCCATATATCTCATGGATCTATAAGATGATCATTCACGTCATGAACATATGGAATACATAACATCATCTATCTACTCATAAACATTTCCAATCTCACTAGGTCAAAATCATCAACAAGAGAGAGAAGATGTTTTAAAGGCAAAGAGAGAAGATGCAGAGAGATGGAAGAATGAGAATATGAGATACAGGGTTACATTCTGTATTCTAAAGCTCCATACATAGTAGATATCTGAATTTCGAAACTACCCCTGTTTATGTCCAATCAAGGAATCTGGTTTAACGGTCTTTTACATTGGAACAGTCTCTGAATCCACCAGTTCGAGTTCTCTTCCTCATTTTGATCGCCTGAAAAGCCTCAACCTTTCCATCCACGAATTATAGCATAAGGTACGTGACTGATTTTGTTATTGCTAGATTCACGAATCACTATTACTTACTAAATTTTCTCGGTGGATTTTATTGAATTTGAAAGGGAATGTGATTCAAAGTTCAACTATTTCGTTCTTTCTGAATTCACGGTTATCGATTTTAAAGTTTAGTGTTGACCATGATATTGATATCGTCCATTTTGAACTTTCAAAGAAACCTTCTTTCTTAGTGTTTGGTTTTCTGGAACTTTAAAATGTTATCTTACTTTGTAACTAATGTATTGCTGAGTTCTGAAAGCATTGTTTTACTGAGTTAAGTTCATATCCATTCAAGCATTTGGCCACTGATTAAATATGTTCGTCTTTCTAGTGATGAGTGGTATAGTATGTTGTTTAAAGTTCATCAAAGTTTCTTTAGCATTGAAGTTGGTTCTGCACCAGAGGCCATGCTAAGGCATTATCTAACTTCTCTCCATTATATTGGTCTTGATAAAGTATACATGTTTAAGTATGAAATCCATGTTCGTTTTAGTTCCTTATTCACCTGTATCTATAAAGGTATGAGTTCATTATTTGCTCACTTGTGATTGACAACTTGTGTGGGTAGTTATTAACGTGGGAGGCCTGTATACCTTTGTTTCAAGATGAAATGACACCAGATTCATCGATCTTAGCCGTAACTAGCCACATACAAGTGTGAAGTGTCGTCGCCAGTTCTTTATCGTGGTACATGACACCTCTGTCTGCTTCTGGTGATCCTGAAGGAACTAAAGCAATCTATCCTTGATGTTTCTGGCCATCAGTACCACATTCATATGAAGATTTTCTCGCAAGGGTCAGATACTCAAGAACTTGCGTTACAGAGGTACAACATATGTACACAGTCACATATTGAATTTTTTTTTTCTCTATATAAGAGAAAACGTACCCTTCACTCTACATTAGCCAACTTTTTTCCAACTGAGCCATTAGGTACTTTGAATCTCTTTAATTTCTCTAAAATAGATTTTAGTTAACTTTCAGGCATTAGGTAATAAGCCCTGTCAATATTGAAGTTAAAACCTTGATAAACATTGTCTAATTAGGTCAAATGTAGGAGCCTGGCTACCAAAACAATTGACAGCCTGAGTATTTTAACAAGATATAAACTCTAGAGTGGGTCTGGGAAGTCTATTTTTGTTTGGGTGGATACATGAACTGATATCGGTTGCCTAAAGGACATTCCAGATAACCTGGATTAGACTGAAGTTGTGACCTCTGTCTATGATGAGATTAATATTATGATGTTAAATACAGATGCATTTGGCAGGATCCCCTAATAGTATTGACTGTGAAATGGGCATACAGCTTGCTTATGACAACCTGCCTGGAGAAACTTGTTTGGTGAGTTTATGGAAGCTTGCATTGCCACTCAATATAAGAAACTCTCTGGCTGCTGGGTACTGAACTACTGATAAGCAATGAAACTAATTTACCTTGATTTCTCTTTCTGTCTTGATTGTACATTGCTTGATCTTAGGACGTTAAGGTGTAAACTGCAAATCTCCAGGATCTAAACTGATCAGCAACCCTTTAATTGTATTCATTGTAATGGCTGATCTCCAGGAACTAAACTGATCAGCAATCATGTATATAAGATTGAAATACATCAATGAGAATAGTGTGAAAAACATTTTACCCAATCTGCTTTAGGTACAAATAGGTTATTAACCACTGATTATTGAACCAAAACAAATATGACTAATAATCCCTGGTGTGACTTTTGCAATGGATTTCTGTAGAATGGGGAACATTGTGATTAGGGGTTTCTTGAAAGCTGTTGCTGTTTAGCATACTATATTGTGAATCATAGATGTACAGAAGTTGGAGGGTCATAGACAGTATCGTCATTAGCCCAGTCTATTTGAGCAAATGATCGAAATGGTTCTGCAGTTGATGGACTTGTTGCCCAGCGACAAATTCTTATCTAAAGATAAGCACTCAGTCTCAAAAAGGGCAAGCTAGCACAGTGGCTATTGCCTTTTGAATAATGAATCTTACACATGCTTTATGTGGTATGGATGCTTCAGATATGAATTTAATCTTCATTTTCCACACTTTTTATTTAAGTTCAACATGAGGATATTGATTTTAATTCAGACAGGGTTTAGCTGCAAACAGGCTTGCGTTCAAGTGATGTTAATGCTTTCATGAAAAGTAAATCATTAAATCTTCTGGTTTGACTATGTTGTTTGAAGTCAGTTCTACATTTCTAATCTAGTGTGGAGCTTAAAGTAAGGCTTGTATATTTATAATTGTTTCAGTATTTCAGCTACAGTTTGTGCTTAGAACGTAATGAATTCATATCTTTTGTTTTAAATGTATTTCTCATTAAATGTTTTCACACTTAAAACAGGTGGAAAGTTGCAGGAGGAATTGGAGATATTCATTTACTATCACTTATGTGATTGCATTCTTATCTGATTAACTATAACCTTCATGTCAAAGATGTGACCAAATTTGGCTTTGGAAAGGAGCACTCGACCTACAACCTTTATGATCCCATGGTGTGCTCTATTGTACAAGTGTACCCAGGAGGGTGGAGCGCAGTTTATGCGTATACCTTGACAAAGCTGGAATGTGAATTTGAGGTCACAACACTTGAAAAATTGGTATTTGGGTTAAGAGCTATATGTGAGAGTCTATGATGCTGATCCCAACCCTGTGAAAGAGAGGCCTTCCCCTGATAACATCGATCCTTGTATGTGTTTCCTTGTGTAACAAGTCAGGATATAATCATATAATGCTAGATTGATTTTCTTCTTTTGTAGGAAAATTTGCCCCGCCGGCCACTCCCCATTGTGCACCATCTGCACCTCCTCCAAAGCAATCTAGTATGTGCATCATCTTTGCAACTTACACCAGCAGGGTCCTAATCAGACAAACTAGGTAGCCACTGCTAATTCACTTGAATAAATTTTGATTATATGTTTTCCCCAATGTCAATTCATTTCTTGAAACTTCCTAGATACTCTCTTTCACATCTAACCTTTGATTATGTGTTTTCCCCAATATGCATATTATCTGCAACATTTATTCAAATATCCAGAGGTTCATTCAACATTTCATATGAGGCCAAAGAAGAGCCTAGGTAGGATTTAGGAAACTTTTTTTTTTTTAATGAGAGGACATTCAATTCATTGAACAGAGTCCTATGTCTAATTAGTTCATTGGTTATTTGTATATTGTCCTATTAATTTATGATACAGAAGTCAGTTTCTCAGAACTAGTTTAATGCTGCAGACTTTTTATCTCCTATAGTCCAAGTATTTCCTTAGTTTGTTGCAGCGAGATTCATGGAAGAGTACCACTAATTGCAGACCATCTAAGAAATAATCGATCGATCTTAATCAATTTCAATATGACATATATGCCTGGGATACTTGGTCTCTTTTTATATTTGAAAGTATTAAGAATACAATTACTTTCTAGAAGCATAAATATGTGGAAAGGCTGGAAATGTGAACAAGGAGGACAATTCTTCCAGGATCCTTGAGGAAAACTCTCTACAATTACTTTCTGATGTGTGAATATCTTGGGGAAACTACATGTTAGAAGTTGCGGGAGTAGTGATGGCAAGGATGATGTGATAGACTTGGATTCTGAATGAAATGAATCTCTTGAATTTCGATCTGTATGTCAGTTTATCTATGAAATCAAGAGGTCGGGTGTACCACCATTAACACAGACTCTCTTTCAGCAAATCAGAAGGATCAACCTTCAAACAAATAATCGAACACCTTGGGCCAAAATTGAAATAAAATAGAATCTGATGGATTCTTCTCTGATACCATAGAATGGTAAAGAACATGAGTGTGTTTGAGAGAATTTCTTATGTATTTCTTCTTTGAGTTCAATATTACATTTACATCAGAGTGTGTTTGAGAGAATTTCGTGTGTATTTCTTCTCTGAGTTCAATATTACATTTACATCAACTTATATTGACCACTTTGGCATTTGCCCTATACAATTCAAAGTAAATACGTGTATGGTGATTGTGAGCTTAGTACAATTCAAAGGCTCCTCCTTGTCTTGCTTTGTGCTTGTCTGCTCCACTGCTCCAGTCAGATGGAATCTAATCTGTTCTATGTCTTGGAGCATAAGGTTGTGCTTTGGCACTGATGTGAGCCTCCTGCATATTGTCTAGTCTTGGACCACTATTGCCTCTCAATCCCGTATCAGGATTGTTACCAAACTTCAATCCTGTAGTCTTGAGATCTTGATGAGGAGTGTCATCAGGTTCATGAGACACTTCACAGAGGATAACATTCAGCAAATCTATAACAATGCACAGATGCAAGTACAAAAAAGAAATCACCTTTTATTAGCCTGGGAATTGACAAGTTCGAAGGCTTGCAATTGCACGGTCAACCTGTATGCATCTAAACGAAGCAGTTATTCTGAGATAATCAGAGAAGCAAAAATCTCCACTAAATTGACCCTATTACGGTACTCGTCCTCAAATAGGATTGTTTCTGCTGCAACCCGATCAATAATGACATGATATTATGCAGTACCCAATAAGACCACAGTGCTGTCCAGTATATTCCCAGTAATAGGCAAACGACCAGCTACATCAAACATTTTGCCACTGACAGCTTTTATAAAAAGTCAGTTTACCAAACACTCAGCAGCTTTACTTTTCAGCCCACTTATTCTCAGAAATAAGCAGAATCCAGCTTTTCTGAAAAGCCCAGCCCTACCAAACATAGCCAAAGTCATCTATGATTCCTCGGCCTTAGAGGCTGAGGCAGCCTTACTAGCTGTCCAAATAGCAGAAAAGCTTAAGCTTGAAGATTATGTTGTGCAAACTACTAGTCGGACTTTGAAGCAGCATATTGAGGAGAAGAAAATGAGGGACAACTGTCCAGGATTATTAGCAGGGGAGCTCAAATTTCTAAGTGGAAAGAGTCAGATTTTCTGGTCTAGAGTGAATCTCAATGCAAATCAAGCGGTGAGATTTGTGGCCCGTGCTATTCTAGAAGGAAGAATAGATGCCAATCCCTCTAAATTGATGCGGAAAGTCTCATCTCCCTTAGCTGGATTGCTTATGGCAGAGGAAGCATTGACTTGTGAAGGCAATGCTTCTGGTTGCTTTATGTTTTTTTCTGAATCATCACTCGTAAGAATCTTGTGGCAGAGAAAGCATTACCTTCACAAGCCAATGCTTCCTCTGCCATAAGCAATCCAGCTAAGGGAGATGGGACTTTCCGCATCAATTTAGAGGGATCGGCATCTATTCTTCCTTCTAGAATAGTACGGGCCACAAATCTCACCGCTTGATTTGCATTGAGATTCGCTCTAGACCAGAAAATCTGACTCTTTCCATTTAGAAATTTGAGCTCCTCTCCTAATAATCCTAGACAGCCGTCCCTCATTTTCTTCTCCTCAATATGCTGCTTCAAAATCCGACTAGTAGTTTCCACAACATAATCTTCAAGCTTAAGCTTTTCTGCTATTTGGACAGCTAGTAAGGCCCCCTCAGCCTCTAAAGCCGAGGAAGCATAGATGACTTTATAGTCAACTCCCACCATCCTTCCAAGACTGTTCCTTGCCAAAACAGCAGTGCCACCCTTATTACCCAAGTATTTAAAGGTTGCATCAATGTTGATTTTGAACCTGTGCAAAATCACAACTCAAGAGGTGAGATTCTGAAAATAATGTTTGCCTACGAATATCATAAGATCCAACACTGTAACTCAACTTGAGCAGCCAATTCAAATGAATTACAGTTGGAATTATGATTGCCTCAATTGTTAGAACACCAGCAGTATCAACACTTCCTATCAAAAAGTGTATTGGGTGGAACTTGAGCTACCTAGGCAATTGACACAACTTAAATAGCAGACTTGACTAGGCAAAATTTAACGTTCAATTAAACCAGGTATCTCAAAAACTTGAATTGCATTTCTAGCAAGTATCTCAAACAACATAAATACCAAATACGTAAGAAATAAAAAGATAATCAACCTTAAGAGTCATAAAAATGAAATGAGTTCAAAGACCTTTTTTTATCAGCAATCCACTGATCATCTTTCTTGGAAACTTCAAGAGCTACCTTCAGTTGTCCTTTCTGAGCCTACACATTAACAAACACTAAAATTTTAGCTCTGCCTCTGTGAACTCAAGTTTAATTATACACCAAACAATAATAGATAATGATCATCTCATTATTTTGGCATGCGCCAAATTGTACTACTATGGCAACTGTAAGCTATACAAATGATTTCAGAACTTTCATCCTTTTGGCATTTACATGTAAAACAACTCATATCCTTAGGGTTTAGGATACTGAAAGGAAGCCTACCTTGTGAATTTGACTGTTGGGATTTTATTTTCAGGTGTCAGAGAACCCACACAACAAATCTAATCCCCAAATTCCCAGAAACACTAGCACTAAGAACCAGAGGCGTAGCTAGGATTTGACAATGGGGTGGGCTAAATTTTTTGGCCGAAGCCCAAAATTTTTTTTTTTGATGTCTCTATAGCCAAACCTGCATAATATCAATGAATCTCATCAACCCATTCCCAATTATCAACAATTCAACATCAACCCATTACCCATTCCCAATTACCAACATCAACCCATTCCGAATTCCGACCTCAGTCACCTCACCCTAAACACCAAACATCACGATTCAAACATCATCAGCATGCGTATTGGGTATACGGTGTTTACCTGAGAATCTGAGGGATTGAAGATTTGAAGCCTTCAAGAGTTCAAGGAGTCGCACTGTCGCAGGGAATCCAAAGATGCAGACCGCAGTGGAGGTGGCTCGGTGGACGGTGGCGGAAGAGGTAGCTTAGGCGTGGAGCGGCGGAGGTGGCTCGGCGGACTGCCGGAACTAGCTAATCGAACCTGGAACTCTGGAAGGCTGGAATGGGGAAACAAATGGGGACAGCGCCACAGCCCACGGGGGAGAAACCGGAGAAGGGGAGAGCTGAGAGTCGACCTACAACCATCAGTGTGTGTGTGACTGTGTGTATATATATATATATATATATATATTTTTTTTTTTCTTTCTTTTATTGGGCTATACCATACTTGGTCGATTTTTGGGCCAAATTTTTCCTTGGGCTATAGCCCAAGTAGCCCTTGTCTTGGCTGCGCCCCTGCTAAGAACCAATTCCGAACATCATAAAATTAGGAGCTTACCATTTCCATTGCGCTTTCTCGCTTTCTCGCTCTCTCTTCGTTCTGGCAGATGATGAAGGTAGCGATAAGCTCTTCACTTCTCTTTGCAAAGACACAGCCCGATATTGTTTTAAGATTATATACTCTCATCTCCAAACGACATGTGTTAGATAAAAAAAATGAATATATTGAATTTCATATGCAAGAGAAATTACCGGATCCAATGGCTAATTTTCTATATAATTTCAATAAAAAGAAAAGAGGGTTACATAATTCAATTAAGCCCAAGCCTGAAATCAAACAAATTAAATTTAATCTACATATGAAGGGGAAGGGAAAAGTGAATTATCAATACTTAGCGAAAGGAATTGAAATAAAAAAATTAATAAATAAATAAATCACAACTATAGAGCCCTCAACCTCATGGATATTGAAGCAAAGGCTTTATAATAAAGAAATCTTGAGTTAACTGAACAAAAAAAATCATATATCTTTGTCTCACCCTTGTGTCAATCACAATCCTATGAGAATTCCTCGAGATTTTTTAGGGTGAGGAAATATGCACATCTTTTTAACAAATCCAAGATGTTGTCATCCTTTCTCAACCACATCCATCTCATGGATCTCACAAGCTGATTAACACCATAGGCCTCATAAACATATGGAACATGTAACACCATATAGCTCCTCATAGATAGCATCTCTCAATCTCTCAACAAACTTCCAATCTCACTAGATCAAAAACCATGAACTAGTAATCAAATTCGACTCAAACCCTATAATGGATCATCTAAGTCATGAGAAAGAAGTTGATCATGTGAAACATTCGAAGCAAATGATTTCTCATATTTTACTTTCCTTTACTAATTAATCTAAATGAAAGCACCTAGATTAATCCTATTAAACATGCAATCAAACTCTATAAAGCTAGCTAATCAATACATGTCCAACGCAATAAGCATAGAGAAGGTTATCAACTTAAGTGCACAACCTAGTATGAATAAGTTCATCTGTTTGCAATCCTCTCCAATTGAATTTGACCTTTGTCCAAAGCCTTTACTACTTATGAAATAGGTTCACAAAACTATTAGGTGAATCGTTTACCTAAATCTAGCACCAATTACATGCATATATCCTAAGTTGGCCACTAAAGAACATAAACATATAAAAGTTTTCTGTAAAGAAAATTCAATAGAACAAACTCACATAAGCAACTTAGAATCACAATCATGGAATTCGAAATCTTTATTTCAACATAGAATTGGGCTTAAATATTGCCCTAAATGTTATTGTTAACTAGAAACAAGTTCCTACGAATTCAAACAAGGAAAACCAAAAGGTTACAAGGAAAAAGATCGAATTACACCGTGAGTGGAGATGGAGATAGAGAGCTTGAACGTTGGACTCTTGAATCTTGGAAGAAAGTCTTCAAGGTTGATGATGGAGGCTACGTCTTCACGGCTCCTTCTTCTTCTTCCTCTCCTTGCTTGAAAACGCAGAACTTGCAACTAGAGAATGGAGAGAGGGAGAGAGCTTTCTGACGTTATGGAAGTATTTTCTGAATGAGAGAATGTAGAACGTCAAGCCTAGGGGGGAGTATATATAGGGGACGTGAACTTGATCTCCAAGCTTCATGAATCTTCTTTTATTTTCCCAAAGATTTATTTAATAATTCCACACAGCTTCGACCAATCACGTAGATCCATGTCAGCTTTGTTGTGTCACCCAACCAATCAAAAGGCTCCAAAATAAAGTCCATATCCCTTAAAATATATTATTGCCGAAATATATAAGATTTTTTCTGATTTCCTTCACCAATTTCGGCCAAAATATCTTTAGAAAAAGTAGGGAACGAATCTAGACTTGTTTTGAACATTTTCTTGTTGCACACACTTCATCTTTCTTTAAAACTCTCCCTAGAAAATCTCCAACGTAATCTCTTGATCTTCTCATTGTTTAATTTTACCCCAAACAATAAATCAGTAATGATCATCTCATTGTTCTAGCATTCTTGTAAATTAGTGTTGTTGTATGTCTTAAGACACCAAAAATGTTTTTGACATCATGAGATCAGTAATATATTTCATCAATTATTGGCTGAAATAACTAAACTAGCTCGCTACTTAATTAATTGACAGATTTGAAGAAGCTCTTCATGTTATAAGGGCTTTAGACACAAAAACTTCCTCAAGGATAGTAAAAGGCATATTATATAGTTCTACGAACCTTTTGCACTTACTGTTACTGCAATTGGTTGGCCAACAGGCACATCCTTTGAACCCTCAAGTGCTAGTATTTTTGCCAAGTAACTGCAACCAAAATCCATTACAATAAAATAACGAGATCTCAAAGGATTTTGGTATTCAGAAAAGATTTAATATTAACTTGCTAAAAGAAATGTTAAACACCATGTGGTAAATGAAAATCGGATTAACATTACAAAGAAATTTAGAATTCCGCTAGTTACTTACCCAAAATAATAATGTTGATTCTAGGAACCCAATTTCACTCTCAAAAAACGAAATACCCTGAAATCAAATATAATGAAAATGGTTTAAACTTCAATTAAACCAGTACTTGACTAACAATACTAGCAAAGACATGAATTGCCTTAGCATCTCAAACAACACAAATACCAAATACTTAAGATACATAAAGACTGATACGCTAAAAGCAAGCATATAATTTAAGCCTAAAAATGTCATCGTTAGTATATAGTAAATAAGGATCGTTCTATTCCGGAGATTGAGGGTACACCTGTCATTGTAAAACAAATAAAGAATTAAAATAAAAACAAAGTATAATATTTACAAAAATATAAATAAGTAACAAAAATAAGGGGGGTTTAGATTTAGGTTTTCGAAAATTAAAATAAATAAAAGAAAGAAAATACAAAAAAACATGTACAAGAATGAAACGTAAGAAACAAAAATCAAAACCAATTCCATGTAATCAAATTCGATTCAAACCCTATAATGGATCATCTAAGTCATGAGAAAGAAGTTGATCATGTGAAACATTCGAAGCAAATGATTTCTCATATTTTACTTTCCTTTACTAATTAATCTAAATGAAAGCACCTAGATTAATCCTATTAAACATGCAATCAAACTCTATAAAGCTAGCTAATCAATACATGTCCAACGCAATAAGCATAGAGAAAGGTTATCAACTTAAGTGCACAACCTAGTATGAATAAGTTCATCTGTTTGCAATCCTCTCCAATTGAATTTGACCTTTGTCCAAAGCCTTTACTACTTATGAAATAGGTTCACAAAACTATTAGGTGAATCGTTTACCTAAATCTAGCACCAATTACATGCATATATCCTAAGTTGGCCACTAAAGAACATAAACATATAAAAGTTTTCTGTAAAGAAAATTCAATCGAACAAACTCACATAAGCAACTTAGAATCACAATCATGGAATTCGAAATCTTTATTTCAACATAGAATTGGGCTTAAATATTGCCCTAAATGTTATTGTTAACTAGAAACAAGTTCCTACGAATTCAAACAAGGAAAACCAAAAGGTTACAAGGAAAAAGATCGAATTACACCGTGAGTGGAGATGGAGATAGAGAGCTTGAACGTTGGACTCTTGAATCTTGGAAAAAAGTCTTCAAGGTTGATGATGGAGGCTACGTCTTCACGGCTCCTTCTTCTTCTTCCTCTCCTTGCTTGAAAACGCAGAACTTGCAACTAGAGAATGGAGAGAGGGAGAGAGCTTTCTGACGTTATGGAAGTATTTTCTGAATGAGAGAATGTAGAACGTCAAGCCTAGGGGGGGAGTATATATAGGGGACGTGAACTTGATCTCCAAGCTTCATGAATCTTCTTTTATTTTCCCAAAGATTTATTTAATAATTCCACACAGCTTCGACCAATCACGTAGCGCCATGTCAGCTTTGTTGTGTCACTCAACCAATCAAAAGGCTCCAAAATAAAGTCCATATCCCTTCAAATATATTATTGCCGAAATATATAAGATTTTTTCTGATTTCCTTCACCAATTTCGGCCAAAATATCTTTAGAAAAAGTAGGGAATGAATCTAGACTTGTTTTGAACATTTTCTTGTTGCACACACTTCATCTTTCCTTAAAACTCTCCCTAGAAAATCTCCAACGTAATCTCTTGATCATCTCATTGTTTAATTTTACCCCAAACAATAAATCAGTAATGATCATCTCATTGTTCTAGCATTCTTGTAAATTAGTGTTGTTATATGTCTTAAGACACCAAAAATGTTTTTGACATCATGAGATCAGTAATATATTTCATCAGTTATTGGCTGAAATAACTAAACTAGTTCGCTACTTAATTAATTGACAGATTTGAAGAAGCTCTTCATGTTATAAGGGCTTTAGACACAAAAACTTCCTCAAGGATAGTAAAAGGCAGATTATATAGTTCTACGAGCCTTTTGCACTTACTGTTACTGCAATTGGTTGGCCAACAGGCACATCCTTTGAACCCTCAAGTGCTAGTATTTTTGCCAAGTAACTGCAACCAAAATCCATTACAATAAAATAACGAGATCTCAAAGGATTTTGGTATTCAGAAAATGATTTAATATATTAACTTGCTAAAAGAAATGTTAAACACCATGTGGTAAATGAAAATCGGATTAACATTACAAAGAAATTTAGAATTCCGCTAGTTACTTACCCAAAATAATAATGTTGATTCTAGAAACCCAATTTCACTCTCAAAAAAACAAAATACCCTAAAATCAAATATAATGAAAATGATTTATAAAAATTAAAATTAAATTAAAATCGCATCAATATGCCCCCCCCCCCCCCCCCCCCCCCCCACAGCCTATGTATATGGAGGTCTTTGAATGACAAATTGAATGAATTGAAACAAAAAAAAAAATTAAAGGAAAACAAAACAAAAACAACAAAAAAGGAATCCAAAGGCACCTCATCCTTGTGTACGTCAATCACAATCCTATGAGAATTCCTTGAGATTTTTGAGGGTGAGGAAAGATGCACAGCTTTTGAACACATCCAAGATGTTGTCATCCTCCCTCAACCACATCCATCTCATGGATCTCACAAGCTGATTAACACCATAGGCCTCATAGACATATGGAACATGTAACACCCTATAGCTCCTCATAGATAGCATCTCTCAATCTCTCAACAAACTTCCAATCTCACTAGATCAAAAACCATGAACTAGACAGAGAACTCTAGCAAGTTCAAAGGCAAAAGAGAAACAAGATGCAGAGGGAGAGAGAGAGAGAGAGATGAAGAATGAGAGGCAGGGTTGCAACTTTGGGACGTGTCTATTAAGAGTCTGTTAGGCTATCTCCAATAGAAGGTTCAAAGTCTATATTTTAGACCATGGTTGAGCAAAAACCATCTCCAATCATGGATTAGGTCTATTACAAAAATGTTTCATGGTGGTCTAAAGTCCATTTCTTGGTCTAAATATAGACCACCAAAGTTGGCCCACTTCAAGCTTCAAGTTGCATTATTGCATAATTAATCCAATTTTTTTTTTTGAATAAATTTGATTTTATGAAATCTTTAATTTTATCAAATAAATTTGACCTAATAGTTTATTATTATTATTATTTATTAGTGGTATGATACATCAACTAAATATAATTATGAAATATAATACAAAATGAGCAGTTACAATAATACTTTACTGCATTTATTCATTACAATAATTGAAAAAAAAAGAAGGTAAAAACGAAGACAATGCAAAGACATACTCAAACATGACAATAAATTGTCAATTATTACAACCACAAATATATAAACTGAAAACAAGCCACATCCATATCACCGGGGTCTTCTTTGTCCTCGTCTTGACCAAACATGTTTGATAAGGTCTTGTTGCGAATCATTGTTTGTGTAACGTGAGCGTATCATCCTATAACGAAGTATGTATTCCTTCATTGAATTTTGAAGTATACAAAATAAAAATAATAAAATAGATATATAATTTAGACCTCAAACGATTGGAGTTGGAAAAATTATAGACCTCACTGTTTGGATGAATCATGAATAGTATCATTCAAAGGTATTTTAGACCTCCACGATTATATATAGTCATATGTTGGAGAATAGAAAATTACATAATTACCCCTATTTATATCCGATCAAGTTCGTTAGAAGGAAACAAAGAGTTGTTTTACGGTCATTTCACACAGAGAACACGAAAGCATTGCTGCAGCGGATTATTGCCCAAGAGTTAGTTACTGTAACGAACTTGACCTGTACTTCGTCTTTCCCCAGTTCGTCGCCGGAAAATTCTCAATCTTTACATCCCACGAATGGTAACATAAGGTGGTAATTGATTCAAATTAAGGTAATTTTTTATTGATGGATTCACAAATCACGATTAATTTCTGAGTTTAATTTCAAACGGGATTGTAGGGATTGGATTCATGAATCTGACGATTAGTTTCCAAGTTTTAATTGAATTAATTGTATTGGATTTGAATGTTGATTGGATTGGATTGTGGAAGGAGGATTGTGATTGAACAGTTGAAAATTTTTGGGATTGCTGAAGGGTAATTCACTCTTTACTGATTTGAGAGTTCATTGTTGAGCATGATTCAAATTGAAGTTTCCTTTTTTCTTATGACCCAAATTAAAGAAACAAACTTTCTTTTCTGAATTACTGGAACATCAAACTTTCTTTAATGATTCAAAATTCAAGGTTTACCTGTTACCATTTCAGATGGAATTTCAATCATCTACAAGTCCCTTTTTCTCCCTAGCTTTGTTTGCAACAGCATCAATTGCTCAAAATATAATTGAATTGGCATTGTGAATTGATCTACAGAATTTTGGAGGGTCATCAGCAGCAGGGTATGCAACATCTTTACAAGTTACAGCAGCAGGGTACAGTTGAAACAATTTTAATTACATGTTTTCCTCAATATCCATTGATTTATTGAAAGTTCCTAGCTAGTCTCTTACTCTCTTTGACGTCTAACCTTTATTACTTTTTGTAGGTCTCCTATTGCTGTTATCTGCATCGTCTCAGCATTCATTCAAATATCCAGAGGTTTGTTCAACTTGTGATAAGGGGCCAAGGAGGACCCTAGCTACAAGTCTGGAAGTGATCACCGTCGTCCTCCTTGCCTGTGGAGCTCATACTGATACAAGTATCGGACCTGCATCTGTGGACCAACCGGTATGTATTAACAGATTAGACTACTTGTTAATTGTTATAGCCAAGTTTGAATCCCTCTTCCTCCGAGTACAAAAAATGAAGATAAAGATTGTGTTTCAGTTCATCAGCCAACTTTGTTGTTGTGAATTAGGTGATTACTATCAACAGGAAGTTTCCAGGGCCTCTATTCAATGCCACAACCAAGAATCATTCTGATATATTTTAATTTCTATTATGAGAAAAACTCTAGCAAATCGGTAGGTACTTACAGTGAGGGATTCGGACGCCAGACCACATAGGAGAGAAAACAATGAACAAGACTCTTCCTAGTACCCGTGTTGGTTACATATAACCTGACTCATTATACTATCAGACTGGTGAAACTGTGTAGATACTAAAATAACTGTCAAGTCATGCTTATCACTTTTATTTTCTTTAAGAAATAATGGACTTCAGCAATAGGACTACGTACATAGTATGGAGCAATTTGAATCCTCAGTAATAGAACTACATAGTATGGAGCAATTTGAATCACAGTTCTAACAATATCCATCTCTTGCAGGCTTCATGGCTCTCTACTTTCTACAACTGACCATCGATGTTTTGCAGGAAGTATTTAGTAGTTTGAGATTGTAAGTTTTAAAGAAGTATCTTTCAATTGTGTTGTTACAATAATCAGTTCCATAATAATATAGAAAACTATTTGGTGAAATGTGACTTGAGAAATATTGCAAGTATGAAAAACAAAAGCATTGTAAGTATAAGAACGATGGTAGCTCAAACATACAAAGTATTTGGCGTCCTGATTTTGTGTCATCATTAGTGTAGTCTATCTGAGCAAATGAAATGGTTTTGTAGCTAATGGACTTATTGCGCAGCGACCAAGTCTTATCAAAAGATATGCACTCTGTCTCACGAAGGCCAAGCACAGTGATTATGGTCTTTTGAATAGTGACTCTTAGACATGCTTTATGTGGTGTAGATGCTTTACAAACTAGATCCTGTGAATGTAATCTTCATTTTCCACTCTTTTTAGTTAGGTTCAACATGAGGATATTGATTTTAGTTCAGACAGGAGTTTAGCTGTAAATAGGCTTATTTAGGTGATGTTAATGCTTTTATGAAGAGTGAACTATTAAATCTTCTTGTTTGACTGTATATGTTTTTTTGGATTCAGTTCTGAGTTCTGACATTTTTATTTCTTGTGTGGAGCTTAAAGTAAGGCTTGTATATTAATCGCTGGTTTAAGTATTTCAGCTACAGAGTTATGCTTAGAACGTAATGAATTCATATCTTTTGTTTAAATGTATTTCTTATCAATTAAATTCCCACTTAATACAGGTGTAAAGTTCCAGAGAGGAATTGGACATATTCATTTACTATCCCTCAAGAAAAAAAGCATGTGCTTTGGCGTTAGTGCATTATCAGATTTCCAACGTCTCTGTAAAACTTGAACAAGAGCTCATTCTAGGAGAGAAATATTATGTACAAGCAAGAAGTGGTTGCAAGATAAAACAACCAGGCCTAATGATTAAAGAATTGTGGTGCAGGAATGCAATACAAAAACTATTACTGCTGGGAAGATGAAGTTTGAGGCACAAATTGCCTATTCTGCCATGTCAGAACTGGACCTACCTGTTCCAGCTCAAGGATCAATGCTGGTGTGGATTTTGGTCCAATGAGCCACAATCGTCCAGTCATCCAAGTTACCATTTCCGCAACCAAAAGCAGAATTTGATCGTCTCATTGGTGATTGGTGCCAGACGAGTTACAAGGTAATAATTCTGCACCATATTAATGATCACACACATATCATTAAGCACATATTTGATTGTGATTAACATAAATTATATGTCACATAAATCTGATATGAACTCAGCAGCAAGCTAATGGCCGCCTACAATAGTACCCCTGATAAAATCTTGATGAATGGAAATAGATTATACTGGGATCAATCCTCTCACAAAAGCCTATGAAACCTTATGTGTTGCACCAGGTACAAACAGGGTGCAGTTTAATACTGATGTTTGTTCTCTTATTTGACTGAGATGTCGAATTGTCAGTTACTGATCCAAAGAAGCGATTACGTGCCCCCCATAGCCCAAATGCAATATTTAAGCAATTAGGTGCATCATTATAATGTTTAACGATTATATGCAGGGAAGACATACCTAATTAGGATATCCAATGTTGGGAGTGCATGGAGTTTCAATTTCATGATTAAAAAATCATCGAATGGTGCTGGTTGAAACAGAAGGATCCTACACTAATGAAAGCATCATGGATTCTGTTGATGTACGTGGTGGACAGTCCTACTCTGTGCTTGTCACAGCTGATCAAGCCACTTCAGACTATATTACATGGTACCAACTCCTACTCTGTGCTTGGTACAATTCAAAGGCTCCTCGTCTTGCTTTGTGCTTGGTCTGCTCCACTGCTCCAGTCAGATGGAATCTAACCTGTTCTATGTCTTGGAGCATAAGGTTGTGCTTTGGCACTGATGCGAGCAGAGACCTGCATATTGTCTAGTCTTGGACCACTATTGCCTCTCAATCCCGTATCAGGATTGTTACCAAACTTCAATCCTGTAGTCTTGAGATCTTGATGAGGAGTGTCATCAGGTTCATGAGACACTTCACAGAGGATAACATTCAGCAAATCTATAACAATGCACAGATGCAAGTACAAAAAAGAAATCACCTTTTATTAGCCTGGGAATTGACAAGTTCGAAGGCTTGCAATTGCACGGTCAACCTGTATGCATCTAAACGAAGCAGTTATTCTGAGATAATCAGAGAAGCAAAAAGTCTCCACTTATTGTTTATCAAACAGATGCCCGGGCCCAATTCGATCCGGTTCGGTTTAAATTTAAAAACCCAGCCCAAACTGTATTGTTTGTTACCGAACTAAACCGCAACTTTACCCCATTTAGTTTACAGATTTTGAATCAAACACATTCATTTCCTACGTTTGGTAAGCACCAGAATAGTAAAGAAGAAATAGTTGGGGGAAAGTTGTGGCCCGTTGCTGGTTTATGATTTAACCATCTGTAGCCTTATTGGTGTTCTAATGATAAGGGATCACTTATTAGATCCACTTTTGGATCACTTATTAGATCCACTTTTCGATCACATATTCATATTTCAACCGTTCAATTTTTAGATCTATATGAGTAGATCACCTCTGCAAAATTTTCAGCCAAATTGATAATCGTTAAGGCATTAATAACTGCGTTTTACAATTATATACACGAATGATTCAGGTTGGACAGACTTGTTTCGTTCATTGATTTAATCTAGCTCGATACCTTAGCGATCATCAATTTGACTAAAATTTGTAGAAGTGAGATACATACATTAGCCTAAAATTTAAATGGTCGAGATGCCGAAATGAAATGACAAAAAAAATGATCTCTCACTACAAGGAACATGTGTGTGTGTGTGTGTGTGTGTGTGTGTGTTATTGACTTGTAATTACTGTAATCCGACGCTACTATGGTCAATAACCATGAGGCTAGTACAATAAAGGTTAATAGATTTAGTCCGCCACAGATAGGAGAGGACTACACCATACTTTAAGATGTGTTCAGCATCGAAATGTTAGCACCATTCTTGACAACAATATGCGCCTAGGCGGCATGATAACAATGATGGACAACTTGGGTCAGATTGGAACTGCATTAGGATACTCAATGGGAAGTATAAGCACATTTGTAAAGGTTATGGGTAGGGCTGTCAATTCCGACACGACTGGAAACCCCACGAAATAAAGCTGGTTGAACCCGCACGATTAAAAAACGGGTCGACAGCGGGTCAACCCGGCATGACCCATTTAATAAACAGGTTGGTTGCGGGTCAACCCGTCAACACAAAGTGAACCCGTATAACGATTATACTATACTTTTTCTTGAAATTTTGGACATTAGGAGTATTTGATCCTAAAATTGGACAATTTGAAATATTTTACTTCATCATTATTGGATTTAATTATTTTTGAATTACATATAATTATTTATATTCTTCGTCTTATAGAGTTTTTAGTGAATTTAATCAATTTATGCATTTTTTTAGTTACACGACACGACCTATTTATTAAATGGGTTAAATTGGTTGGAAACGGATAATCCGTTTAATAAATAGGTTGGGTTTAGGCTTAAATTTTAGACACCATTAATAAATTGGTTAGGTTTGGGTTTGTCTCTTGTGACAAGACATATACCTTGATCCGACATGAACCCAACCCGACACGACCCATTGACATGAGTTCGATTCTCACTAATATATATAAGGTGTGTTAGGCTAAGGGGGGAAAAAAGAGAAGAGTATAAGCACATTTGTGTCACTCACAAGCATATGGGATTACCTAGGGGAAGTAATTGTATACTCTCAGAAATCTACATCACAAAATGCAAATGTTCTAGACCTCTCATGTTCACTCTAACCCTCTTGCTATCATGCATTGGTCACCTTCTGATTGCATTCAATGTCCCCAACGGTCTCTATGCGGCTGCGATAATCATTGGGTTTTGCTTCGGTGGACAGTGGCCACTGATATTTTCAGCTACTTTTGAATTTTTCGGCCTTAAGCACAGCTCTACTCTAAAGCCTGAACAATGCTGCTGCTGTATTGTGGTCATTATAGAGCTCCTTCAACTAATCGAAGACCCTGCCAATCCATAAATCTCCCAGGTTCATGTTTACTTCCTAGTACCATTAAAGATGAAGAATGTGTAGTTTGTAGATCGACTGCCGGATGGGCAGATACACTATTTTACTTGTATTATATAAGTCATTTAATTGGTGGTGAAGTAAAAAGAAGGATCCGTAGAACATTTAAGGGATTTGTATGTTCAGCATTCAGGGTGTATTAATGTTAGGAAAATCTTTGATTCTTCTGCTTTCCAACATGGCTGGCCTTTCCAAAAGCCACAGTCGAATTGGTCTTTAGAATGGGAAAACACAGGTCTGCTATACTGCTACTCAAAGCTTTCTGCATTTGCAGATGCAGGAAACCTATCCAGTGTTGTTGTCTGCAAAAAGCTGAAAGTAATTGGAAATTTTTGCTATTATCACCCACTATCTGCAAGTAGAAAATGGATCCAGGTCTGATAATAATAGCCAACATTTCAAGTAATCTTCCACTATACTACAGCAAGAAACAGATACCAACTAAAGGAATTTGGTTTGCATTTTGAAGAAAATTCAAAGCCCATCCACCAACAAATACTTCTCTAGTTGACAAAATAACAATGAATTTACATTTTAGACTCCAGCATAGACAAAATTAACTTTGTATAAAGGCCTACTAGAAACGAAAGAGTGACAAACCCCCCAAAATACAGCTCCACAAAATATGTCAACTGTTTTTTCCCTCAACTTTGATCCAGCAGAAAAAATCCACATCCTGACTAATTCATTAATGCTTTCTGCTTCATCACAGCTCTGAGATCACGGCAAACAAGATCAACAAAACTACGCGGCATAGCAATCATCCACTTTCCTCGAGTAACATTAGGACCAGGGATGAATGTCGCGGTTTCAACATTACACACTCCTGCACCAACTACTGCTGTTGCAGCCCTAATAGTAGCATTAGCAAATTTTGTAACATGGGACCAAGTAACACTATGTTGAATATATATTTGTAAAGTTTTGATTGCTTCTACTTTGTATTTGAACAAAATATAATCGAAACCACAACTACTTGATTTGATTAATTTGCAGTAGCAAATTAAGCATGAACAGATCAACTTAACCCAGCAAACTTGTGTACTTGACTTTCTGAACTTGTTCACCCTTTTACATCAACGAACACTTCCCTTATATAGGGTACAAGATTAACCTACAAAATATCTAAGATGAAAGCATATTAAACTAGATTAAAAGTACTTTAGATACAAAATATCTAGCTTAATTTGAGTGGAGCAAACAGTAATGCAAGTGGCTGTAAAAATATCTTTCACTGCAGCATGTTTTGCGACAGCGAACAGACTCAACATTCCCAAACAGACTTAGTTATTCCGCAAACTATTATTCGTGAACACTACTTCTCAGCGAACTCGCGACTTACTAATCCCCGCAGTGACGTCATCCTTGTGAACACACTTTTAGCGAACATTCGCGGCGAACTCACTTCGCGAACATTTCTCCGTGGTGACTTTATCTCTCAAATGCACTCATCTCGCGAACGCACTTTAATGAACATTCGCGGATGGAGCAGGAAAGCATTAATTCTATCACACTATTGGAGAGCTTGCTGAGAAAATTCATCTTTTCTTGCAGATGTGCAGCACGCTCAACCCCCAACTTCTCACCATGAACTTCAACTATCAACTCTGTGCTTGAAGTCTCGATCACATAAGTAGATATACCCAATTTTTTTTTGCAACTTCAACGGCAAGAAGAGTAGCAGATGCCTCGCCATCCAAAGGGGATTCAGAAAAGGTGGTCTTGCAAAGACATGCTTGAATTTCTGCTGAAGAACTCCTAACTAATGAAGCTAGAACACATCTGGTATCCAACTTCCTCCACAATGAATCAATATTAATCTTCATTATACCATCCAATGGAGCAGTCCAACAATCAAGCCTGAACAGAAAAAAGAAAAGGAGAGTATGAACCAGCATTCACTTGACAAGAAATGCAATAAGCAAGGTTCAGATTTAGTTAAATTGAGATGCCAGAGTTCAGTTTCCTATCTGATTTCATGGGTTGTGAAAGAGTTTAGTTCATTGAGATGCTAGAGTTAAATTGACACAGGAACGTGGTAAAAGTAACAGACAACCAAACTCCAAAATGATCATCCATTCAGTCACTCCAAACAAATACGCCACATATAATTGCAACTGTATATCATTAGAAAGGATGCAAAAAGATCATCCATTCGAACACTACAAACAACCAGACTACAAAATGATCATTCAACTACAAACACAGATCATATCTCATTCTAAACAAACCAAGCAGTTACCAAATTTTGTATTTCTGCTTGGCAACAAAAAATATTTGACCTAGGCAGCTAAGACTGAAGAAAAGATGGACCAGCTGAAGAAAACCTGAAATTTGTATCAGAATAACATAACCGGAAGACAGGTACAAATTACAGATTCATATATCATCAAGACCTAAGCTAACAACACTGTTCAACAGTAAGTATGGGATCCATTGGACAAAGTTTAAACTTCAATCAAACCAGTACTTGACTAACAATACTAGCAAAAACTTGAATTGCCTTAGCATCTCAAACAACACAAATACCAAATACTTAAGATACATAAAGACTGATACGCTAAAAGCAAGCATATAATTTAAGCCTAAAAATGTCATCGTTAGTATATAGTAAATAAGGATCGTTCTATTCCGGAGATTGAGGGTACACCTGTCATTGTAAAACAAATAAATAATTAAAATAAAAACAAAGTATAATATTTACAAAAATATTAATAAGTAACAAAAATAAGGGGGGTTTAGATTTAGGTTTTCAAAAATTAAAATAAATAAAAGAAAGAAAATACAAAAACACATGTATAAGAATGAAACGTAAGAAACAAAAAATCAAAACCAATTCCATGTAATCAAATTCGACTCAAACCCTATAATGGATCATCAAATTCATGAGAGAGAAGTTGATCATGTGAAACATTCAAAGCAAATGATTTCTCATATTTTACTTTCCTTTACTAATTAATCTAAATGAAAGCACCTAGATTAATCCTATCAAACATGCAATCAAAGTCTATAAAGCTAGCTAATCAATACATGTCCAACGCAATAAGATCAACTTAAGTGCACAACCTAGTATGAATAAGTTCATCTATTTGCAATCCTCTTCAATTGAATTTGACCTTTGTCCAAAGGCTTTTAGGTTCACAAAATTATTAGGTGAATCGTTTACCTAAATCTAGCACCAATTACATGCATATATCCTAAGTTGGCCACTAAAGAACATAAACATATAAAAGTTTTCTGTAAAGAAAATTCAATCGAACAAACTCACATAAGCAACTTAGAATCACAATCATGGAATTTGAAATCTTTATTTCAACATAGAATTGGGCTTAAACATTGCCCTAAATGTTATTGTTAACTAGAAACAGATTCCTACGAATTCAAACAAGGAAAACCAAAAGATTACAAGGAAAAATATCGAATTACACTGTGAGTGGAGATGGAGATGGAGAGCTTGAACGTTGGACTCTTGAATCTTGGAAGAAAGTCTTCAAGGTTGATGATGGAGGCTTTGTCTTCACGACTCCTTCTTCTTCTTCCTCGCCTTGCTTGAAAACGCAGAACTTGCAACTAGAGAATGAAGAGAGGGAGAGAGCTTTATGACGTTATGGAAGTATTTTCTGAATGAGAGAATGTAGAACGTCAAGCTTAGGGGGGAGTATATATAGGGGACGTGAACTTGATCTCCAAGCTTCATGAATCTTCTTTTATTTTCCCAAAGATTTATTTAATAATTCCACACAGCTTCGACCAATCACGTAGCGCCAGGTCAGCTTTGTTGTGTCACCCAACCAATCAAAATGCTCCAAAATAAAGTCCATATCCCTTAAAATATATTATTGCCGAAATATATAAGATTTTTTCTGATTTCCTTCACCAATTTCGGCCAAAATATCTTTAGAAAAAGTAGTGAACGAATCTAGACTTGTTTTGAACCTTTTCTTGTTGCACACACTTCATCTTTCCTTAAAACTCTCCCTAGAAAATCTCCAACACAATCTCTTGATCATCTCATTGTTTAATTTTACCCCAAACAATAAATCAGTAATAATCATCTCATTGTTCTAGCATTCTTGTAAATTAGTGTTGTTATATGTCTTAAGACACCAAAAATGTTTTTGACATCATGAGAGCAGTAATATATTTCATCAGTTATTGGCTGAAATAACTAAACTAGTTCACTACTTAATTAATTGACAGATTTGAAGAAGCTCTTCATGTTATAAGGGCTTTAGACACAAAAACTTCCTCAAGGATAGTAAAAGGCAGATTATACAGTTCTACGAGCCTTTTGCACTTACTGTTACTGCAATTGGTTGGCCAACAGGCGCATCCTTTGAACCCTCAAGTGCTAGTATTTTTGCCAAGTAACTGCAACCAAAATCCATTACAATAAAATAACGAGATCTCAAAGGATTTTGGTATTCAGAAAATGATTTAATATATTAACTTGCTAAAAGAAATGTTAAACACCATGTGGTAAATGAAAATCGGATTAACATTACAAAGAAATTTAGAATTCCGCTAGTTACTTACCCAAAATAATAATGTTGATTCTAGAAACCCAATTTCACTCTCAAAAAACAAAATACCCTGAAATCAAATATAATGAAAATGTTTTAAACTTCAATTAAACCAGTACTTGACTAACAATACTAGCAAAAACTTGAATTGCCTTAGCATCTCAAACAACACAAATACCAAATACTTAAGATACATAAAGACTGATACGCTAAAAGCAAGCATATAATTTAAGCCTAAAAATGTCATCGTTAGTATATAGTAAATAAGGATCGTTCTATTCCGGAGATTGAGGGTACACCTGTCATTGTAAAACAAATAAAGAATTAAAATAAAAACAAAGTATAATATTTACAAAAATATTAATAAGTAACAAAATAAGGGGGGTTTAGATTTAGGTTTTCAAAAATTAAAATAAATAAAAGAAAGAAAATACAAAAACACATGTACAAGAATTGAAACGTAAGAAACAAAAAATCAAAACCAATTCCATGTAATCAAATTCGACTCAAACCCTATAATGGATCATCTAAGTCATGAGAGAGAAGTTGATCATGTGAAACATTCAAAGCAAATGATTTCTCATATTTTACTTTCCTTTACTAATTAATCTAAATGAAAGCACCTAGATTAATCCTATCAAACATGCAATCAAAGTCTATAAAGCTAGCTAATCAATACATGTCCAACGCAATAAGATCAACTTAAGTGCACAACTTAGTATGAATAAGTTCATCTATTTGCAATCATCTTCAATTGAATTTGACCTTTGTCCAAAGGCTTTACTACTTATGAAATAGGTTCACAAAACTATTAGGTGAATCGTTTACCTAAATCTAGCACCAATTACATGCATATATCCTAAGTTGGCCACTAAAGAACATAAACATATAAAAGTTTTCTGTAAAGAAAATTCAATCGAACAAACTCACATAAGCAACTTAGAATCACAATCATGGAATTTGAAATCTTTATTTCAACATAGAATTGGGCTTAAACATTGCCCTAAATGTTATTGTTAACTAGAAACAAGTTCCTACGAATTCAAACAAGGAAAACCAAAAGGTTACAAGGAAAAAGATCGAATTACACCGTGAGTGGAGATGGAGATGGAGAGCTTGAACGTTGGACTCTTGAATCTTGGAAGAAAGTCTTCAAGGTTGATGATGGAGGCTATGTCTTCACGGCTCATTCTTCTTCTTCCTCGCCTTGCTTGAAAACACAGAACTTGCAACTAGAGAATGGAGAGAGGGAGAGAGCTTTATGACGTTATGGAAGTATTTTCTGAATGAGAGAATGTAGAACGTCAAGCCTAGGGGGAGTATATATAGGGGACGTGAACTTGATCTCCAAGCTTCATGAATCTTCTTTTATTTTCCCAAAGATTTATTTAATAATTCCACACAGCTTCGACCAATCACGTAGCGCCATGTCAGTTTTGTTGTGTCACCCAACCAATCAAAAAGCTCCAAAATAAAGTCCATATCCCTTAAGATATATTATTGCCGAAATATATAAGATTTTTTCTGATTTCCTTCACCAATTTCGGCCAAAATATCTTTAGAAAAAGTAGGGAACGAATCTAGACTTGTTTTGAACCTTTTCTTGTTGCACACACTTCATCTTTCCTTAAACTCTCCCTAGAAAATCTCCAACATAATCTCTTGATCATCTCATTGTTTAATTTTACCCCAAACAATAAATCAGTAATGATCATCTCATTGTTCTAGCATTCTTGTAAATTAGTGTTGTTATATGTCTTAAGACACCAAAAATGTTTTTGACATCATGAGAGCAGTAATATATTTCATCAGTTATTGGCTGAAATAACTAAACTAGTTCGCTACTTAATTAATTGACAGATTTGAAGAAGCTCTTCATGTTATAAGGGCTTTAGACACAAAAACTTCCTCAAGGATAGTAAAAGCCAGATTATACAGTTCTACGAGCCTTTTGCACTTACTGTTACTGCAATTGGTTGGCCAACAGGCACATCCTTTGAACCCTCAAGTGCTAGTATTTTTGCCAAGTAACTGCAACCAAAATCCATTACAACAAAATAACGAGATCTCAAAGGATTTTGGTATTCAGAAAATGATTTAATATATTAACTTGCTAAAAGAAACATTAAACACCATGTGGTAAATGAAAATCGGATTAACATTACAAAGAAATTTAGAATTCCGCTAGTTACTTACCCAAAATAATAATGTTGATTCTAGAAACCCAATTTCACTCTCAAAAAACAAAATACCCTGAAATCAAATATAATGAAAATGATTTATAAAAATTAAAATTAAATTAAAATCGCATCAATATGCCAACCCCCCCCCCCCCGGTAGCCTCATGTATATGGAGGTCTTTGAATGACAAATTGAATGAATTGAAACAAAAAAAAAAAAAAAGGAAAACAAAACAAAAACAACAAAAAAGGAATCCAAAGGCACCTCATCCTTTGTCAATCACAATCCTATGAGAATTCCTTGAGATTTTTGAGGGTGAGGAAAGATGCACATCTTTTGAACACATCCAAGATGTTGTCATCCTCCCTCAACCACATCCATCTCATGGATCTCACAAGCTGATTAACACCATAGGCCTCATAGACATATGGAACATGTAACACCCTATAGCTCCTCATAGATAGCATCTCTCAATCTCTCAACAAACTTCCAATCTCACTAGATCAAAAACCATGAACTAGACAGAGAACTCTAGCAAGTTCAAAGGCAAAAGAGAAACAAGATGCAGAGAGAGAGGGAGAGATGAAGAATGAGAGGCAGGGTTGCAACTTTGGGACGTGTCTATTAGAGTCCATTATATATAGTCATATGTTGGAGAATATAAAATTACATAATTACCCCTATTTATGTCCAATCAAGTGCGTTACAAGGAAATAAAGGGTGGTTTTACTGTCTTTTCACACAGAGAACACGAAAGCATTGTTGCAGCGGATTATTGCCCAAGAGTTAGTTTCTGTAACGAACTTGACCTGTACTTCGTCTTTCCCTAGTTCGTCGCCGGAAAAGGCTCAATCTTTACATCCCACGAATGGTAACATAAGGTGGTAATTGATTCAAATTAAGGTAATTTTTTATTGCTGGATTCACAAATCATGATTAAATCACAACTATAGAGCCCTCAACCTCATGGATATTGAAGCAAAGGCTTTATAATAAAGAAATCTTGAGTTAATTGAACAAAAAAAATTATATATCTTTGACTCACCCTTGTGTCAATCACAATCCTATGAGAATTCCTCGAGATTTTTTAGGGTGAGGAAAGATGCACATATTTTGAACACATCCAAGATGTTGTCTGTCACGCCCCTGATTTTTACAACAATAAAAATCGATATATATAATCCCATAATTATACATGCGTGAATATTCAGTCATCAATACAAATACCTGGAACATCTTTCCCTTAGAACAAGTACTTACTGATACACTGAATCATCCAAGATAACATACACTCGCTCCACAGAGTTATATATTATACAAATTTACGAATTTAATTGTCATCACAATAAAACGTAAATGCTCCTCAGAGCTTACTGCATAGCGGAAGTCATATATTGGCAAAGCCAACAAAAATTGCTTCCTACCCGTTCTGCTGCCAACAAGCTCCTTCAGCTTCAGCCACGATTTTCCTGACCTGCAGGATTAGCCCCTACACCATTCACAATGGTGCACCGGGGTTGCCAAACAACAAACCCGGTAAGCTTCTTCAAGCTCGTATGAGTAACTCAAACCACACATGCACAACTCACGCCAAAATGAGGAAAACAACTCACGCTTTGATTCCTTAAAACACGGAGAATAACTCACACTTTAATTTCCTTTCAAATCGAAATAAAAGAAAGCAACTCACACCTTGTTTCCTTTTAAAACGAAACATAGAAAACAACCCACACTTGAATTCTATCAATAAAACATAGAAAGCAACTCACACCTTGATTTCTATCAATAAAACATAGAAAACAACTCACACCTTGAATTCTATCAATAAAACATAGAAAGCAACTCACACCTTGATTTCTATCAATAAAACATAGAAAACAACTCACACCTTGAATTCTATCAATAAAACATAGAAAGCAACTCACACCTTGATTTCTATCAATAAAACATAGAAAACAACTCACACCTTGAATTCTATCAGTTGTACCATAAACGTACCATAGAAAGCAACTCACACCTTGATTTCTATCAAATCGTTAATAAGGAAAACAACTTGCACCTTGTCCCCTTAAAAACCATTAATAAGGAAGCAACTCACACCTTGTTCCCTAAAAATACGTAATGTCATGAGTTGTAAATAACCAATTCCCGTTACCCCATGAATTACCTAAATGGCAGACAGATTAGAGCTCTAACTGAAAAACGTAACCACTCGTCCGGCCAAAGACGTGGTCACCTAAGATTCTGCCCAAGGTCTCAGACCTTCGATCCTCGGGCCGCAATGTCCCTTGGAGCAAAACATTAAAGGAGTCGCGCTGGACCCAAAATGTTACACAAATCGCAACGCTTTTGAAAACAATCGAAATCATCATTTCCATAATCATTGTTTTCCGAAAAAGCCATAACACAAAACATAAAAAGCATCAAATCATGCCTATTGTTTTCATACACAATCTCAACGCTTTTCAAAACAAATCGAAATCAATCATTTCCACAAATCATTTGTTTTCCAAAAGCACACCCCAAAACAATAAAAAGCATCATTTCATGCATATTGTTTTCATAAATCCACAAACCACCAAAACATATATATTTCACGTAAACATATATCTATATGTAGTTATCCGCGCAGAAATGCCTACTAATACATGACTACGTATGTATATATATACATCCCATAATATATATTACACACATGGTCTCTACTCAGAAGTGCCACTAATACCATCTATAGTTTGCAGTTAATAAATAACTCTCAAAGCAATAGGGTTAACCCGTTCGTGATATGAACTTCGTGAGATTACTCACCTTGAAACTCCCGCTGCGTCTTCTATACAGAACCGAACTAACACTATCAGCAACAACTCGTCCAATTCACCTTTAGAAGCACCTAATCACCAATGATCTTAAATCAGTAACGATTCACATTTGATTAAAGTTCGAAACCCCTGTTTTTGAACTAAAATCCCCAAAGTTGTGCCAATCGAGGCAGAAACCACATCCGAGACCTCCCAAGGCCTTCGGAATACGTCCACCGATCGATGTGACCAAACCACAAGTCCGATCGGACGCTCGTATCTTCACGGATCAAATAAATTCACCGATATGAAACGGAAAAAAATCATAACAAATCCATTCGAACTCCAAAATCTGCATATTATATATCGAAACGCTCGTATCGACGAGTAGAAGACATATAATACCAGAAACAGTTCCTTAAGTGGCCGGAACACCGCCGGAACGCCACCACAGACGGTGGTGCACCGCCGCCGGCCAAAAACTCAAAATCTCACAAAACTCCCAACATCAAAAAGCTTCATCTAAGCATGCTTGTGAACTTTCATAACTGGATTGAAGTCAGAAAACAAGCTTAAGGGATCGAAAACTACCTCACAAGCCGTGAACAGTGATCCAATCCGAGTTGATCGAGTTTTCACGTAAACCGGTCGAAACAAACACCAAGGATCGACCAGTGAGCTTGTTCTGAACTCAACCCAAGAAAATCGAAGCCGCGCCGACGTCGGAACTGTGTTTTCCGGTCGGGTCCGATTTCTTCAATCTGCACCGCCTTGAACTGCCACCGAGACGGGGAATCGCCGTAAGAGAACACCAGAGAGACGACCAGACGGAGGAGGCGACCCTGCTGGCCAAGTTTCACGGCCGGAGACCGCCGCAGTCGGCCGGAAAAGTCGGGTCGGATCTGCCGGGTTCGGGTCGGGTCAGGCGGAAAACTTCGATACTGAGGGAGCGGACGAGAGAGAAGAGAGAGGAAAGAAGATTTCCGGAAATGGAAATATGCAATTATGAAATAATTTCAGATTTTCCTCTATTTATACTAAAACGGAAACTTCTTCCGCTAGCCATAACTTTCTCATACGAACTCCGATTCTCGCGTTCCACATGTCCACGAACTCGTAACGACGTGCTCTACAACTTTCGTGAAGGAAGTTTTCGGAGAATCTCAACGAATAAAAAGTCAACCCTTGACAACCCCCCTAAAACCATATCCTTTAATTAATTATTCGCCCGAAACACTTCCGCTCCGTCCACGAGCCACGAAACCGTCCACCATAAATTAGATTCCGGAAATTCCTCAGAAAATAATTACGAATTTCCGGGGCATCACATTGTCATCCTTTCTCAACTACATCCATCTCATGGATCTCACAAGCTGATTAACACCATAGGCCTCATAAACATATGGAACATGTAACACCATATAGCTCCTCATCATAGATAACATCTCTCAACAAAGTTTCAATCTCACTAGATCAAAAACCATGAACTAGAGGGAGAACTCTAGGAAGTTTAAAGGCAAGAGAGAAACAAGATGCAGAGGGAGAGAGAGAGAGAGAGAGATGAAGAATGAGAGGCAGGGTTGCAAGTTGCAACTTTGGAACGTGTCTATTAAGAGTCCGTTAGGCTATCTCCAATAGAAGGTTCAAAGTCTATATTTTAGACCATGGTTGAGCAAAAACCATCTCCAATCATGGATTAGGTCTATTACAAAAATGTTTCATGGTGGTCTAAAGTCCATTTCTTAGTCTAAATATAGACCACCAAAGTTGGCCCACTTCAAGCTTCAAGTTGCATTATTGTATAATTAATCCAATTTTTTTTTTTGAATAAATTTGATTTTATGAAATCTTTAATTTTATGAAATAAATTTGACCTAATAGTTTATTATTATTATTATTATTATTATTTATTAGTGGTATGATACATCAACTAAATATAATTATGAAATATAATACAAAATGAGCAGTTACAATAATACTTTACTGCATTTATTCATTACAATAATTGAAAAAAAAAACGGTAAAAACGAAGACAATGCAAATACATACTCAAACATGACAATAAATTGTCAATTATTACAACCACAAATATATAAACTGAAAATAAGCCACATCCATATCACCGGGGTCTTCTTTGTCCTCGTCTTGACCAAACATGTTTGATAAGGTCTTGTTGCAAATCATTGTTTGCATAACGTGAGCGTATCATCCTATAACGAAGTATGTATTCCTCCATTGAATTTTGAAGTATACGAAATAAAAATAATAAAATAGATATATAATTTAGACCTCAAACGATTAGAGTTGGAAAAATTATAGACCTCACTATTTGGATGAATAGTATCATTCAAAGGTATTTTAGACCTCCACGATTATATATAGTCATATGTTGGAGAATAGAAAATTACATAATTACCCCTATTTATGTCCGATCAAGTTCGTTAGAAGGAAACAAAGAGTTGTTTTACGGTCATTTCACACAGAGAACACGAAAGGATTGCCGCAGCGGATTATTGCCCAAGAGTTAGTTACTGTAACGAACTTGACCTGTACTTCGTCTTTCCCCAGGTTGTCGCCGGAAAAGGCTCAATCGTGGTCCACGAATGGTAACTTAAGGTGGTAATTGATTCAAATTAAGGTAATTTTTTATTGCTGGATTCACAAATCACGATTAATTTCTGAGTTTAATTTCAAACGGGATTGTAGGGATTGGATTCATGAATCCGACGATTAGTTTCCAAGTTTTAATTGAATTAATTGTGTTGGATTTGAATGTTTATTGGATTGGAAGGAGGATTGTGATTGAAAAATTCAAAGATTTTGGGATTGCTGAAAGGGTAATTCACTCTTTACTGATTTGAGAGTTCATTGTTGACCATGATTCAAATTGAAGTTTCCTTCTTCATTATGACCCAAATTAAAGAAACAAACTTTCTTTTCTGAATTTACTGGTTTTACTGAACATCAAACTTTCTTTAATGATTCAAAATTCAAGGTTTACCTGTTACCATTTCAGATAGAATTTCAAGCATCTACAAGTCCCTTTTTCTCCCTAGCTTTGTTTGCAACAGCATCAATTGCTGAAAATATAATTGAATTGGCATTATGAATAGATCTACAGAATTTTGGAGGGTCATCAGCAGCAGGGTATGCAACCTCTTTACAAGTTACAGCAGCAGGCTACAGTTGAATCAATTTTAATTACATGTTTTCCTCAATATCCATTGATTTATTGAAAGTTCCTAGCTAGTCTCTTACTCTCTTTGACGTCTAACCTTTATTGCTTTTTGTAGGTCTCATATTGCTGTTATCTGCATCGTCTCAGCATTCATTCAAATATCCAGAGGTTTGTTCAACTTGTGATAAGGAGCCAAAGGAGGACCCTAGCTACAAGTCTGGAAGTGATCACCGTCGTCCATGGTTGATTCTTCCTGCAACTCGTCTCATAGTCCTCCTTGCCTGTGGAGCTCATACTGATACAAGTACCGGACCTGCATCTGTGGACCAATCGGTATGTATTAACAGATTAGACTACTTGTTAATTGTTATAGCCAAGTTTGAATCCCTCTTCCTCCGAGTACAAAAAATGAAGATAAAGATTGTGTTTCAGTTCATAAGCCAACTTTGTTGTTGTGAATTAGGTGATTACTATCAACAGGAAGTTTCCAGGGCCTCTGTTCAATGCCACAACCAAGAATCATTCTGATATATTTTAATTTCTATTATGAGAAAAACTCTAGCAAATCGGTAGGTACTTACAGTGAGGGATTCAGACGCCAGACCACATAGGAGAGAAAACAATGAATAAGACTCTTCCTAGTACCCGTGTTGGTTACATATAACCTACTCATTATACTATCAGACTGGTGAAACTGTGTAGATAATACTAAAATAAACTGTCAAGTCATGCTTATCACTTTTATTTTCTTTAAGAAATAATGGACTTCAGCAATAGGACTACGTACATAGTATGGAGCAATTTGAATCCTCAGTAATAGAACTACATAGTATGGAGCAATTTGAATCCCAGTTCTAACAATATCCATCTCTTGCAGGCTTCATGGCTCTCTACTTTCTACAACTGACCATCGATGTTTTGCAGGAAGTATTTAGTAGTTTGAGATTGTAAGTTTTAAAGAAGTATCTTTCAATTGTGTTGTTACAATAATCAGTTCCATAATAATATAGAAAAGTATTTGGTGAAATGTGACTTGAGAAATATTGCAAGTATGAAAAACAAAAGCATTGTAAGTATAAGAACGATGGTAGCTCAAACATACAAAGTATTTGGCGTCCTGATTTTGTGTCATCAGTAGTGTAGTCTATCTGAGCAATGAAATGGTTCTGTAGCTAATGGACTTATTGCGCAGCAACCAAGTCTTATCAAAAGATATGCACTCTGTCTCACGAAGGCCAAGCACAGTGATTATGGTCTTTTGAATAGTGACTCTTAGACATGCTTTATGTGGTGTAGATGCTTTACAAACTAAATCCTGTGAATGTAATCTTCATTTTCCACTCTTTTTAGTTAGGTTCAACATGAGGATATTGATTTTAGTTCAGACAGGAGTTTAGCTGTAAATAGGCTTATTTAGGTGATGTTAATGCTTTTATTAAGAGTAAACTATTAAATCTTCTTGTTTGACTGTATATGTTTTTTTGGAGTCAGTTCTGAGTTCTGACATTTTTATTTCTTGTGTGGAGCTTAAAGTAAGGCTTGTATATTAATCACTGGTTTAAGTATTTCAGCTACAAAGTTATGCTTAGAACATAATGAATTCATATCTTTTGTTTAAATGTATTTCTTATCAATTAAATTCCCACTTAATACAGGTGTAAAGTTCCAGAGAGGAATTGGACATATTCATTTACTATCCCTCAAGAAAAAAAGTTTGTGCTTTGGCGTTAGTGCATTATCAGATTTCCAACGTCTCTGTAAAACTTGAACAGGAGCTCATTCTAGGAGAGAAATATTATGTACAAGCAAGAAGTGGTTGCAAGATAAAACAACCAGACCTAAAGATTAAAGAATTGTGGTGCAGGAATGCAATACAAAAACTATTACTGCTGGGAAGATGGAGTTTGAGGCACAAATTGCCTATTCTGCCTTGTCAGAACTGGACCTACCTGTTCCAGCTCAAGGATCAATGCTGGTGTGGATTTTGGTCCAATGGGCCATAATCGTCCAGTCATCCAAGTTACCATTTCTGCAACCAAAAGCAGAATTTGATCGTCTCATTGGTGATTGGTGCCAGACGAGTTACAAGGTAATAATTCTGCACCATATTAATGATCACACACATATCATTAAGCACATATTTGATTGTGATTAACATAAATTATATGTCACATAAATCTGATATGAACTCAGCAGCAAGCTAATGGCCGCCTACAATAGTACCCCTGATAAAATCTTGATGAATGGAAATAGATTATACTGGGATCAATCCTCTCACAAAAGCCTATGAAACCTTATGTGTTGCACCAGGTACAAACAGGGTGCAGTTTAATACTGATGTTTGTTCTCTTATTTGACTGAGATGTCGAATTGTCAGTTACTGATCCAAAGAAGCGATTACGTGCCCCCCATAGCCCAAATGCAATATTTAAGCAATTAGGTGCATCATTATAATGTTTAACGATTATATGCAGGGAAGACATACCTAATTAGGATATCCAATGTTGGGAGTGCATGGAGTTTCAATTTCATGATTAAAAAATCATCGAATGGTGCTGGTTGAAACAGAAGGATCCTACACTAATGAAAGCATCATGGATTCTGTTGATGTACGTGGTGGACAGTCCTACTCTGTGCTTGTCACAGCTGATCAAGCCACTTCAGACTATATTACATGGTACCAACTCCTACTCTGTGCTTGGTACAATTCAAAGGCTCCTCGTCTTGCTTTGTGCTTGGTCTGCTCCACTGCTCCAGTCAGATGGAATCTAACCTGTTCTATGTCTTGGAGCATAAGGTTGTGCTTTGGCACTGATGCGAGCAGAGACCTGCATATTGTCTAGTCTTGGACCACTATTGCCTCTCAATCCCGTATCAGGATTGTTACCAAACTTCAATCCTGTAGTCTTGAGATCTTGATGAGGAGTGTCATCAGGTTCATGAGACACTTCACAGAGGATAACATTCAGCAAATCTATAACAATGCACAGATGCAAGTACAAAAAAGAAATCACCTTTTATTAGCCTGGGAATTGACAAGTTCGAAGGCTTGCAATTGCACGGTCAACCTGTATGCATCTAAACCAATCCAGAATTACCCAAAACGAAGCAGTTATTCTGAGATAATCAGAGAAGCAAAAAGTCTCAATTCATTGTTTATCAAACAGATGCCCGGGCCCAATTCGATCCGGTTCGGTTTAAATTTAAAAACCCAGCCCAAACTGTATTGTTTGTTACCGAACTAAACCGCAACTTTACCCTCATTTAGTTTACGGATTTTGAATCAAACACATTCATTTCCTACGTTTGGTAAAGCACCAGAATGGTAAAGAAGAAATAGTTGGGGGAAAGTTGTGGCCCGTTGCTGGTTTATGATTTAACCATCTGTAGCCTTATTGGTGTTCTAATGATAAGGGATCACTTATTAGCTCCACTTTTCGATCACATATTCATATTTCAACCGTTCAATTTTTAGATCTATATGAGTAGATCACCTCTGCAAAATTTTCAGCTAAATTGATAATCGTTAAGGCATTCATAACTGCGCTTTACAATTATATACATGAATGATTCAGGTTGGACAGACTTGTTTCGTTCATTGATTTAATCTAGTTCGATACCTTAGCGATCATCAATTTGACTAAAATTTGTAGAAGTGAGATATATACATTAGAGCCTAAAATTTAAATGGTCGAGATGCCGAAATGAAATGACAAAAAAAATGATCTCTCACTACAAGGAACATGTTTGTGTGTGTGTATGTTATTGACTTGCGCTACTATGGTCAATAACCATGATGCTAGTACAGTAGAGGTTAATAGATTTATTTAGTCCGCCACAGATAGGAGAGGACTACACCATACTCTAAGATGTGTTCAGCATCGAAATGTTAGCACCATTCTTGACAACAATATGCGCCTAGGCGGCATGATAACAATGATGGACAACTTGGGTCAGATTGGAACTGCATTAGGATACTCAATGGGAAGTATAAGCACATTTGTAAAGGTTATCGGTAGGGCTGTCAATTCCGACACGACCCGATAACACGACTGAAAACCCCACGAAATAAAGCTGGTTGAACCCGCACGATTAAAAAACGGGTCGACAGCGGGTCAACCCGGCATGACCCATTTAATAAACAGGTTGGTTGCGGGTCAACCCGTCAACACAAAGTGAACCCGTATAACGATTATACTATACTTTTTCTTGAAATTTTGGACATTAGGAGTATTTGATCCTAAAATTGGACAATTTGAAATATTTTACTTCATCATCATTGGATTTAATTATTTTTGAATTACATATAATTATTTATATTCTTCGTCTTATGGAGTTTGTAGTGATTTTAATCAATTTATGCATTTTTTTACTTACACGACACGACCTATTTATTAAATGGGTTAAATTGGTTAGAAACGGGTAACCCGTTTAATAAATAGGTTGGGTTTAGGCTTAAATTTTAGACACTATTAATAAATTGATTAGGTTTGGGTTTGTCTCTTGTGACAAGACATATACCTTGATCCGACATGAACCCAACCCGACACGACCCATTGACATGAGTTCGATTCTCACTAATATATATAAGGTGTGTTAGGCTAAGGGGGAAAAAAAAAGAAAAGAGTATAAGCACATTTGTGTCACTCACAAGCATATGGGATTACCTAGGGGAAGTAATTGTATACTCTCAGAAATCTACATCACAAAATGCAAGTGTCCCAGACCTCTCACTTTCACTCTATCCCTCTTGCTATCATGCATATCACCTTCTGATTGCGTTCAATGTCCCAAACGGTCTCTGTGGCTTCGATAATCATCGAGTTTTGCTTTGGTCGACATTGGCCACTGATATTTTCGGCTACTTTTGAATTTTTCGGCCTTAAGCACAGCTCTACTCTGAAGCCTGAACAATGTTGTTGCTGTATTGTGGTCATTATAGAGCTCCTTCAACTAATCGAAGACCCTGCCAATCCATAAATCTTCCAGGTTCATGTTTACTTCCTAGTACCATTAAAGATGAAGAATGGGTAGTTTGTAGATCGACTGCCGGATGGGTAGATACACTATTTTACTTGTATTATATAAGTCATTTAATTGGTGGTGAAGTAAAAAGAAGGATCCGTAGAACATTTAAGGGATTTGTATGTTCAGCATTCAGGGTGTATTAATGTTAGGAAAATCTTTGATTCTTCTGCTTTCCAACATGGCTGGCCTTTCCAAAAGCCACAGTCGAATTGGTCTTTAGAATGGGAAAACACAGGTCTGCTATACTGCTACTCAAAGCTTTCTGCATTTGCAGATGCAGGAAACCTATCCAGTGTTGTTGTCTGCAAAAAGCTGAAAGTAATTGGAAATTTTTGCTATTATCACCCACTATCTGCAAGTAGAAAACGGATCCAGGTCTGATAATAATAGCCAACATTTCAAGTAATCTTCCACTATACTACAGCAAGAAACAGATACCAACTAAAGGAATTTGGTTTGCATTTTGAAGAAAATTCAAAGCCCATCCACCAACAAACACTTCCCTAGCTGACAAAACAACAATGAATTTACATTTTAGACTCCAGCATAGACAAAATTAACTTTGTATAGAGGCCTACTAGAAACGAAAGAGTGCCAGACCCCCTAAAATACAGCTCCACAAAATATGTCAACTGTTTTTCCCTCAACTCTGATCCAGTAGAAAAAATCCACATCCTGACTAATTCATTAATGCTTTCTGCTTCATCACAGCTCTGAGATCACGGCAAACAAGATCAACAAAACTACGCGGCATAGCAATCATCCACTTTCCTCGAGTAACATTAGGACCAGGGATGAATGTCGCGGTTTCAACATTACACATTCCTGCACCAACTGCCGCTGTTGCAGCCCTAATAGTAGCATTAGCAAATTTTGTAACATGGGACCAAGTAACACTATGTTGAATATATATTTGTAAAATTTTGATTGCTTCTACTTTGTATTTGAACAAAATATAATCGAAACCACAACTTCTTGATTTGATTAATTTGCAGTAGCAAATGAAGCATGAACAGATCAACTTAACCCAGTAAACTTGTGTACTTGAGTTTCTGAACTTGTTCACTCTTTTACATCAACGAACACTTCCCTTATATAGGGTACAAGATTAACCTACAAAATATCTAAGATGGAAGCATATTAAACTAGATTAAAAGTACTTTAGATACAAAATATCTAGCTTAATTTGAGTGGAGCAAACAGTAATGCAAGTGGCTGTAAAAATATCTTTCACCGCAGCTAAGACTTTCACCGCAGCATGTTTCGCGACAACGAACAGACTCAACATTCGCAAACAGACTTACTTATTCCGTGAACTATTATTCGCGAACACTACTTCTCAGCGAACTCGCGACTTACTAATCCCCGCAGTGACGTCATCCTTGCGAACGCACTTTTAGTGAACATTCGCGGCGAACTCACTTTGCGAACTTTTCTCCGTGGTGACTTTATCTCTCAAACGCACTCATCTCGCGAACGCACTTTAATGAACATTCGCGGATGGAGCAGGAAAGCATTAATTCTATCACACTATTGGAGAGCTTGCTGAGAAAATTCAGCTTTTCTTGCAGATGTGCAGCACGTTCAACCCCCAACTTCTCACCATGAACTTCAGCTATCAACTCTGTGCTTGAAGTCTCGATCACATAAGTAGATATACCCAATTTTTTTGCAACTTCAACGGCAAGAAGAGTAGCAGATGCCTCGCCATCCAAAGGGGATTCAGAAAAGGTGGTCTTGCAAAGACATGCTTGAATTTCTACTGAAGAACTCCTAACAAATGCAGCTAGAACACATCTGGTATCCAACTTCCTCCACAATGAATCAATATTAATCTTCATTATACCATCCAATGGAGCAGTCCAACAATCAAGCCTGAACAGAAAAAAGAAAATGAGAGTATGAACCAGCATTCACTTGACAAGAAATGCAGTAAGCAAGGTTCAAATTTAGTTAAATTGAGATGCCAGAGTTCAGTTTCCTATATGATTTCATGGGTTGTGAAAGAGTTTAGTTCATTGAGATGCTAGAGTTAAATTGACACAGGGACGTGGTAAAAGTAACAGACAACCAAGCTCCCAAATGATCATCCATTAAGTCACTCCAAACAAATACGCCACATATAATTGCAACTGTATATCATTAGAAAGGATGCAAAAAGATCATCCATTCGAACACTACAAACAACCAGACTACAAAATGATCATTCAACTACAAAAACAGATCATATCTCATTCTAAACAAACCAAGCAGTTACCAAATTTTGTATTTCTGCTTCGCAACAAAAAATATTTGACCTAGGCAACTAAGACTGAAGAAAAGATGGCCAGCTGAAGAAACATGAAATTGTATAAGAACAACATACGGAAGACAGGTACAAATTACAGATTCATATATCATTAAGACCTAAGCTAACAACACTGTTCAACAGTAAGTATGGGATCCATTGGACAAAGTTTAAACTTCAATCAAACCAGTACTTGACTAACAATACTAGCAAAAACTTGAATTGCCTTAGCATCTCAAACAACACAAATACCAAATACTTAAGATACATAAAGACGGATACGCTAAAAGCAAGCATATAATTTAAGCCTAAAAATGTCATCGTTAGTATATAGTAAATAAGAATCGTTCTAATCCGGAGATTGAGGGAACACCTGTCATTGTAAAACAAATAAAGAATTAAAATAAAAACAAAGTATAATATTTACAAAAATATAAATAAGTAACAAAAATAAGGGGGGTTTAGATTTAGGTTTTCAAAAATTAAAATAAATAAAAGAAAGAAAATACAAAAACACATGTACAAGAATGAAACGTAAGAAACAAAAATCAAAACCAATTCCATGTAATCAAATTCGACTCAAACCCTATAATGGATCATCTAAGTCATGAGAAAGAAGTTGATCATGTGAAATATTCGAAGCAAATGATTTCTCATATTTTACTTTCCTTTACTAATTAATCTAAATGAAAGCACCTAGATTAATCCTATTAAACATGCAATCAAAGTCTGTAAAGCTAGCTAATCAATACATGTCCAACGCAATAAGCATAGAGAAAGGTTATCAACTTAAGTGCACAACCTAGTATGAATGCGTTCATCTATTTGCAATCCTCTTCAATTGAATTTGACCTTTGTCCAAAGCTTTTACTACTTATGAAATAGGTTCACAAAACTATTAGGTGAATCGTTTACCTAAATCTAGCACCAATTACATGCATATATCCTAAGTTGGCCACTAAAGAACATAAACATATAAAAGTTTTCTGTAAAGAAAATTCAATCGAACAAACTCACATAAGCAACTTAGAATCACAATCATGGAATTCGAAATCTTTATTTCAACATAGAATTGGGCTTAAACATTGTCCTAAATGTTATTGTTAACTAGAAACAAGTTCCTACGAATTCAAACAAGGAAAACCAAAAGGTTACAAGGAAAAAGATCGAATTACACCGTGAGTGGAGATGGAGATGGAGAGCTTGAACGTTGGACTCTTGAATCTTGGAAGAAAGTCTTCAAGGTTGATGATGGAGGCTATGTCTTCACGGCTCCTTCTTCTTCTTCCTCTCTTTGCTTGAAAACGCAGAACTTGCAACTAGAGAATGGAGAGAGGGAGAGAGCTTTCTGACGTTATGGAAGTATTTTCTGAATGAGAGAATGTAGAACGTCAAGCCTAGGGGGAGTATATATAGGGGACGTGAACTTGATCTCCAAGCTTCATGAATCTTCTTTTATTTTCCCAAAGATTTATTTAATAATTCCACACAGCTTCGACCAATCACGTAGCGCCATGTCAACTTTGTTGTGTCACCCAACCAATCAAAAGGCTCCAAAATAAAGTCCATATCCATTAAAATATATTATTGCCGAAATATATAAGATTTTTTCTGATTTCCTTCACCAATTTCGGCCAAAATATCTTTAGAAAAAGTAGGGAACAAATCTAGACTTGTTTTGAACCTTTTCTTGTTGCACACACTTCATCTTTCCTTAAAACTCTCCCTAGAAAATCTCCAACGTAATCTCTTGATCATCTCATTGTTTAATTTTACCCCAAACAATAAATCAGTAATGATCATCTCATTGTTCTAGCATTCTTGTAAATTAGTGTTGTTATATGTCTTAAGACACCAAAAATGTTTTTGACATCATGAGATCAGTAATATATTTCATCAGTTATTGGCTAAAATAACTAAACTAGTTCGCTACTTAATTAATTGACATATTTGAAGAAGCTCTTCATGTTATAAGGGCTTTAGATACAAAAACTTCCTCAAGGATAGTAAAAGGCAGATTATACAGTTCTACGAGCCTTTTGCACTTATTGTTACTGCAATTGGTTGGCCAACAGACACATCCTTTGAACCCTCAAGTGCTAGTATTTTTGCCAAGTAACTGCAACCAAAATCCATTACAATAAAATAACGAGATCTCAAAGGATTTTGGTATTCAGAAAATGATTTAATATATTAACTTGCTAAAAGAAATGTTAAACTCCATGTGGTAAATGAAAATCGGATTAACATTACAAAGAAATTTAGAATTCCGCTAGTTACTTACCCAAAATAATAATGTTAATTCTAGAAACCCAATTTCACTCTCAAAAAACAAAATACCCTGAAATCAAATATAATGAAAATGATTTATTAAAATTAAAATCGCATCAATATGTCTTATTCAATGCCACAACCAAGAATCATTCTGATATATTTTAATTTCTATTATGAGAAAAACTCTAGCAAATCGGTAGGTACTTACAGTGAGGGATTCGGACGCCAGACCACATAGGAGAGAAAACAATGAACAAGACTCTTCCTAGTACCCGTGTTGGTTACATATAACCTGACTCATTATACTATCAGACTGGTGAAACTGTGTAGAAACTAAATAACTGTCAAGTCATGCCTATCACTTTTATTTTCTTTAAGAAATAATGAACTTCAGTAATAGAACTACATAGTATGGAGCAATTTGAATCCTCAGTAATAGAACTACATAGTATGGAGCAATTTGAATCACAGTTCTAACAATATCCATCTCTTGCAGGCTTCATGGCTCTCTACTTTCTACAACTGACCATCGATGTTTTGCAGGAAGTATTTAGTAGTTTGAGATTGTAAGTTTTAAAGAAAGTTTGTGCTTTGGCATTAGTGCATTATCAGATTTCCAACGTCTCTGTAAAACTTGAACAGAGCTCATTCTAGGAGAGAAATATAATGTACAAGCAAGAAGTGGTTGCAAGATAAAACAACCAGGCCTAAAGATTAAAGAATTGTGGTGCAGGAATGCAATACAAAAACTATTACTGCTGGGAAGATGGAGTTTGAGGCACAAATTGCCTATTCTGCCATGTCAGAACTGGACCTACCTGTTCCTGCTCAAGGATCAATGCTGGTGTGGATTTTGGTCCAATGGGCCATAATCGTCCAGTCATCCAAGTTACCATTTCTGCAACCAAAAGCAGAATTTGATCGTCTCATTGGTGTTTGGTGCCACACGAGTTACAAGGTAATAATTCTGCACCATATTAATGATCACACACATATCATTAAGCACAAATTTGATTGTGATTAACATAAATTATATGTCACATAAATCTAATATGATCTTAGGTGCATACTCAGCAGCAAGCTAATGGCCGCCTACAATAGTACCCCTGATAAAATCTTGATGAATGCAAATAGATCATACCGGGATCAATCCTCCCACAAAGGCCTATGAAACCTTATCTGTTGCACCAGGTACAAATAGGGTTTAGTTTAATACTGATGTTTGTTCTCTTATTTGACTGAGATGTCGAATTGTCAGTTACTGATCCAAAGAAGTGATTACTTGCCAACAGCCCAAATGCAATATTTAAGCAATTAGGTGATTATAATGTTTAACAATTATGTGCATGGAAGACATACCTAATTAGGATATCCAATGTTGGGAGTGCATGGAGTTTCAATTTCATGATTAAAACATCATCGAATGGTGCTGGTTGAAACAGAAGGATCCTACACTGATGAAAGCACCATGGATTCTGTTGATGTACATGGTGGACAGTCCTACTCTGTGCTTGTCACAGCTGATCAAGCCACTTCAGACTATTACATGGTAGCAACTCCTAAATTGCTTAATATCACTGATATGACCAAATTTGGAAATGGTGTGTTGAACTATGATAACTCCACCACAGCTGCTGGTGGACCTCTACCAATTGGCCCTGATCTGTTTGATCTAGAATTCTCCATCAAACCAAGCCAAGTCCTTCAGGTAAACATAATAACCAGCATTTGTCGTTGCGTGGTTGTGCCCCTCTTCCTTCTATTGATCTTGTGCTTATGTCTAAAGCAACATTGTGTTCGGAGTTACAGGAAACACTTTGAGCTTCTCTTTACGATTAAAGATCTATCTTAGAAAAATAACTAGCTAGACATTAGCACAAAATCGACATCATCACATGATCTGTACTCTTTGTCATTTATTCATCTTACTGGGATTGAACTTTATAACTTGTTAAGGTGGAACCTGACTACAGGGACAGCAAGGCCTAATCCACAAGGAAACTTTAACGTAGATAATGTGCATCAACAGCAGATATTGATAGTGCACCCAAGTTTACAGTCAACAATTTGTCTTACTTAACCCCAGATACACCATTGAGCTTGATGAATTCTCTACTTACTCTACAAATGTTAAAACCTGAGCATGGAGCTGTTGCAAGTGGGATTCACAAAGGGTGGATGGAACTTGTTTTCCACAATTATTTGGAGGTCATGGATTCCTGGCATTAGGATGGCTTCGATTTTTTGCAGTTGGGTAAGTACCAAGTCTAACATATCATCAGGGAAATGTTCAATTGTCAAACTCTTAGCAAGTTGTAACATGACAGGGTAGACTTTCTGATACTGACATATTTTTCAGCTATGGCAATGGAGTTCTTTTGAAAACCAATTGGACGGAAATATATTTCCAAGAGGGAGGATAGATAACAGATCTGAACTCAACTTACTTCTTATTTTCAGAATTGTACCATGCTTTCAGTGATTTAGATTCTGTTTTGATCTTTTGGTAGGTGGTATCTTATTTAATTCTAGTTTAAAAAAGGAGAATACAGTGCAACAAATGTATAAACTATATTCTCAAACCTGTTTCTAGCAGGTACTATGGAATTTTGAGGTGTCTGACTCTGAATGCCTTATGTTGCTACTGCTGGTAAATTGCTCGAACTGATTGGGACATTTTGCAGTTGGATAATGGTTCTTGAAAGCTTGCAATTACCCTGTACCCTGTAATATATTTTTGAACTGTAATGTTACTTTTGAACTCAAGTTTGCAGGGACATGCATATGCAATTGTTTTGTAGTTGATTTACATAGGGCATGGCAAGAGTTTGTACAGACATTCTATTTCAATTAATGGAATACATATCTGATATGTGTTTGCTGTTAAGTTATTATTCTGGCATAAGGTTTTGAAATGAATTATTGTTGGTTGAGCAGCTACATTGAATGTACTGTCATATTTGGCAAATGAGCAGCAGTATAAAATTTGCCTGCAAACAAGAAATGCAAATAATGGGGTGCAGGGTGTGCCACAAATGACATTTCAAAATTATTGGTGAAGTCTTTTACGGCGTGTCATGTGGGCTGTAAATGACTCTATAGGTACTCTTTTACGGCATGCATATATGTGCCATAAATGAGTTCTACAAGATATCTTTTACGGCGCGCTTTGTTGAGTATTTACGGCGCACTTATATGTCAGATGAGAGATTAGAGATTTGGTGGTAACATTTTTACGGCGTGCTTAGATGAATATTTATGGCTCACAAATGCGTGCCGTAAATGGTGAGCCGTAAAAGACCAGTTTTGGTGTAGTGCTTGTTGCTCCAGTACTCTTGACTTTGTGTGTGATAGATTTGCTGGTGTGATTTGTGTATTGTTTCTACATTCTCATTGGTGATTGGTATTAGACGAGTTACAAGGTAACAAATTTGCACCATGTTAATGATCAAACACATATCATTATGCACAAAGTTGATTGTGATTAACATCATTTTATGTTACAATATGTAACAGGAACCAAGTTTCATACAGCAGCAAACAAATGGCCGCCAACAATACTACAATAGTACCCCTGATAAATCTTGAAGAATGGAAAAGGATCATATCGGGGATCGAGCTTCTCAGAAAGGCCTATATATGAAACCTTCTTTGCAAATTACAGCGGCAGGGTACTAATCAGACAAACTAGCTAGCCACTACTAATTCACTTGAATCAATTTTGATCATATGTTTTCCCAATACCAATTCATTTCTTGAAAACTCCTAGCTAGTCTCTTTCACACCTAACCTTTGCTTCTTGCTTTTTGTACGTCTCATCCATTATCTGCATTGTTGCTACATTCATTCAAATATCCAGAGGTTCATTCAACTTTTGATAAGGGGCCAAAGAGGACCCTAGGTAGAAGTTAGGAAACTACTTTTTTCTGAGGATAATTCAATTCATTGGACAAAAGTCTTATTATCTAACTAGTTCATGGATTATTTGTATATTTTTCGTATTAATTTATGATACAGAAATCAGTTCCTTAGAACTAGTCTATCTTAAGATGTTCGGGCAAGTACTAGAATGCCGCAGTCTCCTTATCTCCTACTATCCAAGTGCTTCCTCAGTTTGTTTTGCAGCAAGATTCATGGAAGAGTACTACTAATTCCAGACCATCTAAGACATAATCAAGTGATCTTGATCAATTTCAATATGACATCTATGCTTAGGATACTCGATCTCTTTTCATTTTAAAAGTATCAAGGATACAATCTCTTTCTAGAAGCATAAATGTTGAAAGGGCGGAAATGTGAACAAATAGGATGATCCAGGATCCTTAAGGAAAACACTCTACTATGGGATCTCTTTAATTTTAAGGAAATCTCTCTACTATACCTCTATGAATGTTAAAACCAGTGTGAATTTCTTGGGAAAACGACATGTTAGAAGTTGCAGAAGTACTGATCGATGGCAAGGATGATGTGAATGTAATGTTCCAGATTCCTTTCTAGTTAAGGCTGTTTATATGATGCATTTGTTGAATCCAAAGGACCAAGTAAGCTATCCTCCTTCTGAGATACTCTTATTTGAAATAATTGGCGGCATATACTTGATTTTGACTAGCCTTTAAAATGAGAACCTGGCAGAATAAGTTTTTGTAACAGAACACTTATAACGAGGGATTCTGAATGACTTGATAAGAGAACACCTTTTACATTTTGTAGATGTATGTTGGTTTAGCTATGAAATCAAATAAGTAGGGTGTACCACAATAAACAGAAACTCTTTTCGCAAATAAGAAGGATTAACCATCAAAGAAATAATCAAAATCCTTCAGCCAAAGTCAAAATAAGATACAGTCTGATGGATTCTTTCTGGTAAACAAAGGAATTGCAATAAAATACAGTCGGGAGGATTAACTCTCCCTTTTATTTTTATTTTTTCTCTGGTGAATCGATAAATGACTAAAATACAATCGGAAGGATTAGCTCTCGCTTCCAGTCATCCTTAGTGGTTGATCCAGTTGAGCCCCTAGACTGTTTATTGCTCATCCGCTTCCACAGTTGGCATTGGGTATCGGCACAAGGGACAAAAGTGACTGATCTCCAGGGACTGGACAATGCAATCTACATGATACTGGTGTTTACAGGGTAAGGTAGTAACCAGTTGATCACCAGAGTCTGCAAAGTCGTTGAGACAAATTGCACATGATCCAAGATCTACTTCCAAAGTATCAAGTTTCATTTTCTTCAAACTCTTGATCCAAGATCTACTTGCAGGAATAAATTTGAGCTTATTTGTACCCCAATGGTCCTCATATACGATGTGTTCTTGTGCCACCCAATCAACAATCTCATGATAGTCAGCACTACCCAACAAGGACACACTGATGTCCAATATATTCACAGTATATGGCACATAATGGGGGGTGTCGTCAATAGGTACAAGATAACCTCTGAATGAATTTCTGAAGAATAGCTTCATGTTCTTCTGGTGGGACACCCAAACGCAAAAGATGCTCAGCAATAAACTTTAATTTGGCTGGGCCAGGTCGGACAAGAAGTTCCTGTTCATCTACGAGGGTTGGTTCACCATCCTGTGTGAAGTCTCGTGGATTATCATACCAAAACCGGCTTTGTTTGAGAAGACGTAGTATGACCAGAGTCCCTTCTCCCTCCATTGGTACCGGTTGTCCTGTATCTACTTGAGACACCGTGCTATGAAAAATATGCCTCTCTGCGGACATGCTTGTGCAACTGATATTAAAAATGGAGAGTTGCAGTCAGTAACTTGTAGACCTTTCAGTCAATATCTGATTATATCAAACTAGCAGTGAGGGTGATCCGCTTAGTCCTAAATCAACGAGGAGTAAGAGTCCATATTCTACAAGGATTAGGAAAACAAGGACCAAGTGTTTCTCTTCTACAAGGATTAGGAAAAGCCCTTTCTTCTAGGAGGATTAGGAATCCCTTTCTTCTAGCAATCCCTAGAAAGGCCTAAATCCAACCCCTGCCCACCCATCCCTCATACATTCTTAAGTTCCTCGAGTTTAATGGGAATTGCATCAGCTGAAGGATTCCTCAAGGGCCTGAAAGAGAATGAAAATAGATCAATCACTTTGCAGAATTTCACAGAAAGACTAAAGTAATTGCAAATATCTATCTCTATTGCTAAAGAAAGAAAATAGATCAATCTCTACTGCTTCTAGCTCGTTTACGACAATGTTTGAAATTGACTGGCATCATCATTCCCAATACTGCACTGATTGTCTAAACGTTGATTTTTTTTTTTCATCTCATTCTCAACTCAGATGCTATAAACAAAATACAAACAGTATCAGTTATTTTGAACTTGCAAACATAAAACAGATAAACAGTTGAAATTGGATAGTAGATACTCACAACGCCTTGATCTTGGATGAATTTGATGCTCTTCATCCCCACCGGAAATTGCAGTTCTAGCTTCAGTCATCGTAGTTCCAGCTTCAGATATACCACCAGCCAAATTCTGGTTATTAGATGTTTCTTGCACCTGTCTCTGAGTATCATGATTTTCACCATGAAGATCCTGTAACAATCTCTTAATTCTTATTGATCTCAGATTCAGAGCTCAACTGCATTCAAAAAACTATACGTTAGTCTGAAGTTGAAATAATTTTGTGTTGTAATTTGCAAATTTGTAAACTTCTAATACGAACACTGGAATCTTGTTAATTTAATCTTAACACAGATAGCAAAGATAGCATTCCATCACTATTCAACAATATGATTTCAGTTGACCTATACAAAAACAAAGAATGAGACCAGTTGCATTGAATCCACAGTAAAAATATATACAACTCTGCAGTATGAAAACAAAGAATGAGAGCAGTTGCATACAACTCATAAAGGTTAAAATTCATACCTGAATCCACAGTAACAGAAGCTGATAGCACACTGTTCCCAGTGTCTGCAGAGTAAAACAACAAAATTTGGACAATTCAAGACCACCATGGCTATAGAAACTACAAACTGAATACGAAAAAAGAAAACGATGAATATAGACAAAACCAAAAATCAAGTTAATAAACTGTAGCACTTATACCTGAATAACAATGAGAGACAAAGATAATGCTAAGCAAAAGACAAAGGAACAGTGGCAGTAAAACGATACAAAAACTCTGTTGCATACAACCTGCACAACCCAAAGAAAACAATAATGAAATAATGAAACTAATTGATAAAGCAAAAGCCAAAATACAATTAACATGTACTGACATAGACTCTCCCTCCTTCCCAAATTGAAACTCAATAATACCTCAATAAGATCAAAATACTCAAAAGATAACAATCTGTATCACTGAAAAGGTAAAGTCCAGAAAATGATCGTAAACCTCAAAACTAAAGGCAAAAGGAAATCCCATAAAAGCAATTACATCAAGTACTATTGATGTTTGTAGTTGATATGAATCTTCTACTTCTATGGAAATAACATGAGGAACACACTACTCATCTCCCAAAGCTGGAGCTCGCGGACAGGAAGAAAATTAGAAATGCAATTAAGCAGACTAAACAGTGACTCAATGAAAACCAACTTGCTCAGTGTGATGAATTTAAGAATGAGATGAAACGGCTTGAGAACATTTGCAATCAAATTATCGCCAAAGCCAGGGGTGATAGAAGTGGCTAAGAAAAGTTGTATAATCTCATGTCGTGTACTTTTTAAATTTTGATGTATGCAACTTGCTATTTCAGTTTAATTCGATTTTTATCTTGCAAGTTCTATTAATCAATAACAGACTACAGATGCATGGATGAGTTATGACTTCCAACGTGATACACATCTGGTATGCACATGCAAAGAATAAAAAATATGGCATAGCTAGAGTATCAAAAACTTTATAAGTGAATGTATAAATTTGAGAACGCAAATGGGAAATATAGTAATAATACAATATCCAAATACTGGACATGCTCTATCAACGGAGCTATAACGCCATCAGCTTGTGGCCAGTATACCATGACCATGGTTTATGCAACTTGACAACAGGAGCAGCACGTTTGCTTGCTTTTGATGTCTCACGTAGTTTAATTAGCAGGAAAAAACTGTAGCTTTAGGGAATGTGATATATTGGCAAGACATGGCTAACATGGAGACTTAGAGTACCGTAAACATACCTAATTAGGAAATTTGTACCAATACAGCACTGTACAGGTGAAGAAATGCTCATTGAGAACATGTTCATAGTTGTAAGCCTTAAATTAGATCTGTTATATCCAAAACCATACAAAACTCAAAACTTCAATGTTACCAATTTACGGATCAAAACAAAAACTCTGTATCACTCAGATGCATTATGTCAAATTTCTCCCCATTATGAATACAATTGTACCAAGTTAGTTTCTCTGGAATAGTTTTTTGAGTGTTGCTTTTCAGTTGCTTTATTTCAAGAAGAGATATACAAAAGCTGTATGTCTAGATGAAAAATTTAACCATCTTTTACTCCTGCAAAACCAAATAGAGGTAACCATCCCTGCTCTCTATTAACCATTGCAACCAAACATCCTTGTCTAAATATGAAATGCCAAAAATGTAATTCCAAAAGCAGAAGCGCAAAAAATAAAAATAAAAAATAAAAAATTAAAAAAAAAATTAAAAAAAAATGAATGAATGAATGTTCTGATAGACTAATGAAAGTAGTACTTCAGGAATCCTGTTTTGTGATATAAGGACGAAGAGTCTAGCAATATATATGTAATGTCATCAAACTGATTCAGTTATTAATCGATAGCATATAAATTTAAGTACAAACCAAATGAGGTAATATTGAATGTTTTAATTACCTGGATGAAGCTCGACAATGAGTGATGGAAGTCTAAGTTTCTGCAAGCTTCAATCCAATCTGAAACTGTGCTTGGCAAATTGATACACGACAATTCTGAACATGTGAAAAGAACTTACCAATTAAACCACAAATCGAAAACAACAAATATCAAAATCTGACAGATGTTACAAATGCAACGCACACAGAAATCTGCTATGTCAGTTTGCTTTACATCATTAAACCTTCTGAAAGAACTCTAAAAGTAATGCCTTCTTACTTGATATAAATTCTTGAGAACAAAAATCAAAAGGTCAAACCTTGCAGAACGTCTGCCAACAATGAAGAAAAGATCCAACTAAAAAAACAGTGCAAAAATCCACCTTTAAACTACCTAATTGAAGGTCAGCAGCGATCGAAAAAGGCAAAGAAAATAATATTGAAATGGTAAAAATGCAGCAATGGGAAGAATGCAGCTCTTTTTTCTGCCCCTTAGTTTGAGATAGGCTTCCACTAAGTAACATTGAAAAGAGCTAAACTGAGAAAAAATTTCAATCAGTAAATTTCAGGTCTAATGAAGCAGGCTGAGCTTCATAATCCAATTAATCGTCCAGATTTGAAAGTGGTAAAGAAACAAAGCTTGTAAAAAATAAATACTCATGTGAATTCAAAATCAACAATAACAAAAAGCCCAATCAAAAACGGCAGCAGATAAAAAGTAAGAAAAACTATAGAAGAGAAAAAGTTTAAATCTTGAATCTTGATCGTTGCTTAATACTGTAGCAATGCAGATCAATTGAATACACCAAAAACACTCACAGAATTCGATGATGCAGTCAAATCAACTGAACACTGTAGCAAGCCAGATCAATTGAATACCAAAAACACTAGTCGCATAAAGAAATGAACTTGAGGCACAATTCAAAGCAATCAAAGGAACCCAGAAAGAGAAAAGGCTGAAGTACCTCAACAGTGATTAGAATCAGAAGCTACAGACGACAATCTGAGACGCGGCGTATAAGGCTAGACAACCTGAGAAAAGGAGACCCGATGAAGTACCTCAAATGCAGGTTAGAGACGGAATATTGATTTGAGACGGAAATCAATCCCTTTGCCACAGAAATCAATCCTTGCCGCGTATCTTATCAAACCTGAACCTTCTGGAGAGCTAAGAAACCTGAACCTCGGAGGGTGTTTATAACAGAATGAATGGCAGGGATGTAATTTAAGAAAAAATTAAGGGCAACACAAGTCCATCAACTGCAGAACCATTTCATTGGCTCAAATAGACTGACAAGTGACAATACTGTCTATGACCCTCCAAGTTCTGTACATCTATGATTCACAATATATAGCATGCTAAACAGCAACAACTTTCTAGAAACCTCTAACCACAAAACTCCCCATTCTACAGAAATCCATTGCAAAAGTCACACCATGGACTATTAGTTATATTTCTTTTGGCTCAATAATCATTGGTTAGTAACCTATTTGTACCCAGCAGCCAAAGAGTTTGTTATATTGAGTGGCAATGCTAGCTTCCATAAACTGACCAACTAAATCTCTCCAGGCAATCGTCATATAAGCAAGCTGGAAAGCCCATTTAACTGTCAATACCATTGGAGGATCGTTCCAAATGCACCTGTATTTAACACCATATTGTTAATCTCATCATAGACAGAGGTCACAACTTTAGTCTAATTCAGGTCATCCGGAATGGCATAGTCCTTTAGGCAACCAATATCAGTTCATGTATCCACCCAAACAAAAATAGGCTAAAGTGTAGATAGAAAACAAAAAAGTTTCAATGAGTATATGTCTACATGTAATGTGCCTACAAACACTCATAAATTAATATCCTAGCTTACCTCTGTAATGCAAGTTTCTTGCGTATCTGCCCCTTGCGAGAAATCTTCATATGAATGTGGAACTGATGGCCAGAAACACCAAGGATAGATTGCTTTAGTTCCTTGTACACGGATCACCAGAAGCAGACAGAGGTGTCACGTATCAGATAAAGAACTGGCGACGACATTTGTATGTGGCCGGTTACGACTATGATCAATGAATCTGTTGTCTTTTCATCTCGAAACAAAGGTATACAGGCCTCCAGCCTCCTACATTAATAACTACCCACACAAGTTGTCAATCATGAGTGAACAAATAATGAGCTCATGCATTTACAGATACAGGTGAATAAAGAACTAAAATGAACATGGATTTCATAAACATGTAATCAAGACCAACATAAGGGAGAGAAGTTAGAAAATGCCTTAGCCTGGCCTCTGGTGCAGAACCAACTTCAATGCTAGTTTCTATGCTAAAGAAACTTAATTGGATGAACTTTAGACAACATACTATACCACTCATGACTCGAAATACTGGACAAATTTAATCAGTGACCAGATGCTTGAATGGATATAAACTTAACACAGTAAAACAAGGCTTTGTTTTGCATTTTTTATTTATGAATAACGGTGTGCTCTTTGCCAGCCATGGTAGGTGATGTGAATTTATATATGAATGACCTGAGGTATTCTCCTTTTCCTATCATGTGTGCTTCTTCAGACAGTTTTTCAGGTCAGTTACTATGATTACCTGACTCTGAGGCATGGTTTTTATCTCAGTAAGTAAAACAGCTTTAAAACTCATTCTCTTACCAATGCTTGCTTACGATTTCTCACAAAAAATTATTCAATTAGTAGTAAAAGCAAGTAAACCATTTTAGTTCTTAGGCAAGTATCTTTATAATGATAGATTCAAACCTAAACCCCTAAAAGGTGCATAATTCAGTTCTTTGCTCAATCTGTGATTACGTTGATAAGTAGATAAATAACTGTTAACTTTAACAAAAACATTTATGCTGCTGCTACATTCATTTGTTTGCAGGACAATCACAATTGTCTAAAGAATAGTCTTTGCTTCCTCACTTTCTGCCTAGGATTTCCAACACTGTCAATGACCACCAGCTCAGTCATAGAAAGAATGTAAGTTCTCTTATTAGAACTGTTAGTCATGATAACTCGATTGTAAAGAAAAGAGAAAATATAGAATTAAAATTATTATAAACAAGAATACAAAATGATACTGATCCTAAAATTTGTTTGTTCTTGAATCTAAAATGTTAGCTTAGGAAGATTATAGAAACTCTTGATCAATTCTTATATATAACATAAAAATGAAAGAAATTAAGAAACAGATTGTACCTGTTTAGCTTTGCTGATAACATTCTTGCATATTAAACATTACTTTTGTAGTTATATCAATTGTAGATATTTTTGAATGCTAAACTACATCATTTTTCGTCAAAAACAATAGACTAATCTACATATTCTACTGGTTAGTGAAAGCATCACAAGATTGACAAAAAGCATGCTTTGGCTGCACAAGCTGTTCATTCGCAGAAGACCAGCAAAACCAAAGCTATAAAATAATGCAGTTTATCTGGCTTCTGTAGGATCAAAAGCACACAGTTACCACTACAAAATTTTATTGCATACAGTAAAGGTATACAAATTCTACCGCAATTAATCTGAGTATTAATATGCTACCATTTCATCTATAATTATAATCAAGCTCCTTTTTGTACTTTTCTTTATGCTCAGAAATCTATTTTTTGTTTTTCACTCGAACTTTAATATCTGTAGGATTAAAACCACATAGCTCAGCATATTGACCAAAGAGAAAACAAGCTGAACTTCCAAACCTTCCATCATTCATTCCATTCATGTCTCTCTTGGTGAGTCCTCGCTAAACTATTCTGTTTCTATGCTTAATAATAGTTAGCCTCTAATCTAATAACACTATTGTCACTTACTCCTAAAATATTTTGCAGGAATGCGCACGCAAGTCCATGCACTCACAACAAAGATCAGTTGAGTACTCTTCATTTTGTTTGCACACTGTCCTCATTTCCCAGGGTGTAATAAATCTGTATTTTATATATGCTCACCAGTTTTACATACAGGCCCATCTGGATGCATCAAGAGTTCAAAAAGATCTCTCATTCTAATTTTGTCTCTGAGAGGTGGAGTTGAGCAACACAAGTTGGAAGAGTAATTAATACATTAATTTGCGGATGTTTGAACACATGTATATAGTTGCTGGTCACAATTAGGGAGCTTAGATCCAAATTAAAATACCAGATTCTACTTGGTATTTCCACTTTTGTAATATAACTATACAATATTTCGTAAACTATGAATCTATAAATTTGACAAGAAAAAAAAAAACCCCGCGGCATCGCGCGGGCTTACAGTTCATAGTATATTAAATCGAGCCACTTAGAATGCTTTAAACCAAACAGTGTTTTTTGTTTGTTCTGGAAATTTCCTATTTGATATTTTGAATAAGTTATTCATATTTGGTGTTTTAGTTTCCTATATGGTGGGCTGATTCTATAGAATGTTCTTAGTTTTTATTGAGGAAAGGAATCTCATATGATCTGGAGTCTTCGTTATTGGTATCTTCTGTATCATCACAAGTTAATTAAGAGATTTGTATTACTATAGTTAGTCCTATAATTATGGATAGAATTAGCATCTTTGTTGTATAAAACGTTGTAAATCATTCTGAATGAATTGAAGTTATTACATATTATTCACACTATCAAATCTCTTTATGGTATCAGAGCAATCGCTCTTGAGAACCTAGAAATCTACACAAACAAAATACCTCTTGGCTGGTGACGAAGAACACAGGTCATTAAACAAGAAAGACCAAAGCTCTTCCAAGACCTCAAAACCATGGGAGAATTCCAATGATGGCCACCTGCTACTAGAGAAGTTGAATTCGATCAAACAGTCTTCAGCCAATCTTGTTGGTAACATTCCTAACTATGAGGAGCTCTCGGGTAAAGCATTTGCCCTCTCACAAGATAATAAAGATGTAACATGGATCCTAGACAGTGGGGCTAGTGACCACATAGTTTGTAATTCGGGTTTCCTCACATCTTTTCAACTGTGCACAATCGTACAGTGAAGTTGCCGATGGTACCACATACATGTTTCTCACATTGGGACAGTGTCATTTTCTTCACACTTTGTCCTTCACAATGTTCTATGTGTCCCATTGTTTTACCTAAATCTCATCTCCATCAGCAAACTTGCATTTGATTCCTTTTATATCACCATATTTCTTAAACAAGTTTGTTTCATACAGGACCTTCAATCGGGGAGGATGATTGGGATGGGAACTAAAAGTGAGGGACTCTACTGTCTCAATCTGCCAAAGAAAGGAACGTGCAATGTGGTGAACACTAAAACACATGACCTATGGCATCAAAGGCTAGGACATCCATCTAGCAAAGTGTCTTCATTATTTCCCTTTTTGCAAAATAAATCTTGCAATGCAAGTCCTTGTTCCATTTGCCCTTTAGCTAAACAAACTAGAAGACCTTTTCCATTGAGTGTTTCTTCTAGTAATTCTTGTTTTGATTTGATTCATGTGGACATATGGGGTGGCTACCACGTCCCATCTCTTTCTGGGGCACAATATTTCTTAACCATAGTTGATGATCACTCTAAAAGCACTTGGGTTTATCTCATGCATCACAAGTCAGAAACACGAGCCCTACTCATTCACTTTGTCAATTTAATTGAGAATCAATTTGGCAAAAGAGTAAAAATTGTTAGGAGTGACAATGGTCCAGAATTTAAATGCACACAATTTTACTCTTCCAAGGGTATTTTACATTAGACCAGTTGCATCAACACGCCCCAACAGAATGGCGTCGCTGAGCGCAAACACAGGCACTTGTTAAACGTTGCTCGTGCACTTCTCTTTCAATCAAACTTGCCTAAACCATTTTGGGGGGATGCCATACTCACCGCTGCCTATCTAATAAATAGGACACCGACACCAATTTTGCAAGGTAAAACACCTTTTGAAATGTTATTTCACAAATCACCAAACTACTCTCATTTGCGTGTTTTTGGTTGTCGTTGCTTTGTGTCTACTCATCCACTCCGGCCCAGCAAGTTTGATCCACACTCTACTGAGTGTATCTTCCTTGGTTACCCTCATGGTCAAAAGGGATATAAAGTCTATAGCCTAAAAGATAAGAAAATGTTAGTCTCATGAGATGTCATCTTCTTTGAAACCGAGTTTCCTTATCAATCCAAACTCTCCACATCTTCGCCTTCTGTCAGTTTTCCAACACCTCCTCAACTCTTTCCTTCTTTATCTACCTCACCTCACATTAGGGATGGCAAAAATCCCCAGCGGGGCGGAGCTCCATTAGATACCCGCCCCTAATGGAGGGAAAATTTGGGGGCAAATGGGGAATGGGATGGGGACCCCAACCCCGCAGAAGAGGGGGGGGATGGGAGGATGAGCCCCATCCCAAACCCGCCCCAACAAATATACAATATTTCACTTACATATATTTTAATTTATTTTTTTATAATATAAATCATAAATATATCGTTTACTACTTTACTGAATGTTGACTTTGCACACTCAAATTATGATTCATGAATTTAATCATGTTTTAATTTATTGTTGTAGATTTTGATTTTAAAAAGGAAAATGAGAGAAAAAATTATTTAATTAAATTCTTATTGAGGATTTGGGGCGGGTTGGAGGCTCGTCCCAGTGGGGATGGGGATGGGGAATCCCCAATATTTTTTATTGGGGATTGGGGCGGGGGGATGGGGGTAAAGAATGACCTCAGGGATGGGGATGGTATTGTGATCCCATCCCCAACCCGCCCATTGCCATGCCTACCTCACATTCATGACGATCAAAATTCTCAAATCCCTCCGAATCAAATCTTGATTCTAATCTCACAACTTTCGCTGATATCAATCCCACAAATTACTCGGAATCATCTTGTTCATCCCACAACTTCTGCTGATATTAATCCACAATCAACTCGGAATCAAATCTTGAATCTAATCCCACAACTTTCGATGATTCAATCCCACAAATCACTCGGATTCAAATATTCCACCATCTCATTTTCCAAATACGTCACCACCAGACTTATCTGTATCCCAAGATGCAATACCTCATTCTTCATTGCCACAACCACGAAAATCATCACGGCCAACTAGAACTCCAACCACATTGCAAGGCTTTCATATTGAGGCAGCCCTTCCTTCACGTACTGCACCATCATCTTCCACGAGCGAGGTTACTCATCCATGTACCCCTCATTCTATTGCTCATGTTTTATCCTATGATAGACTCTCTCCTACACATAAAGCTTTCACTATTAACATTACACTCGAAAATGAACCTAGATCTTTCTCTCAGGCTATCCTTGAACCACGATGGAGAGAAGCTATGGACAAAGAGATTCAAGCTCTTCAAGAAAACATGCAAGACATGGAGTTTAGTGTCTCTCGCCCCTAACAAGAAACCAATCGGTTGCAAGTGGGTTTATAAGATCAAACACAACCCAGATGGCACAGTAGAGAGGTATAAAGCTCGTTTGGTTGCAAAAGGTTATAGTCAGGTTGCAGGGATTGATTACCGCGAGACTTTTGCTCTGGTGGCCAAACTAACAACAGTTCGAGTGTTACTCAGCCTTGCAGCTCTTCAAGGTTGGCATCTTCATCAACTAGATGTCAACAATGCTTTCCTTAACGGTGACCTCTATGAAGATGTGTACATGAAGTTGCCTCCTGGTTTCGGACGAAAGGGGGAGAATATCAGAACAAGAGCAGAAAAGATTTCGAGCAGAAGAGGAGAGCAACGATTGAACGACAAAGCCATAAGAGGAATGACAAAAGGCGAACGGCGAACGACAAACGACGAAGAGGAACGACGAAGAGGAACGACGAACGACGAAGTCGCTCGATCTGGGTCTCATTTTTGCATAAAAGTGATCTCGATCTGGGTTTTTGCAGAAGAGGATGATCTCGATCTGGTTGAGGTCGCGTCTCTCTCTCATTTTTTTTTCTTTCAATTTTTTCAGAGTAAAAAGTCATTATTACCCCCACGTTTCCAATTTATTTACATTCTGCGTTTTCGCATTGGATACTGACGTATCCAAACGTTTCCAAATCCGGATACACGTTTCCGAGCTTTTCCAGGCGTTTCCGAGGGGTTTCGTACCCGTTTCCCCATTTCGATACTGGATACCCGGACATTTTCCTGTTTTCGTGCATCATAGATCAGCAGTAGCACATCAAAACAGTCAACAATCCCAAAATACCATAAATCATTTGCCTAAATCAATTGATTTCACAATTACAAAGGATTTTCTATATATTTTGCATGAAGTCTTGCAGGTCCTGGAATAATATTTGACTCATCAATATTGAGATCCAATTGCATATTCTCCAATAGGCCTTGAGATGATCCAGCTAGCAACATAAAAAGTCTCACCTTCAAAATTGTACTCCCTAAGCCCTTCAATACCCATGTGGGATTTAAGCTTAGGGAATACCTTGGTGTTTTCAACTCCTTGTGCCAGAATCGCACTTCGCAAAGCTCTAGTAGTCTCCCCTTGAACAAAAAAAAAAGTTTTTTTTTTTTTTTTTTTTCTGTGAACCTTGCCAATTGTTGAGCCAATGTTCAAATACTTTGAACCTTTGACTCCTAATTGCCTGCCAACAAAACAGATCAGCAAAAAAATTAGGGTATTTCTAAATGTACCCAACAAATTTCTATATAGACCCAGCAGATTTTTTACACGCAATAAAAAAAAAGGTTAATTACATATAAGTGTATCTTCGAATATTTTTTTAGCCATAAGGCCACCAACTAGTTTTTTCCTTCATAAGGCCACTAGATTAAAAAGATGTTCCATTTTGGATATTAAAAACCAATATATTTACATAACTGCCACTAGAGTACAAAATCAACATTTATTCTCTCTCTCCTCTCCGGCGAGGCCTCCGGTCAACTCCTGCGGGTCTCTGGCCGACCTTCGGTGAACTCCGGCAACCATAAAAGCTACTGTCACTAACATCAAAAGCTACTGTAGCTAGCAACAAAAGCTACTATGATAAAATTTTCGGCAATGTCACAAAAGCTACTATCACTATCTAGTAAAATTTCCAGCAACTTCCAATGAGATAACAAAAGCTACTATTACCAGCAATAAAAGTTGCTGCTTACCAAATAATTAACCTATGCTCCCCAAAACTAAAAGCTACTATCCCCACCAACAAAAGCTACTGTCACCAATACCAAAAGCTACGCTCATCAGCAACAAATGCTACTCTCACAAACACGAGAAAACTACTCTCACCAACAGCAAAAGCTGCTTTCACCAACATCAAAATCTACTCTCACCAACAACAAAAGTTACTGTCACTAACACCAACAAGCTACTCTCACTAACATGAGAGAGGTACTCTTGTATCAAAAATTACTCTCACCATCAACAAAAGCTACTCTCACCAACGCAGAAAACTACTATCACCATTGTAAAAAACTACTTTTACCACCGACAAAAGCTAATCTCACCAACGTTAAAAACTACTATCACCATCACAAAAAGCTACAATCATCACGACCAAAAGTTACTCTTACCAAAGACTAACAAAGCTATTATCACCAACTGAGAAAACTATTACCAACATATACTAAAACTACTATGAAACATTAAAACAACTACAAATTTACAATGCACAATGCTCAATCTTGCATGTATTGCACATATCATAATCTATCAACATAACTTGTATTCATGAGCATCATTTACTAGAGTAAGCCGTAAAATCCATAGGAATTACCAAAATCAAACCAAAGCTATCAAATTGACAAATATCAACAAATGAGTTTCTACCTAATCCAAAAACTGTAACAATACATAATTCCAGGTTTTGAAAGTGTAACAAAGCTTTGATCTCAGGAATTAGTACTCTCGCTCTTCCCTACGCCTAATCTCACCATCGAAGACTCATCGCCATCATCCAAACAGACCCTGCGTGAAAATTCAGCAATCAAAATCGAGATTTTTAAAATAATTTGCACTTGCAAATTCAAATTCAAATCAAATCAAATGAAAAACGTGAATGATTCAGAAGCTCACTGCGCAAGCCAAAACGACACTGAGAAAGCAAGGCAAAGTTGACGGCGTTCCAATCTACACTAAGAAAGCAATTCATAAGCTCACTGAGCAAGCCAAAACTACAAACAAAACCCCGTTTTGAGTTCTAATAGTCTCACTAAACGTCCAAAATCGAAACCGAACAAAAATGAAGTTCCGTCCAAATTATGAATACTCCGAAACCAAAACAGAGGATTCTAGGGCTCCGAAATGAGATTCGGAAGCAAACAGAGCCGGAATTGAAGAAAAAGCGAGAAGGAGAGAGGTACTACCTGAGTCAGCTCTAGGTGAACAGAGTCCGAGTTGGCATTGTTAAGGCTTTATAGGAGGAGCTGATCGAATCTTGTTTGCAGTAGTCTGCGAAAACTTCAGCATCGAGGAGATGACGAAGCCTGGAAAATGGAGATAGGGTTGCTGAGAGAGCGAGTGAGATTGGGGAGGGCGTCGTGCCGGTGGTCGCCGGAATCGGAGGCGGAGATCACGAGGTGATCTGTGATCAAAGAAAGAGAGAGAGCGCCGTGCCGATGGTCTTCAAAATCGGAGGCAGAGATCAAGACTTGATCTGTGATCGAACGTCGACGATCAGGTGTTTTGTCGGCGAGCTTGTGAGGTCTGAGGTCTACAACGGTGAAGGGGAGAGAGAGAGGCAACGACGTTGTGTGGGTTTGTGAAGGGATCTACAACGCGAGAGAGAGAGAGAGAGAATGTGTGGAGCAGAATGGTGGCTGTTGAGAGAGAGAGAATGTGTGGAGCAGAGGCTGTTATTTCAGCTCGTTTCGATTAGGTGGAAAGGCAAATTGGTCAAGCAGGGAAAAAATTGAAGCATTAGGTGGCCTTATGACTAATTAAAGTTTCAAAAGATCACTTGTGTGTAATTTTCTATAAAAAGAAATAGAATTTATAATTGTACTCAGCAACTTTTCCAACAATACCCTTAACAAAACTCACACCCAGCAAAAGTTATACCCAGCAAATCTCACACCCAGTAAAACTTGGATTATCTCCGCATCAAGAGCAAACCTTTCCAAAATCAACATGCCAGAGGCATAGATTAATTACTAGAATACCCAAAACTGAGAATGATGGCTGAAGAGACCAGAAGCAAGAAATGGCAAGCCAGAGCCAAAAAGGAGGCGGGACTAATGGCGAAATGGGTTCTCTGGAAGACACTTGTAACAACTGCCATGGCTGCCTAAAACCCAGTTCAGATAGGCAAGCCACACGCAAGTTCTCATATGACCTTAAATTATCCAATTCTTGCTTAGTTGCTTTCCACCCAAGTTCTCCATATTGAATATTCCCGAAATGAAAATCAATCAAACTTCTTCATTGTTTAGGACACCCAGATTGAGATAGTTCTGCACCCAATTCTTCATTGATTTCCATCTTCCCCACAAATCCATTTGAAGCATGATTGAAAATCAGCTCAAGTTCAATATATAAATAGAAGCCGGAAATTAACTAGCACAACCATCAATTCACCAGAGCCCTTCCCTTTCTCATTGAGAAGATCAACAAAAGCACCTCTCATCTCTATTCTCATCAATCTCACCGCAGAAACTGAACAAGCCAGAGCAATTCGAAACTAAGCTATCAGAATTCAAAACAATAAGAAGTCCCACACCCCATACTTCATACCAATTATCCTTACAACACCTCTTCTGACGAAGACCCAACCTAAGGGTTTGACTCTGGGCCGGGTAATCAGAGAGATGGAGAAGAAGAGGTGTAAAGATTGGAGCGGGGAAGAGAGTGAGGGACTGACTTGGTTGTCGCGACGATGATTAATAGGCGGAGGGGAAGTGTGAGGCGGAGAAGCGGCGATGAGACATGGCTCAAATGCACACCGCAACAATCAACATCAAAAATTGATGCGGAGATAAGTTTTATGTCACACCCAGCTTGCAGGGTATGACTTCGGCTGGGTGTGAGTTTTGTTAAGGGTATTGTTGGAAAAGTTGCTGAGTATAATTATAAATTCTATTTTTTTTATTGGGTGTAATAAACTTGCTAGGTCTATATAGAAATTTGCTGAATACATTTAGAAAAACCCAAAAATTATACCCATATTCACCCACTAAACCTTAAGAAAGAAACACACTAAACCCTCCTCAATTTTCTGGCGATACCTAATTCACCACAACTCAGGGACTTGGACTTCGTCGCACTTCAGTAAAGGCTAGAGGTTTGTCGAGTAGAGCCTCCTTATCCATCTGGGCCGGTCGGAAAATCGATTTTGGTGTACTGGGTGTCGTTGGAAATTTGTTAGATTGAAACTTTGTGGCTTTTCTTTTTGGAGGAATGGGATTGCAAAGAAAAATAAGAAGAACAGAGAAAAGGCATGGTTTGAACTCGATGAAGAAAACAAAGGAGCAGGATTACTACTTGGTCGTGAAATGAGTAAGGATTAAAAAATTAAAATAAAAGTGTAGTGGGGAAAAATTGATCCAAGCCGTTAGATGTACTTATTAACACGTGTCATTATGTAGTTAAAAACTTAGGTAGCCTTAGGTTGATAACAAGCTTAGGAGAGGATCATCTCCCTTCATATTATACTCTCCAAAAGTTATGAAGATGCTGAGCTAAATGGGCCTCCTTAATTTATGGGCTTATGGCCTTGTCTCCATGGACTGGCATTATATGGACTACCCATTAGGCCCAAAATCTCTTCGTCTTCTTTGGAATTTCATTTCCCATCTTCATAGTGTGAGCGAGTCTCAGAGAGAGAGAGAGAGAAGCATCGGAGCTTGGCCGAGAGAACCACGAATCTGACCGTAAACGATGTTCCTCCGAGCGATCGCACGGCCGCTGATGGCCAGGGTGAAGAAGACGACGGGGATCGCAGGGCTGGACGTGGTCCCCAACGCAAGGGAGGTACTGATCGAGCTCTACTCCAAAACCCTAAAGGAGATCCAGGCCGTCCCCGAGGACGAAGGCTACCGCAAAGCCGTCCAGAGCTTCACTCGGCAGCGCCTCCAGGTCTGCCGCGAAGAGGACTGGGAGGCCATCGAGAAGAGGCTCGGCTGGGGCCAGGTCAGAGGAGCTCATCGAAGAGGCGCGTGACGAGCTCACGCTCATCGGAAAGATGATCGGTCACTACACATGCATGTATTCAGCCATCAGGTTGGGTTACAATTCTTTCGGTACAGCACTTTACTGGTGTTGATTCTGTCTTGACATTTGGTTTTTGCTTATATAGCTGAAAAGTGGTGTAACTGTCAGCTTTGATCAGGATTATGATTTGCCAATGGATCCGATGGTAATTACTACTTGAGAATGCTAAGTTGGTAACTCAAAATATGAGTCGGTCAATATTTATAGTTAGCCTGTTGTGAGGCTTCTCTTCCGAAAGTAATTTTATTCTAGGCATGTCCCCTGTTCCTGCAATTGCACTTCGTTGACTATCCAATCTCCATTAAGTGGAAGTGGAACAGATGATAAGGAAATGCTATTTTCGTCACTTGAATGCCTTTTACTAAGGCCAGAGTAGAAATCTTAATGTGTGTGAAAGCATGGTGTTTACTAGCCACTGCAACTGTTTCTTCAAAACATATGACATTTTGGTTCATCCATTTTCAATTGTTTCCATAATGTTGGAATCTTCTGTTGTCAAAATGTATATTTCTCGTGCTTCCTTCTTACAAAGTGCTCTTTTCTGTTTTTGATTTTGTTCCTTTTCTATCTTTGTTCTGTTTTGAAGTGCTTGTTGAGACAAATGATATAGTTATTGTTTGTCAAAGTACAATTGTATTATCCAGATTCTTTCGTTTAAGTTCGAATCGTATTATGAGCTCTTTATTTCCATGAATATACGAAAAGGGATGGATTGTTTATAATGGTTTGCATTGTTTATTGTGTTGTATTGGAGAGTGGGATCCATGCGGTGTTCCTGATGATTATGAGTGTGAGGTGATCGAGAATGATGCTCCAGTCCCCAAACACGTGCCCATTCACCGACCTGGTCCTCTTCCTGAGGAGTTTTATAAAACGCTGCAGGGTCTTGGTTCAGACCAAACAAAGTTGGATGACGCTAAGGCCACCTCGATTGACTCTGAATCCAGGCATAAGGGTCTGCTGTTTCTGTTTTGAAGAACTATAGATTCCAAATTTGAATTTTTATCTCTCTCTTGGAACTCTCCTGCTTATCTTTTATTACAATGGGTTTGTTTGTAGATTTAAATTATGGGAGAGAGAGGCTTGAATGTATTGTGCAAAATTTGATGCATGCACTAAAAATGTTAGACATCCAATTTCAAGCTGCATATTGGTTTAGTTCCCAACCCACAAAAGAAGAAGAAGAAGAAGAAAAAAACCAATAGACAAAAAGGTCCCTTTGATCTTGTTCAGGGTTTTATGACTTGATCCACTAGGTTTTAATAAAGTCTTTTCTTTTTTTTTTGGGACAAATTTCATAAAGTCTTGTAAACTTTTGATCTTCAATGAACTTCCCGGTATTAAAAAAAACCAATTTATGGCAAATATGTATGAATGGAAGTAAAAAACTCTTAGTGGAGTAAGTGGGCAATTTTTAGGCTCAAATTGTATAAATGGTCAATATCCCTTAAAATAAATTTTAATTCGCTGATATAATGAATGACCTCATATCTCGTGTATCCATGGGCGTAGGGAGAGGGGGGCGAGAAGGGTCAGCTGACCCTCCTCATATTTTCATCTTTATTGTTGAATAATCAAACTTTCTATATAAAAATATAATATAATACCATAATGACCTTCCTAAATGCATAATTTTAGGCTCTTTAATTACTTTCCGGTTTTAATGTTTGATACATTCTCTTTTCAATTTCTATTAATACAGAGGAAATCATAATCAATATTCTCCAATAAATCAATTTAATAAGGTAATTTATAAAGCTACTATGTATAATGTCAATTATACATAGAAACCAATCATAGAAATCTAGAAATCATGTGAACATACCTTCTTTGTACATAACAAGAATTATAAATCTCCAATAGCTTTAATAAGGAAATTATAAATAAGACGATTTTACATGGAGCAATTATGTTATCAGACGATTTTTTTTTTTAAATATAATAGCTATTTATGTTTTGACCCTCCTAAATGAAATTTATAACTACGCCACTGCGTGTATCAATATAAAAATAAGGATTAATTTCAGTTTACCCCCCTGAGGTTTAGGGGTGTCATAATTTCACCCCCTCTACTTTCAATTTTGAATTTTTACCCCCTAAACTTTCCAATTTCTATCTGCCGTGTCCAATTTCTACTATTCCGTCCAAATTGGACGTTAAGTTTGACTTTTGAAGGCTAAAATGGTCATTTCAACATAAAAAAATTAAAAAAAATAAATAAAAAAATCTGCTTTTTAGTTTTTTTTTTTTCTTTTTTTTTTCTCTATTTATTTATTATTATTTTTTTTTGTCTTCAACCTATACACCACAAGTTATAATAGGTTTATAAAAATAAACAAAAATACTTTAGGTAGTTGAAAGCCGCTCGCTGGTCTACGATAAAATGAAGAATTTAGGATATATCCCCAATAAAGTGAAGAAATATCTGTAAAAAATAATTTTACACTTTATCTGTAAATAAATATCTGTAAAAAATGATTTTAGACATATATTTCTTCACTTTATTAGGGATATATAGATATTTACAGATAAAGTATAAAATCATTTTTTACAGATATTTCTTCACTTTATTGGGGATATATCATAAAATTCTTCAATTTATTGGAGATATATCACAAATATCGTAGACCAAAAATGATTTTACACAGATATTTCTTCACTTTATTGGGGATATACAGATATTTATTTACAGATAAAATATAAAATTATTTTTTACAAATAGTTCTTCACTTTATTGGGGATATATCCTAAAATTCTTCACTTTATTAAAGATATATCACAAATATCGTAAACCAGCGAGCGGTTTTCAACCACCTAGAGTATTTTTTTTGTTTTTATAAACCTATTATAACTTGTGGTGTATAGGTTGAAGACAAAATAAATAAAAAAAAATAAAAAAAAAGAAGAAACAGAAAAAAAAAAAAAAAAAAATATATTAAAAAAACTAAAAAACCGAAAAAAAAAGAAAAAAATTGTAATTTTTTTTGTATGTTGAAATGACCATTTTAGCCCTCAAAAGTCAAACTTAACTTCCAATTTGGACGGAATAGTAGAAATTGGACACTGCTGATTGAAATTGGAAAGTTTAGGGGGTAAAAATTCAAAATTGAAAGTAGATGGAGTGAAATGATGACACTCCCAAACCTCAGGAGGATAAACTGAAATTAATCCTAAAAATAAATTCATACATGAGGTTAATCAACAGCAATACGCAACAATGGGGTTACAAATAACACTACTTCGGATCAAATACTAAATCCTGTAGTTTCGATCACCAACACAATAATCAGTAAATTACCAATTTATTCCTGTTGTCCAGTTATAAACCGTAGGATAATGAACTACTTTCAGTTCCCAAGTTCAACATCCTAGAACTGATGAGTACTTTAAGGTTTGTGGGTCATGAAGCAGTGGATCATTCCACACATTGCTTAGGTGTACACACTGGGGTAGCAACTAACAAAGAGGTGACCAAGCAAAGAAAGTGACAAAAATAGGCAACTAGACACATTATTTTAGTAGTAGCACATATTGTATATACAGAATATAAAGAGAGAAAGGACAATAGGTGGATTCATGTGGGAATTGCAGTGTCTCAGTGGCTTTCCACACTTTTTATTCTATTCTTATCACTTACATCAATGGCAGCAGGCTTTCTTGTAAATGAAACAATGAAACTCACACCATCACTAAAATTGGTTGTGAGATTGTAAATTTGTAATGGTGGTGGCGACAACCTAGCTCTAGCTAAGCACTCCCCAAGTGTTTCTCACATTTCTCCCACTAGAAAACGACCAACAACAAACCCCTACTGGAAAAAGCAGAGGACAAAGCCCTCATCATTACATGGTATTGTTAATCTTGTAGATCAAATACAATTGTCCCACATCGGAAAAAGTATGACAGTAGAAAAATTTTACACTGACTTAGCAAAGAATCGAAGTCCATATATTTGATATCGTTCAAGTTGAATAAAAAGAATCCAAAGAATTTCAAGGTAAAAGGAAAAACAAATATGGTAATTCACATCAAGTTGACCAAACTGTGAGAAGGAACTAGAATTTTTTTTTTTTTTTTTTAACCTTTTCTTTAGTAATGACAATCCACCAAAATTCTTAACCTTTCTTGTTGCTGTTGCTGCGGAGGCTGCTGCGGTTGTTGCTGCTGCTGCTGTTTGGGTGCAAACACAAATTTGGATTGATCTCGATGATGATGATCGTCTTCGGGTGCTGGAAGGTTGAGATCCAAATCCAAAGACAACATGCTTCTTTGCTTCTTTAAGGGCTGTTGTTGGTGTTGGTTTTGTTGTGGTTGCGGAGCTTCCAAGGCTAAAGGAACTGTTGGAGGAGGAGCTGTCAACGCCAGGGTAGCTGGTCCTCCAACGGGCGCCCGGTGGCGCCTCATGTGGCCTCCCAAGGCCTGACCGGAGGTGAACTCCGCCCCGCAAATGGAGCACTCATGAACCTTAGACTTGTTGTTGTTGGTACTCAAGACCAACCCCCTGTTACTCAAATGAAGAGAAAGTGGGGATGAGGAGGACGTGTTGTTGTTCATGTTCATGTTCTTGAATAATTGTGTGTCTTCTTCATCCGATGGTAACAGCCCAATTCCAAACTGCTTCTTGTCATCCACATTTATCGCTACTTTTGGCTTCTTGTGACTCGCCCGGTGACCACCCAATGCTTGGAAAGAAGGGAAAGTCCGGTTACACGTCTTGCATTCATACACATAATACCCGCCAGCTGCGGCAGCCGGCCCAGCCATCTTGGCGGGCCCCACAGCAGCGGCGAGGGGTGTTGCTTCCAGGAATCTCCGACTTGTTGTTGTGGTTGCGTTGTGATCGTTATGGGCTTGGGGAAGCTTGGGGGACGAAGAAGGACCCCGGGATTGGCCTTGTGCCAAGAGGATCAAACAATTCGCCATGTCCTCCTCTTCCTCGGTGCTATCCTGGAACTCCTGGAGGTGGTGGGAGACGAGTTGGTGGTGTTGTTACACTCACCACCACCGCCACCTTGGCCACCGCCATCCGCGGTGGACGAGTTCGTGGGGACGGCGAAAGGGATGGGGGATTGAGGCCTAAGGCGCTTTGTGCGCTTGCCCTTGATGATAATGTTGTTGTTGGTGGTGGTGGTGGCGGTGTTGTTGTTGTGTTGTTCGTTGCAGCCTATGATGACTTCTTCCTCTTGATGATCATGTTGATGATCGGCTTCTTCCATGTTTGGCTGTTCCCTCTCCTCCTCTACCTGTTGAGACATGAAAGTGCTTAAGAGACAGAGGGAGAGATTAATGGGTTGGGAGGAAGCAAGAGGAGGAGGGTTGGGGGAGGAAGAAAGACTGGTTTTAGTGGTTTTTATTGCATTAATATATATAGTGAAGAATTAAGGAGTCATCACAAGGCCACCCAATGCACACAACAGTAACTGTGAATTTTTAGTCCCCCAATCTTTGCTGAGCTTTCAAGGTATTTATAAACATATTTATATTAAAAACAAGAATTTGTTGTAATTTTAGAGAGTGAGAGTTTTAGTAAATGCTTTAGAGATAGCCAAAAACAACCAGATATAACAGAAGGGTTGCAAATTTAGAGATTGGAGAGTGTAAAGCCAGAGAAGAAGAAGAGGTTGTTAAACGCAAACTCCGTTTCATGCTCTCTTTCTTTCAATCATTTTTTTCACTTTTGCCAACCCACACTTGCAAAACCAAACAATTTTGTTAGCGCGTGCACCCCACTTTCCAAGTTCTGTCCATACTTGTTGTTTCACATACTAGTGCTACTCCATCTCTTCACTCCAGCAATATCAACTTGTGACTCGTCCAACAAATTAGGTAAAAAGTCTAAGCTTGTAATAAACTAGTAATTAATGTAAGTAGCTCAACTTGTGGATTAAGTTTGAAGGGAATAGGACTTTGGATATCACTTACCAACTATTCCAAAAGTATATTTTGCTTCTTCTTCTTCTTCTTCTTTTTTTTTTTTTTTTCAAAGAGATGAGAGTATTGGCTAGATAAAGTAATTATTATGTAGTTTATCCTTGTGCTTCAATTTCAAATCATTAATATCAACTAATCAAATTTTGTTACACAACACATTGAATATATATAGGTTGACTTTTGAGTATGTTATATCCCACTTTTAGAGAGAAGAAATTTTATTAGGTTCTAAGTAATCGATACTTTAAAGGATAGCTAGGCATGTATTTTCTTTTATAAGTAAAATACTCGGTAAAATACTTGGGTTCTTTTATAGAAACCTGCTATTGAGACATTTCTCAAGATCTAAAAATCTTCAAATGTGTTTGCTAAAAATTAGTTAAATTCATTGGTTAATAGTGATTTTCTTTATACTTCTTCGCACTTGGAACACGAGTTTCGAATTAGCCAGCCGGCCTTAACAAACAAAAGCAAAACAAAGTATGGTTAACCCTAGCCTACAAGGTATCAATAACCAGTCTGCTTCACCATAACTCAAGACTGCTGAAATCTGAATTGTGAGGCCTAGGCTTGGAAGAGGAGGCGAGGTTTGCATACTCGTCCTTTGTGTGGTTCTCTTTCTATGGGTGTGTAATAATATTAACGCCTTTTCCTAAAAAATGTAAGTCTAATTTCCATGAATTTTTCATTTCTTTGGTGGAAATGGTTTCTATGGTTTTGGAAGTTAGTATGGAAGGCGCGTGAGTTATACAGCTATTCCAACCACAATACCACACCTAGTGATCGAAGACGTCCTATTGAAGAGAGACTCCAAAATTGTAGATGTGTACATACAATTTAGTATTACAGAAACCAGAGAAAGAGAAGTGAAATTTACAAAGTGTGTTGAAGGGAAGCAAGCAAAGGCAACGAGGCAACAAAATACCCCCATTACTTTGCCTCAACGATTTGTATTGTGTGTGAGTTTATGAATATGAATATGATCGATCGAGATGATTGGAGTGCAAGCCTGGAACTACGGAATCTGCGGTGCTCCCCCCACTCCCACTTCTCCTCTCTCTCCCTCCCTCAACATAATTTGAACATTCATTTTTGTATCTATAGATCCTATTATATTCTATTCTTATGTATACAATTATATTACTTGTCGTCAATTAAGTATTGTCATGCTTACATGACCATACATTAGAGGAACTCTTTGTGTGTCTTTCTTTGTTGGGTGTAATATTGGGGGCCAAACGTAGCAATTACTAGTGAGTTTACTCCGATTTTTAAGGAATGTCTGGAAATTACTTCCCACTAAATTATCTGAATCCCTAGCCTCTAAATTCATGGCTCATGTAGATCTCTATTAGTTCACAGATAAGTCATATGTACAACTCAATTAATACTAATTATGCACAAGGTGATATTAGTCATCTATCCGTCATCACATCACAAACACCAGATATGAAGATTTTACAGTTACAGTTATAAACAGAAAAGAGAAGCATACATTACAAGTCCGTTTGAGAGCATGAGAGGTATCTCTCCATCGATGAGTGCAGCCCTATTAGAGATTTTAAATGTGCAAACTTTTGCGTACCTAAAGATAACGTTTATAAGTGATCGATCACATGCTTGACCAAACATGAAACTTTATATAGTTACCTTTCAAAAGAAAAAACTAGCGTCAATAATTATGTACCTTTAAGCGCATGAAATGTTTTTAACCATGCATGAATAAATCTCGCATCATTTGGGACACAATAATCATTAATGAAAGAGTGTGTAGGATTGATCGGAGAAAGATCTATCTAAAGTATGTGTGTTCTTAGTTTTCTCGCCATTAGAACTTTTTAATCAGACCCAGCTTTTAGCACCCATGCCATCTTCGAATCAATTGCTTTTGGCGTGGGTGTTAGATTGCCTTCAAAGCTTTCATCTCATTAAGAAAAAGCACAAAAACAAAAACGATTAGATGCCTTTAAATTTCTTGTATTTCCTTTTCTTTCGGTTTCATGGTTCTTCTTACATACTTATTCAGGCCACCATGTGCAAGTTGGATGTGTGGTCGTCTTAAAATACCTCTATATGCCAACCCAAAATGAAAAAGGAGAAAGAAATATATACTCTAATGAATAATATGCAAAATAAGCATGACTTATTCACATATACAATTTTGAAAGAAAGATCGTTTTCCCTCTATTAGTTTTAAAACGACGTAGTAAGTTGGATAAGTATCTTCTTGAGTGTTTCATAATGTGTATTATGCGCACTATTAATTGTCTTAATTAATCAATGATCAGTATCATGTGTAGTGTTGACCTAATCACAAGCCATATCCTTATATATACATGTATGTTTTTAAATTATCAGACATCTCTAATTATCTCTTAATATATAGGAAAAATAGTCAGTCATTACCCCATTTCCCAAATAAGTAGCATCTATAGTAGCAAGGCTACATGATTATCAAATAATTTATATATTAGTGATTTTCTATGTACAAACTAATCATTGAGGTTCACATCCAAATGATGAAACTGAGGCAATTATATAGCTGCGAATATACTATTATCAAGAACAAAATAGACTTGAAGCAACTACTCATTATCAATTAGAAAAAGTTAAACAGAAGATGTACTGTTAAAGTGAAGTCATGGTTTATTGTTTAACAAATTAATAGATACCCTATCTTTGGGATGAAGATCTTTGCTTAGTGGTAGACTACTTACTTGTCTACTGATCGATCTGTTGGTATTCCTCTATCTTGTACAGTTTTTGACTTTGTGCAATTTAATTCTTTCTTTAGGAAAAAAAAATTTTCTGTTGGTATTCCAATAATATGCATGATTCTAATTTAATTTATTTTCTCAATCAAGTACAGTTAGTTCTAATAGTAAATTAATTTACACTACTAAATAAAATAAAATAAAAAAAAAAAAAAAAGTAGAAAAATTAACTTTTGGAAGTAGTGTTTTAAGAACTTTAGTGATCGATATTCGATATTATACGTTAGGTATTTTTACAGTGCTTTCTCTAGTACTGAAAATGCTTTCGAAGTAACTAAAAATGACAGTTTATCTTATTGTAAATTCTTTTTTATATATTGTATGTACAGAAGTACTTTTGGTATATGCTTTCAGGAGAAGCACGTACATAATAATTGGGTGATTAGGGCAAGAATCGTTTCCAGCTAATTTGTAGGCGGAGAATTTGAGTTCGAAGGGGAATTTTGAATGAGTTGGAGGTCTTTTCTTAAACAATAGTGGTTCTTTTTAGGCGTCTATGTTGCTCATATTGATCTTCCAATTGCAATGAACGTGGGGTTGTTCGCCGTCATTGAGACTATTTGTGTAGTTTTTCGGTTCCAAAAGTGACATTACATTTGGCTTGAAGCAAACTCGAGTCTAGTTCATAGTTAATTTCTTCATTCTCGCTCGCAGGCTTCCTTGGCGTCACTAGATTGTTTGGGATAATTGTTTGACTTTCATTAAGCCGAATAGTAATTCCTAATATCCTTTTTGGAGGGTGGACAGACTCTCCTGTCCTAATATCCCTGTTGTGAGAGGATACTGTTGCCAAATCTCTACTTAAAAGAAAGTAAAAATTTGCATGATATGGTTATTTTTTACTTTTTAACAACAATTTTTCGTATATAGGGCATCTATGTATAATGCTAATGCGTAAACTATTAGCTACTTTATTCATTGAATGCTTGTTATTCCTTTCTTTTAATTTTGGTTTCGTGTATCTTACAATATCTACTTAAAATTAAAGCTGGTTCATGATTATTCGTATTACCATAGCATGATATGCAACGTTTAATTTATTGTTGTCATTTCGCACCAACACCAATCATCCATGGACTGAAGAAGAAAAGATTCAAAAGAATATATAGCTAATTAAGCTAGCTAGTGCATGGGTTGTGTGCGGCACGTATAATTAAAGATCCATACAAAAGCAGCCTTATTAGGCTAATTAGCTAGCTTAGCTCAATTTGGAGAAGCAAAGGATCACTTGTGATCATGGCTACCTCTCCATGGCTTCATCTCTAAGTAGCATACAGTGTACAAGACAAGATAACCATATAATATTAAACTATATACATGTAGTGCGGCAACATACAATATTACATTATAGAGTCCCATTCCTCTGGTCAGTTGCTGACCAGGGATCATTTGGTCAGTCACCGTCCGATTGAAATCGGACGGCTGACAGAACGACAGAACTCATCTCAAATTTTATCACTTATCTGTCAGTCGTCCGATTTCAATCAGACGGTGACTAACCAAATGATCCATGATCAGATGCTGACCAGGGGATCATGAGTGTATATGATTGTATATCTCATGTACGTTGATACTCATGGTGCATAAAATTTGTATTAGCATTTAGTTTCAACTTAATTCGCTTCGCACAATAATAGAAAAGAACGATCAATTCCTCATAATATGAAAAAACCATTAAAAAAAAAAAAAAAATTAAGGGTTCCAATTTCCTCGAAACATTGTTTTTTTTTTTTTTTCCCTTTCTTTTTCCTCAATGTCTCAATCTCAAGTCTATAATTTCTGGAAATTGTTTGGAGTATTCTTATGGAGTATATAAAATATAATATCCCACGATACCCTATCCAACCAAGTATGAGCGTACGACTGGTTGTTGTATCTTGTAAGAGACACAACTACAAGGTAGCAAGTCTGTCTTGTCTTGTTTGTCATGGAGAAGGGGAGAGGGGAAGGATGTCTTTTTTGCATTAACTAATTAGTTATTAGTGTGGCATTAAGTATGCTTGGGACTTGGAGTAGTGACCTCACTAAGAATTGAACATACATATTTTAATATTTATATTAGATCTACCTTGCTCTCACCTCGATGTGGCTGTATTGATTGGTTTCATCGATCATGGGATTCTTCCTTATGCTTTCTACTGCCCTGACCCTTAATCGTACTCTCTGTAACTCGTGCTATACGTGAGTTTGCAGATGAACCTTCCTCCTGCACTGGATCAAACTCTTGTACTATATCAGAAAACTACTCGACCTCAAAAGTTCTTAATAAGAAATAAGTTTAACAATGCATAACAAATTAAAGTAAAAAATTAGAACAACTATGTGTAGCATAATAATTTGATGGATATATACATTGATTTTGTTATACATTTAATTGTTTTTGGTGTCTTGGGTCGTTTAGTTACAACAAACATGTTCCATTGAGTGGCTCTGAAGCTACAGAACCTCCTCTCTCTCTCTGACTTGTGAAGTAGTACTACAGATGGATATAGTATAATATTGGCTTTGGAAAAGTGGGTAATATTCATTCAGAGGCATAGTTGCTGGGTACCGGTTAGCAGGCAATTTCCCGGTCCCTGCTAGCTAGCTATATAATGTAACTATCATGATTCCCTGGTCAGCAACTGATCATGGATCATTTGGTGACTAGCCGTCCGATTTCAATCAGACGGTGACTAACCAAATGATCTTTGGTCAGCAACTGACCAGAGAAACGGGACTCATGTGATATAATAAGCCTTATTAAATAAGGCAATGTTCTAGGCACTTCAAATACTCCATTGTAGACTTGAAAGTTCGGAGTGAAAAATCATTCCCTTTTTTGCTGCGCTGACTATTATAAATTGAAAAATGGTTTCTTCAAAAACCAATCCAGTGTGATTAATTAAAGTGATGATAATGAATTCAAAAGGAGGCAAGATGGTGTCACCGGCCAGTAGGGGACCTAAATAGTAAACAAAGTAGGTCACATACAAATTTGATATTTAAAAACATTAAGAAGATGTTTAAATTAATGTATAATATTTTCCTTTCAATTTGACATTGTATGATCAACTTGCTTTGGTTTACACAATACCAAAGTCATTGTCCAAAATTGAGGGCTTCAATATGAAATTAGTGTGCAATATATACTTGGAGAAGAAAATAACAGCCCAACACAGTGTCATTCTCCAAATTAAGAATTAACTCAATATGAAACTAGTGTTGAATATGATTTCTTCTATTCATTACAGTTAAGTGGTAGTGGAAAAAGGTGTGTGTTGCATAAAATTGAAAGATTATGACATTTTCTTTTCTTGACTAGTGAAAGATTATGACTAAACTAATGAGTATCTGAAGTGTATTTTTTGCTTTCAAGCGACAACACCCTTAATATACCTTACCAGATCGACCACCAGTATCTTCATACCTAAGCAAAACTACTGATCTAACCTAATATGTTGTCAAAATTAAAAAGAACTAAAGAGGTGTGGTGCTTTGTATCTTAAAGTAAAACTCCAGCAAACTGTAACTAATTCAACATCAATCACTGGATCTAATTGTGATTTGTCCATCAGATGTGAACACATGCATGTTGCGTTTACTCTTCAATGAAGGTAAAGATAATATATCAGAGGTAACTGGATCGGATGCCCAACTATCAGTTTAACTTGGATTTTTTCTTTGCATAAGTCGATCATGATCTTCCATTCAATAATGCTTTGTTGATTAGTGAGTTACGAACCGGGGCTGTAGGGTTCCTAAATGAACTCCAGTCACCACATGAGTAGTTGATTTTAAAGCAAGCCAAATTCGGACGAGAAATCTCTTATCTTAACACACTATATCTGGAAACTACACTAGAAAGTGGAATTTCTTTGAAAATCAGTTTTGAGTTTTCGTACATGTTTCTCAGTTTCTTTTAGTGAATGTACTCCATGAATTTAAACCAGTAACCTGACCCGATTTGAAGAATTTTGAAGCTCTCGTGTTGCTCAAACCCCCTCAAGAAATGCTCGACCGCCCCTGGAGTGGTTATATATCTTTTTTTTTTGTCAAGATTATATAAGTTGCAGTCTAGAAAAGTTTGGTCCAATGTTTTTAAAGGGATTGGTTTTGCAGAATTCCCAAACCTGCGAAATCACAAGCGATAAGACTTGCAAAGAACCAAAGATGTTTTAGGATAAAAAAAGCATGAAGACTGCACAAATGGAAATGAGTATAGAAATGAGTATTTCTTGATTCTTCAAAACATACTCCACTGCGTAATACATATATACAAGTGCATCAGAAAGCCATTCCGTTTTGCTTCTCTGCCATCTCAAAGACCAGACTAAACCCCAAGTATTACTCCTAGTCCTCTTGTTTTATAAGAACTTAAGAGCCATACTCCACTGGCTGGGGAACTTATTATATCACTGGTCAATTGTGGCATTTATAACATTCTTGGTGAACCATGCAGCAGAGAGCAACTCATACCCCCCGAGGCTCGACAAACACAGATGTCGTCCTTGAGGGCACAGTAAAGCATCCCGAGCCTATGTCATAAGTAGATCTCTTCACTATTTCATCATTTGACTTAACCTGCACCAGGTTCATAATAAGGAGCCATGAGAAAAGAAAACAATGTCTATATCTGAAGCGACTTCAAGAGATATAACCACAGCATCAAACATACTGAATCAAAAAAAAAAAAAAAAAAGAGTTCACTCATCACCATTTTTTTTCTCCCGAAAATCCACAATGCTCTCTTTGATGGCTCAAATTTAGGCAAATTTCCTCTACCATTAAGAGTTTACTCCACAAAACACAATTACCTGTACAGGATGCAATTGAAGGGTCCTAGCACGAATAGAAGAACTTGTAAATGACACCTCAGTTGGGCGTGCATTGACGATAACCACAATGTAGGAGTAGCTGTGAGCCAAAATGTTTACAAATGCATTATTCCTTCCATTATTGGCATCATCAGAATTAAGGACTAAAATGTAAGTATACCGACATTGGATCCATTTGAGATAACCCTGGTAGTCCTTCATGACCATCTTCAATGCTCATTACTATGACGCCAGGGACTGATGCAGGCCCAGTATTGTGGAAACGTACGCGTTCCTAGAATTTATATCTGGGAGTAAATTTGGTTTCTCTTGTCGTTTGTAACCAATTGCAAGTACTTTATGACAGTTGAAGCCTTAATATAAATAAAAGGTAGAAATGGTGCAAGACTGAAGAGGAAATTACAAAGAAACAAATAATGATTATGGGTGAACAGACAGCATGTTCAATTTTATCCAATATTATCTGTGTTGAGATAGGGATCCAGATAGGGATCCAACGGAAGTTTATAGCTCACTAGGCAACAGGAGGAGGCAATAAGTAAGAGAGGAATTCAAAGCGCATATTTTGAACTCAAACAAAAGCCCTAATACATGACCAAGTTAAAATCACTACTGTCAAGCCGGAGATGGATGTAGTGCTGACTTGACTCATTACCAGATTCGAAGCAGCACACTTTATGGTGGGTCCTGAATCCTGATTTAGATTTAGTGATTTACTCTAATTTCGGTACCAACCTAAGTTTTAACCCAATATAAAAAGTCATTCAGAGCATAATATTTTCTACCAGGAGTTGGCCATATTGGACATATACTATAGGGAGAAATAAGGGTGTGTAGGAAGCCCCTCACCTGAATAGCATTTGCTGTCCTCAGACGGAAAAGTGGTGAAGAGTACCTAATATGTAACAAATCTGAAAAATTCTCCACAGCAGCATGGATGTGACTCTTCTGAGGCTTAAAGGATGGCTCTGCTAATCTTGGTTTCATTCTGGAAAAAGAATCAGCCAGATATTATCAATTGCCATATCATTCTGAAGAGTCTGTGACGCACCACTAGGAAGGGTTTATACATCACATTTCAACCTGACTAAGATATATACATAAGTTCTTACAGTGGCCAGCTCTTTTCATTTTTCTCCTTTGGAGGAAGGCCAACACCCCAATTGTTGGAATTATAAGTGAAGTCAATCCTAGAAATCAAAACAACCAAATATTAAAATGGAGAAAGACGTCTTACATCTAGCAATTAATCCTCCATCGCCATGATGATGTAGGAGTAAGGTATCTATTAATGACCGCAAAAGATCAGTTCCACCTTGTCACTCAAAATTAGTATTGTCATGGAGATCACATACTCAATTACTCATTCTACCAGTTAAATTATGATTGTCAAAAATCTGACTTAGAAATTATGATATTATCTGAGAATGAGACTAATAGGAAGACCTGTTGAACCAATCACCAGAATTGTATGAGTCGCGATCAAGTGATTTGGACCGGAGCATCTCATCACCGGAGTGGAAAAATGGAATTCCCTGTAATTAGGAAATCATTAAATACTGATTGGTTACATAATATACCAAAAAAGTGAATCATATGATAATCATAATAACACTGACAGCCTTCCTATGCAGGGATATGAAAATTAATGTCCCAAGTTTCCAGCCAAGGTTGGTCAAACTAATTCAAAATGGTGAATTAATGGAGTTTGGAAATAGTTAGTTTGAGGGTATTATACTAAAGTGTTGGAGCAAGTACACAACATATGAAGCAAATGCTAGAAGATGGATCTCTCCATTAATTAACACAGAATACAAACACTCAGTAATCATCTATTACTTATACCAGTGATAACAAAGTAGAAGACAATGACCCTGATACAAAATGAATCATGAAAAAATAACAGGCCACGAGATACGAACTTCATGTGCAGTTATTGAGGCCTGACATATTTAGTCGCTTTTGCACTATCCTCCAATAGACCTCTCTAGGAATAGAAGGTACAAAAAGAAATTAAAGGAAATATGCAGCTCTCTCCTGATTAGATTTAGAGAAGACTTGTTCCATTTTGAAATTGCAAAGAGATGCTATTGGCCTGCTCAAAGAAGAGCAGCACGAATGAGATAGGGCATTCATTTCATTGTTACCCATAAGGGGCTGTTCCCCCAACATGACCTGACTACAGACTACCTAATTACGCTGTTAAGAAATTCTCTTATAACCATTGATAAGGATATAGGACAAACTCCCCTCCCTTTCTTGTCATAAGTCACTTTGTAACTGCACTACATACCTTCATAATCTATGATGAATGTAGTTGTATAAAACAAACACTCTTAGAGATGAATAAAAGAGTACATGAACAGTTTATATCATAAAATAGCATTTGATACCTGTGATAGTGCTATTATGCTTGACGCCAAGAGATTTATCCTGCATCTCTCTTCGACAGAAATTTCAAATGGAGTCTACAAGTAATGGATAGAGTTAGATCAGAAGTTAGAAACCTGAAGTCAGAGAAGACACTGTAGAAGTATGTTGAGCATACCTTCAGACTCACGATGTCAAAAAGAGTTTCGTTGTCATGAGCTGAAGCATAATTAACCTGAAAAGCAACAGAAGTGGTCAAATGCATGGTCTTTTTATGTCGAGATCATTATTCTAACTTTGAAACATTAGTGTCTACAGTAGTACCAACAATGTCAACCAATAAATCAACATATGACTTAAAGAATCCTAACTATAACAAATAAAGAAACAAATATAGTGTCCAGAGTTGGGTTAGTTAAGAGGTTGTGCATTTAGCCATGACCCCTTTAGAGCTTCATGATCTCCCAACCCCACTAGAAGTTGGCTTTCCGATTTACCTTAATTATTGCAGAGTTGCAATCATCTTTCAAGTAAGGTAGTCTTGCACTTTCTGTATCTTTAAATTTCTAACTATGGGACTCTTGATTTAATAAAAGTACTTCTGAGATCCATATTCTCCAAGAATTCCTTAATTATAACCTGATCCTCAATGTTTTCATTTCTCACCAGCTAGCATCAAATAACACACTAACTTCCTTAGCCACTCAACCACTGGCACTCAAAGATATTGAACTTCCTAAACTCAACCGTTCCACTTGTTTCCAGAGGGTATTAAAATGTGGCTCAACAAATATCATCCTAAAAAAGAAATAAAAGTTCATAGAACTGGTGATCATAAACAAAAAGTCACAAGAACCAAACTTACGAAGTCTAATTGAGATCCTTACAGTTTCAGTAGGGTCCAAAGCATATGCTACACTTGTCCCACCATATGTCAATACTTCTGATCCTTTTACCTGAAGAAATCATCGTATAAACATGTCAACTTATACCTATTACCCAAAACTTGTTCTAGTAAATGTCAACATAATTGAGTTGTAATTTCAACTAGTCATTGATATGAGGAGATAGCTATAAAAAGGGTGCTACCCATTAGTTACTATCGCATAATCAATGCTTAAAAGGGCACCACACAACATTAATATATACCGACTGAATAATATTGATAAAGATATTGTTAAATATTAATGTTTCAGTAAATATTACAGTTGCAGCCTGGATCAAACCATAGATACAGATGCAAAGTGCAAGTTTAGATAATAAAAACCAGACCAGAGTTATCCTATAGAATCAAGGTATACCTCTTTCCCTTCATAATTGGTTAGCACAAAGTCCCTCAAGTTTGCAGCCATACCAACCTGAATTGTTGTACTCCAATCAGCTATATTTGCAGAAAAGAAGAAGCCAAAAGTAGAAGAGAAATAGGATGTAGAGTTATCAGTTATACAATATCTAAATCGTGGCTGACAAAAGAAACATTTAAAAGTGATGCAAATAATGACACGAAGAAGAAAAGTCAAATTCACAACCACAGAGAACAATATTTCTTAAGAATTTTAGTCCTAGTGCAGCCAAGAAGAACTCATATGAATAATGGAAGGGAAGAGCGTTTCAAACTCAGTTTTATTAGCATCAAAAAGATGTTTTCATAACTGGAATGAATAATGGAAGGGAAGAGCAGGAGTCCAGTGTCTGACTACAAGTTTTCAATACTAAATACATATGCCCAAAAGGTAAGCATTATATATACAAGAAATGCATCAAGGGTATAAACCTGAATGTGATCCTTTGATTCGGCAAGCATACATTCTGCAACAACTTCTGGGCCATGATCGTAACCATTAGGCTATAAAAGAAAGAATAGAACCTTTGTCACAAGAACAAAAGATTGAATAAATTTACTAATCAAAGATACTGTACATAAGAAAGAAAGCTTCCCCATAATGATGATCAAAACTGTAGTAATATACAGATTACAACGTCACTGATACAAAGATTTATAGTTTCACCATAGTAACAGCTGTAGGCAACAAAAAGGCACTGGAAGACTTGCTAGCATTTAATTTCTTAGAGAAACAATCAACTAATATATACAGATTCTTTTGAAAAAAGTTATTACATACCTGTAATAGTAGACCAGTCACAAATCCTTGCTGAAGAGGATGGCCAAATGGAGAACCACCCAGTATTGCATCCCGTATTCGATCATTAAAACTGCATTAAATTTCCCAAAAACTTAATGCCTTGTGCCTTTAATTTTTTTTATAAAAAAAAAAAAAAAACACACTTTCACAAAGAGATTCCCTCAAAGATAGAAGTATAAAACCAATCATAACTATAGGCAGTAATAAACGATACAGAAGAAAAAGGAAAGGTCAGTGCAGTTCCCTCACACGCATTTGACTAAGATAAGCTGCTGCAGCAAAAAGTCAAAGTTTAAGTGTGTGACATGTGTCTATTTCTGTGTCTCTTGGATATTTGAAAAGGTGAGAAATTAATCGGAAGCAGGTATACATGTATTCAAATAGTCGACAACTGAAACTAAAACCAGTCCTAGTCTATATCCTGCATAGAATCCTATTTCCAATTTTCTAAGACAGTAAGGTAAATAGATATTATGACATAAGATGGAAAAGAAAAGGAGTACCTCCCAATTCCAGTACCACAAATATTGAACTGCGATGCATTCACTCCACGCCCATTGTTGGCCACTTCACCAAAATCCCATCCTTCACCATATCTAGATAAAAGGGGATAAAAGGAAACACTGAGCCAAAACCATACTAGAATTTAAGTATATCATAAGCAGAAAAACAGCTCTACAAATAAAATCCACGCATCAATATTCAATGATGTAGTAATAATCTCTGAAACGCTTAGCATCTCCAAACTTACATATAGATACTTGAGCCATCAACTCCATCCCTATCCTTTGTTAGGCTGCAAAGCGCATCTTTTGCTTTCACCTATACACACATTAGTGATTTTAGGCAAATGACTATTGTGCATCCCCTCAGTAGACCATGCAAAATGGCTGAGATTACATACCATTGTTCTTTTCATTATATGACCCATAAGGTCAAACCGGAATCCATCAACCTAGCAAAATAATCATAAAATTGTTAGTAATGGAAACCCCCAGTTCAAACCTAAAAGCATATCTTCGTTGATGTAGAAACATCAACGCTCATTAATCCAACATTGAATCTGTGAACTATAGAGATGAGAAAAATGTCCATTATTCTGATCAAGGGGGAGGGAGAGAAATATTCATTCTTTTGATCAAGGGGGAGGAAGGATTTGAACTTGGGACCTCTTCACACAAAGGGAAGAGAAGTATGAGGAAGCCACAGGCTAGTTAATAAAGTTTTCATTTCAAATGTGACTTCAAGAGACTATTTTGATGTATTGGAGACACCATTTTGAAGAGTACATAATTACCTTAAAATCAACTGCCCAGTGCAAAAGATCATCAAGAATTAAACGCTCTACCATGAAATGCTCGCTAGCAGTGTTGTTTACACATGTGCTATTCTCAATAAAACCATCAGTGTTTCTTCTCAAGTAGTAACCTGGAACAATCTGTAACCAAATTTAAGTCACAAAATTCAAGAAGACATATAAGACGGGAAGAATTCTATAATACACAAGCCCCTCAGGATAACATCTAAGATCGGACTGCATATTCTATATATAGTGGGATCTTATAAACAATAATAACAAACCATGACCTTATCAAGAACTGAATTTTCATCAAATGGCCCACTTCCATGCAAATGATTGTAGACAACATCCAAGACAACACGAAGGCCAAAACGATTAAGTGCCTGCAACCAATATAACCTGTTTTTTAGTCATTTGTAAGTTGTAACCCAAGTAGACAGGAGACAGACAAGGGAGGAGAGTCTTCCATTTTATATAAGTCTCATCTCACAAGACAAATGAAACACAAGATATTTGGCCCAAATTAGTGAAGTGATAATACAATACCAGACCTGAACCATCTTCCTAAACTCAATTGCCCGGTATGAACCATTTGCATTACTTGCATAGCTTCCTTTAGGGACCCCCCAAAGGACAGGGTTGTACCTTCAAACACAAAATAAAAAGAATAAAACAAAATAAAATTAAGCCAACACATCTTATAATGATAATGTAAAAACAAATCAGCAGGAGCATACCCCCAGTTGTACCCATCATCATTTTGGATTGCTGTAATTAGAGCTTGTTGCTCGGATGAATCTGAAGGAAACTTTTCAAGAATCTTGGAATCTGGCCATATGTCATACACACACATGAAGTAACCACGCAGATAACAATTCAGCTGCTTTGAGCCCAAACATTATATATTATAGAAATGTTTATATATACACACATGACCAGTACATGCTATTCTGTTTTACATCAACATCAAAGGATAAGTATCCTCTCCATTTGAAGCTGGCCCAGTTGCTAACTGCTATATGCTGTGGAAGCCCCTAAATTGGATCAACCCATACAAGTCCCACATGCTTGGAATGACCCATATCTCAACAGATCCTAACCATTTGGACTTCAAACAGCCAGATCCAACATCAACATCATAACACACACACACACACACACATAATAATCTGTGCAGCATCCACAGATACTAATAACATACCGAGACATAATAACATACTGAGTAACATATTAGCATGTGCTACTGTATGATATCACCAAGTACTACATTAAACTCTAACAAAATAAATTTCTAAGAGTATTTGATGAATAATCATACTCATGTAATTGTATCAAGGCTCAAAGCATTCCTACAAACCTACAAAGAAAATAACTTTGGTTCTGTTTTTTTTTTTCTTTTCTTTTTTCTTTTCAAGCGATAATGGGGATGAGTGAGAGAGAACAACGAAGGCTGGCAGTTAATTTTCTCTTACCTACACTCTTCCAGTTCCCCTTCTCATCATCAACACCTGCAAATTGGTAGGCTGGCAGTAGATGGACATGAGTGATACCAGCATTTGATAATTTCTTCAAATGAGATACGCCAGCCGAGTCCTTCAAAACATACATGCATATTGTTAATTTCTAATTTACTATACTCTCATAGCATTTGTCTACTATGTATAGACCCACATGTGACTGAACAGAAGTTCTTACAGAAGATAATCAGCAGTGATATATATGCTTTTTCAAGATATAGAAACAAACATCTCCAACAGAATAGCTAAATTTAATTTTTAGCTATATTTAACTATTTTTGAAGCAAAATTCAGCTCCAACAGACTAGCTATAGCTTAGCTATATTTAACTTTAGCTAAATTGGCTAGCTATATTTAGCTAGAGAATCCTACATAGCTAAAGCAAAAGTTTATTTCTCTCCTCGTTTTGCCCACATGTAGTTTACGATTCGATGAAACATAATATATCACTTACAATAGCTATCATGATGAGCAACATTGTTAAATCAATTACTATAATTCACAAGTTTAGCTAAATTTAACTAAGAAATAAATTCTACTGTTGGAGATGCTCTAAGCATTATAAGTTCTGGTATGAAAAGGTTACGCATTAGATTTACCACTCATGAAAAAAGTGTGGCTATATTTTAACTCCAATTTTTAACATTAGAATACTTCAGTGACATATATTTGGGGCTCTCTTTTAGTATCTTACCTGCGAAGTGAATGCCAGATATCCACCACGAAATTCAGGAAGCACTGTCTGGTCATTGGCACTGTAATGGAAAATCATTGTAGAACTCAGTGCAATACCAAAAAAATATAATCATATATAAGAAAAACAAGCACATATTACTTGTCAAAGTGTAACGCTAAATTATATCACTTAAAGCCCTCTTTAGCAAATCGGAAAAAAGTGGCATTTTACAGATCTCAGGACTTTATGTTGGAGCAAAAGCACGGGGCGGCAAAGAGAGAGGGTGAGAAAGAGAGACAACAGCTTAAATTTTTGAAGTGACGGGCATAAACTTCATGCGAGACTTCTCCTTAACCCAAAAACTCTATTTAGTAGCTTCAAACTACGTGAAAAGCCTATAATGTGTAATCTGTCATTCTATATATTGCTTTATGGTTTTATGTTCAAACAAGAACGGTAGAGAAGTTCTCAAGAACACTCTAATCAACACTGAGACTAGTGATTACCTGAAATCTCTTATGTGCAACTCGTAAATACTTATGTCCGAAGAAGAATGTATATCAGGTTTCTCATCTACCAATTTATCCCATCCTTCTGGTTTTATATGATCAGAATCAAGATTGATGAACAATGTCCGCCTACCATCTGCTGAGAGCCTACTCCAAAATAAAAAGTTAATCAGAGGGAAGTGTCAATATATACACATATATTATATCTAGATGGATCTCCATGACTAACAATATACTAGCGGATGGTATTGCTGCATAACTTGGAATATGGAAACACCTTAGCTATTTTCCGTAACTGTTGGCTAAATGAGACAACCAGCATACCCTCTAGCATATGGATCATTTGCATAGCACTTTTCAATTTGTAAGGTGCTAGGGTGGTATACAGACACTTCATACACATAGTAGCATCCTTCCCAAGTTTTTGGTCCTCTAGTACTCCAAATACCATTAACTTCCTCAAGCTGCACAATTTCTAAGGGATTTCCACCCGATGGCTCCTTATAGATCAATACAGATACTGCCTGCTTTGAAGACATGCGTTATTGCTTAGACAATTACGACTTAGAGAGCATGGTTAGTTGGTAATATACTAATATAAGATACCTGAGAAGTAGGTGCCCAAAGGTAAAGGGACACAGCTTCTTTTGAATACACTGCACCAAGGGAACCATCATACGAGAACAATTCATCTAGAACACCCGGTAACTGCAGACCAGTAGCATCGCTGCACCTTCCATCAGCTGTACAACGCGAACACAGACAAACCACATATTCATTGACTACTCAAAACACCTGACTGCTTAATCTAACTGCATTGATCATAATCTAAGAGCAACAAAAGCCTTACAACTGAAAGTAGCAACTGCCAACTGAGCTTTGAGAAGAGGTCTGACATCCAGATCAGGGGGGACCCTAAACGCTCTGTAGTCTTTGATATGAGGAAACTTTGTTTTCACCTAACAGCATTCATTTCGGTACATGGATCAGTTCTAAGCAGTGCTTCAAAACTTCTCAAGAGGTCACATCCAAGAAAAAAAAACTAAAGACAACGACAACAATCATCGGTAGGTTCAAAACAAAAAATAAAAAAAGTTCACACTGCTCTCTACATTTTCCGGCAGCCCATGTCTATCCTCTTGAAGCTGAACTTTTACATCCTCACCTGTCAGTACAGAACTCACATTAACTTTTAAGTCTCAAATTCAACATAATCATATCGGTTTAGAGTTACTAAGACTATACCCAAAACTCCATCACCCGTTAATGACAACGCTGCAGTTCCACTAGCGAATAAGTAGCACGAATCATTTCCAGCATCCACATTCCAGGCAATGATTGATTCACTAACCCAGAATGCCCTTGATTTCAACAAGCTTCCCTGCACCTGAGCCACCATTGTTCACAAATTCCAAGGTCACTCACAAGTTGATCGGAGAAATGGGAATCCTATCAAATTCTCTATCCATTTCAAATAGACCAAAGCTAATGTAAGCCAAGCCACACAATTTCTCATCTCAAGCAAGCATTCACCAGAATTCAGTCTTTATCAGTAATCGTAACAAAGTTCGATTCTTTAACCCAAAACCAGGACCAAATCGAATTCCTTCATCTTATGTTTCTACAAATCTACCATCACAACTGATTTCACTATTAACATTTGAAGTAAATTTGATTTGATTCTTCAAATTGTGGATAGATTTTGGGGAGAGAAATCAGAAACCTGGGGATGTGAGGCGGAAGAGGAGTCTTGTTCGGCAGTCATGGGCAATGAGGACGAGCACTGAAGTAGCGGTGTTGTGGAAAACTTGGCGGAATTTGGCGGGAAGGAGAAAATGGGTTTGGCTTGGGAGGTGAAACGACGGCGTATGGAGGATGAAGAATAGGCGCGGCGGTGAGGAAGGGAATGACTGTTGACCGTTGGAGGAGGAGGAGGAAGAAGCGGAGAACAAGTACATAAAGGCATCGGAATGGCCCTCTCTGCTTTTCGGATCCTTTCTGTTTCTGCTGCTCCACCTCAGTTACTGATCAGTAGCTTTTCGGATCAAGATCTCTTCATACGTGGTCCAATAACGATGCAACAAATGTCGATTTGTTTTTAACTCAATTTTTATTTATTTCTTATTTATTTTTCAAGTTGAACGACGGTGTTCCCACTCTCCACTCCTTTAATGCAAAGGGAGTGGGAAGAGCGTGATGATGTCGGATGTTTTGGGGAGTAGGGGTGTAAATGAGTCAAGTCGGAGTGAATATTAAGGTGATTATATTCGGCTCATTTGTTTTTTATCGAGCTTGAGCCAAGCTAAAGCTTGAATTTTTTTTTCCATGCTCAAGCTCGGCTCGGCTCGGCTCAATTTATTGGACGAGTTCGAGCTTGAATAGGTTCGGTTTGGCTCATTTGACTTTAAATTTAAAAAATAAAAAAGGAAGAAGGAAAATTTATAATACTAAACCAAATTTGATGTCTAACCATCAAATTTGGATTTATTGTTCTTTATGGTAATATATTTTACTTAAATTCTCATATTCTTTTCCAATTGAAAAGGAAAGTAATAGAAAGAATTAAATATTTGAGATTAGAAAAATTTTATTTTTATTTATACTATAAATTTTCATGAATCGAGCTTTAACAAACGAGCCAAGCTTTAACAACTTAGAGCTACTCATGAAAAATATGAGCTACTCACGAGCTAGACAAGCTGAATATAAGGGTGGGCGTCCTAACCCGAAAAACCCGAAACCCGACCCGAACCGAGCCAAAAAGCCCGAATCGGTTCGGTTTTGATGTTGAAAATATCGGTTCGGTCTCGGGCCTCAAATTTGTAGAGACCGAAAGCCCGAACCCGACCAGAAATACCCTGAGTTGTCACTTGTCTATCTATGATTGGGTGTTATATTAATATATTAAATATTTTTAGAAAAAGAAAATTCGGTAAAACTCAATACTAACCCTAAAGAGAACCCGATCTCAGCCTCTTAGTCTCTCACTCTCTCAGCCTCCATCAGTTGATCAGTTCCTCTCTCTCTCAGCCTTTACTCCTCCGCGGCTCCGCGCCTCCGCCAGTCTTCGTCTGTGAAATCCGCCACTCTCCCTCTAGATCTCAGACTGTCTCAGACTCTCAGAGACTTCCGAGGTCGACCATCACGCACTGGAGCAGCGGAGCTCGTCGTCGGGGACGTTGGAGCCCAAGGCCTTGAGGACATTGCAGAGCTCCGAGGTTGAGATCTTGCAGTCGAAGCTCTTGAAGACGTGGTGGACCTCGTCGAGTCGTAGATCACGACATGTTTGGACTTTGGAATCGGCGACTGGTGGTTAATTTTTTCCATTGAAGTTTGGTTGGTTCTGCAATCTCTTGTGTTATTGTGTTAATTTGATGCTAGATTATATATTCTCCTACTGAATCTAAATGCAGCCATATTCTCCTACTGAATCTGATTATCTGGACTAGATGTGTTCTCATTTTTGTAGGCAAGTCCTATACTTTGAATCTTTGATGGCTTCTCAAAATTCATCCCACAGTGTGAAGAATTTGGATTGTTTTCTGTTGGACATGTATATTATGTATTCTTGACTCTTGAGTTTGTGTTGTAAAGTGTAAACTGTGGCTAAACTTGATTATTGCAAATTGATTACAGTTATGAGTTTATTTCACAACATTATAATTTGATATGCATTCCAGTCTTCCAGGTGCCAAAATGAGTCGGAAATCTGCTAGAAGTTCAAAAGTTCCAAAACTGTCTTTGGAAAACTGGCAAAATAGGCTAGCTGATGACCAGGGCATTTTGGGCCCGAAAAGTCCGAAAACCAAACCGGCCCTAATGGGTTAGGTTTCTGTCGGTTTTCATTTCAGAAAAAGCCCGAACCGACAGTATCGGGTTCGGTCTCGGTCTCACTAATTTTCGGGCCCGACCCGACCCAAGCCCAGCCCTAGTAGCCTGAATATATCATTGTTCAAACTCGGCTCGTTTTTTTGTCGAGCTTAATATTGAGCTCAAGCTAGCTCATTTATCTTACGAACACGAGCTAAAATCGAGTCGAATACGAGCTGTATAGAGCCTATTTACAGCCCTACTAGGGAGTGGTGTAAGAATGGTTGATATGAGGTTGGGGAGGGAGGTGAGCATGGTTAGGGAGGTAGTAATAGAGATCAAAGTCAATGGAGTCGAGGTAGAAGGCTTTCTCTTAGAAGTCGGAGTAGAAATGTGAGATTTTGAGTTTTGATTGGTGGGTCGGATGTCTTAATTGAAGTATCAAAGAGACAGAAGACATAAATTAAAGTTCAACATAAATTAGCTCGCGACTATTTAGTCTCATATGTTCGCAATTGGTAACACAAAGTCTCTTGCATATGTAAACTAGAGAGTTCAATTTATCCACCCATGCTTTACTAGTTTAAGAACTTAATCGATAAAAACATCATTGGTGAAAGTTTGAAAGGCTTGGCCCCCAAAGAAATGGTGTTTTTCAAGATGTTCATCACATACAACACTATTCCGCCATTTTACTCTTCTACCAAATAGCAATTTTGGTCATTGTGACTGCAATTTCTTATTTGATTTTTAATCCTACCATTTTTAATCCTAATGTGTGGCTTATACCTAGCTTACAGGCACACAAACGTGTTGCAATTACATTTGATCACGTCACCATCTTTTTTTTTTTTTTTTTTAACATGATACGTAATTAAGATTCACTGAGAATTCAACATCCACATTCTAATGGTTCAACAGAGATACATAATTAAGATTCACAAAGAATTCGACATCCACATTATGTAAACATACCAAAAAAATGAAACGGTAAAGTTTCTTGGTAAATAGTTATGGAAATACTTGTAAATGTAAATTTATTATTTGCTAAACTCTTTTTATATTCATGTTTTTATATTTATGTAAGAATAAATTTGCCAACATCTTCTTCACTTAGTCTTCAAGCAAAAAATCTTCCAGAGATATTGTGCAAACTACAAGGTTTGGAGGAGCTTGAATGTGTCCTTAGCCCTTAAGCGGCCTATGCTCTGCTCAATATCTTAAAGGGCAAGAAGGAAGTCGAAATGGAATTCATCCATTCACCAGCATGATTTTAGTTATATCTAATACTATAATTGGATGATTCTAGTTTTATCTTATACTAAAATCAGATAATCCATGCACATTTATAGAAACCAAGGATCGAAAGCTTTTGTAGTAATGAAATACCATTAGTATTTGGAATCATATAACAATGTTATATCTGGATTGTCTTAATTCTTTTTTTTTGTCAAACAATCCCCAAATACCACAAATCATTTACCTAACTCGCAATAAAATCTCATATTCAGTTCAAACAAGCAATCAATTTCACAATTACAATTTATTAACTAAATATTTTGTGTAAATTCTTTCAGCTCTTGGAATGATCTCTTATTCTTCGATATTAAGCTCCATTTGTATATTCGTTAACAATCCCTAAGATGATGTAGCGATATAAAACGTCTCACCCTCAAATTTGTACTCTCTAAGTCCATGAATACCCATGTGGAATCGAAGCTTCTGGAATAACTTGATGTTTTGAGCTCCTTTCGCAAGAATAGCACGTCGCAGAGTTTTCGTTGTCTCTACTTGAACCAAAAAGAGGTTTTTTTTCCTGTAAATCTTGCCAATTGGTGAGCCAATGGTCAAGTACTTCACACCTTTAACTCCTAATTGCCTGATCCATCTCTCAAAATAATCGTCATGAAGTTTATTTTTAACGAAGAATAAAAATACTTGTGTCTCATGCCATTCAACTGAGAAAGTGTCATATATTTCTGCATACCAGTCTTTTACTCTCTTTGTTTCAACAGTAGCATCTGTTACTCAATCTATTGTATAAATGTGAACATAGACATGCCTCCACCAGTGTAAGAATGGTTGATATGAGGCCTGGGAGGGAGGTAAACAAGGTCGGGAAGTAGTAATTGAGGTCAAGGCCAATGGAGTCGAGGTAGAGGGTTTTCTTTTGGAAGTCGGAGTGAAGAGGTGATATTTCGAGCTTTGATTGGTGAGTCGGATGTCTTGAGTGAAGTATCAAAGAGAGAGAGAAGACATAAATCAAAGTTCAACATAAACTAGCTTGCGACTATTTAGTCTCATATTTGCAATCGGTAACACAAAGTCTCCTACATATGCAATATATGTACTGGTGTTGTTTGTTTCTGCTTCCTGTTTTCTCTTTGTTTCTTGACCTCGTGGCTTAATGAAGTATCATTTCAGACCGAAAACATAAAAAAAATTCAATACATGTAAACTAGAGAGTTCAATTTATCCACCCATGCTTCATTAGTTTAAGAACTTAATCGATAGAAACATCATTGGTGAAAGTTTCAAAAGCTTGGCCCCCAAAGAAATGGTACTTTTCAAGATGTTCGTCACATACAACACTATTCCACCATTTTCATCTTCTACCAACTAGCAATTTTGGTCATTGTGAATCCTAATATGTGGCTTATACTGAGCTTACAGGCACATAAACGTGTTGCAATTACGTGTGATCACGTCACCATCTTCTTATTCTTTTCTTTTTTATATTTTGATGTTTCATTTAAAAAAATATAAAATTGTCATCGTTTTTTTTTCACTCACTTTTCCTGCAACAAAATTTTTCTCCTCCAAAAGATGACTATTTTGTACGTTGGTGGTCTAAAATCTAGTGTCAGGAGAATGATCTTCAAGCCATGTTCGAGAAATTAAGTAGACTCTAGCTTTTTGGCTATTGATCTAATGAATTCAGCTTCTATTTAAAAAAAAAAAATGTAGTGTGAATAAAATGAAACGGTAAAGTTTCATGGTAAATAGTCATGGAAATACTTGTACAATGTAAATTTGTTATTTGCTAAACTCATTTTATATTTTCGTTTTTCATTTTTCATTTTAAGTAAGAATAAATTTGTCAACGTCTTCTTCACTCAGTCTTCACGCAAAAAATCCTCCTAAGATATTGTGCAAACTACAAGGTTTGGAGGAGCTTGAAGGTGTCCTTAGTCCTTGAGCGGCCTATGCTCTGCTCAAGTCTCGATTTACTCCATAGGATGATATCTTGAAGGGCAAGAAGAAAGTCATTGTCAGAGTAAACAAAATTCTTTTTCATTCATTCACCAGCATGATTTTGGTAATACTTTATACTATAATTTGGTGATTCTAGTTATATCTTATACTAAAATCATATAATCCATGCACATTCATAGAAACCAAGAATCGAAAGCTTCGGAAAATGTCTCGGCCGTCTCCGATGCGCCTGATGCGCTATTGTCGGAACATGGCGGTGAGAGTGGTCGTTCCAACCACCTAGTTTGTCAACCGGATTGTACCTTTGCAGATCTCGTCGGCAGCACAGAAGCACAAAAACTTTGATCTGGTTAAATATAGCATTTCAAAGGTAGGCTCGGTGGTAACAGGCTATCTCAATGTACATTCGACTGTAAAAAGCACGATTATGGTCACCATAGAAGCGGCATGATTGGATCATGAAGAGAGGGTTGAGCTGAGAGTGATGAGAGTCGAGGAGAGGGAATTGAGGCAAGGAGAGGGAAAGAGCAACTTTGTGAGTCGCTTATGGAGCTGGGGAGCCTCAAAACCTTTTAAAACCTCTCAGATTGCCGTTGTCCAGTCATCAACAGCCTAAGGGACTCTTGTTATGGCATCTTAATGAAGTGGATGAAGAGTTGAAGACAAGACAGTGGCATTGGCATATGTTTTCTATTTTGCTTTTCAAATTTTCTTTTAAAGACTTTTAAGTCAAACAATGTTGTAATCCTTAGTGAGCTTAATTTGTGGGCAACATGTTTAAATTTTAAACTTTGAAGATTGAATGCAGTAACTTTGAGCTGAAATATATATATATATATATATATATAACAATGTTGCATCTAGATTGTCTTAATTCTTTTTTATCAATAGACTATCTCAACTTAATTGAATCAATAAAATATCTTCTTCTTTTTTTAGCAAATAAATCCTAGAAAAAAAATTTTGAATTAAAATGCATTCTATTTACACTAATTTATCTCTAGAAGCAGAGACAATCCTAATGGTCGGGTCCAGAAGGTTGTGCAGAGGTGGAAACCGGCAAGCATCCCCAAGCTCAATGTTGATGGAGCTTTTGGGGCACATACTTCTCATGAGGGAGTTGGAGGAGTGCTTAGAGACTCATGAGGGAGCTGTTGGTGCTTCATGCAAATTCTGCACAGCAAGTTGAGCTATATGCCATTATGAAAGGACTGAAATATGTTGAACATTTGCAACTGCAGGAGGTGGAAGTGGAAACGGACTGTCTCTTAGCAGTCCAATGTATTAACAATGATGTTGAAGATCTCTCTGAACTTAGTAATATGGTTCTAGACATTAGAACCCAAATTAGTTCTATGCAAGGTGTGAAACTCTTATTTGCACCCAGATCGTGCAACAGTCTTGCACACAGAATTGCTAGTTATGCTTATAAAGCACCTCATCGTGAAACATGGGAGGTCTTACCTCGTGCTTGTATTCATGATCTGGTCATGAAAGAATGTAACTCCATTTCATCTTAATGAAATTTCAGTACCTTTTACCTAAAAAAAAAAAAAAATTATCTCTCGAAGCAAGGTATGAATTAATAAAACTAGACGTTAGCGTCATTGTTTTGATCCTTACATCCTTCCTAAATAGCTCATTCCTCGTTCTTCTCGGTTCATCCTCTTCCTCTTCCTTATCACTAGTCTCCTTTTCAATATAGAGGTAGATCGGGTAGCTAATGTAGTATAAAAGCCTCCGAAACTTGTTAGTTCTCAGTATGAAAATCTAACAATTTAATGAGATTTTCATGCTTCAATTCATATAACAATTTGAATTCCATTTGCAATTTTTGACATTTTTTTAAAAAATGAGAGCAAAGTCTCTTCACCGCTACACTAGTTGACCCCAGGTCTGACCTACCACCTATTTTGAAGCCTTACTGTCTGCATTGGTCCGAATTGGCTCACTATCAACATCGGTCTGAACTGCACTTCGTTGTATCTATTGAACACCTATAAAAACACAAGTCATAGCAGGAAAAATAGTAAGGACGCGCTTATAAATTTCTGGTCATGTATATGTACTAAATTATATCTTACTTGTGGAGTCGAATTTAGCAATGACACAACAAATCTTTCCTTCTTTTACATCTACTAAGCTATGTGTCATATCGCAAGTGAATTGATATCCACTATCAAGGCATTGCCACACAAGATGGGAGAAACCCTCAACATATGCATGGTGTTTTTCCTCCTTGAATCCCCTTTTTGGCTAAGACTGTGACCTTGCATGTTGAATCTCCTCTGGAGTGATGTGATGCATCAGTATCTCCCACCTCCTTATAGCCTGATTCCAAGAAAATGTTAGCAACATTCCTTTGTTTTCCCTAGTGAAATTATGACTTGGGACATTTTGAATAACAAGTGGTCAGGACATGATTTGTCACTGTGATATGCCTTGATCGTATATTAAAAAGTTTCAAATCTTGTCAACCCCATTTTTATTGAAATGATCTCGTACCATAATCTCACCATTGGTATCACATGCGCATGATTTTTAGGACATGTATTAAGCAAAAATATCCGTTCAAGATTTTTGAGTGTGTCACTTGGAACAAGTCTAAAATTCATGCTTTATCTATGGTGAAAATTATGGCATGTGTCATTTTGAATAAAAAGTGGTCGGTTTGGCACTCGTTGTATGCCATGACATGTGAAAACAAGCCAAATCTTGCCAACACCCATTTCATTGAAATTTTCTTATGCCATAATCTCACCATTGGTGGAACATGATCTCTAGGTAGTGTTATGTGTGACGGTTCACAAACGTATTGTATTTTCTAATTTTTATGATTTTCCAAGGTCTCAAACCAAGAAAATCATTAAAAAATTACAAAATTAGAGTTTTTGAATGTAGTCACTTGAAACAGGTCCTAAAAATCATGTTTTACATATGATCAAATTATGTCAAATACGAGTCTTGACTCTTGACATGGTTTCATAATCGTGGCATGTCAAATCTTGTTAACACTCATTTTTATTGATAGGGTAAAAGTTACAAATGGTCCTGTGATTTAGGATGATATTCAATATTAACCTTGTAGTTTCAAAATGTTTAAATTTACCCTTGTGATTTGCAAAATTGATCAAAGTTGGTCCAAAAGCTAATTTTGACAAAAATTTTGCCATGTGCTAGTCATGTGTAGGGATAAGTTTGTTATCTCAATAAAAAAATAAAATGAAAACAAAATAAATTAATTTTTTTTTATAGGAAATGAAATTTAAAATAAATAAAAACCAAAATTCCACAACCTCCTATTTTTTTAGTTTCATTTTTCAAATACTATTTAATTTAATTTCTTTTACTATTTTAAATTGAAATGACAAATTTATTCTTGCACATGAGGGATTTTTGTCAAAAATAGTATTTGAACCAATATTAATTAGTTTCGCAAACCACAGGGGTAAAATTAAATATTTTTAAACATCAAAGTTAATATTGAGCATCACTCCAAACCACAAAGACTATTTATAACTTTTACCCTACCCTTATTGATATTATCTGGTGTCATAATCTCATTGTTGGTAGAGTATGATTTGGCGACGTGTACCAAGTGAAGGTTCACAAAAATATTAAATTTTCTAATTTTTACGATTTTTCAATGTTGCAAATCAGGAAAATCATAAAATAAAAAATAGAAAGTTTGAGATTTTTGAGTTCTGTCAATTGCTTGAAAATCAATTATTTAGAAGTGAGAAAATTTTGATGAGAAAATAAGAATATGCAATTTGGCCAAAAAAATCATGTGGTATAGTCACAGTTATAGGTAGGAAATGATGGTCTTGGACAATTTTTGTTGTTGTTTTTTTTTTTTTTTGGGAAAAAGATTTCGCAATTGGTTTCAGAAGTAAGGAAAAACATACGGAATATTTTGGGGTGCCTAGCCTCACTTGAAGAAACATTGTTAGACTCGTTTAAATGGGTGTGGGTACCTAAGACACGCCAGCGTCAGTCTTACTTGACGTATCCGCCGTTAGCCTCACTTACCACGCCGACCTTTAGCTATCTATCATGACTAAAGCCAGAGAAAGTAACATCTGCTTTACCCTCTTTAATTTGTTTACTTACTGCAATTACTCTAGCCAAACCCTCTATGTAGGGTGAACTCTATGCCAATCATATATAATTGCAGATACACTTGATCTTGCAATGGGAACTTATTGCTTGCTAAACCTTTTTGGTGATGAGTTATGAAGGGCTTGATCATAAATCTAATTAGGACTATAAAAGCATTATAGAGACATTGTGAATGGTAGGTATGCATGCTTCACTAAAGGGTAGTATCTGGGGAGATTTATGATTGTTTGTCATGCTTATACTTTAACAATCATTAGGCTACTTTTATGCATCACAAAATCAATAAAGCAAGGACAAATAGCATGAGCACAATTATGGCTCCCAATTAAAATTATAGCTACTCAATAGAAATTATGAAAAAGAAGATTTTAAATCTCCATCTGATTCGACTAATGCTACAGAAGTTAGGATTTCATTTCTAAGACTTGGTTGTTGTCTGAAAATTTCTAGCTCATGCATAGTAGTCCTCCATTTCATGCTGATACCTCTGCTTGTTTGACAGTATGAAAAGATGGGGAGCCTTAGAAAATCATGTAAAAGTACATATACTCAAGTTGGTCAATAGAGAACAACCTTTTGATACTTGGTCTTGGGTGAAGAATCAGAACCAGAACCAGAACCATCACTATGCACCAGGCTTCTTTTGTTACCGAAACAAGTAGTGTTGCTACTAGTACTAATGCAAGAGTCTTGGGGCTGCAGAAGATGTGGTGTTGGAGGAGAAATAGCTACTGGTGGAATCTCAATTGACTTCAGCTGGGGAGGTGGATGTTGCCACTGAGGCAGAGGTCCAGCCAGCAGAAGATTTTGGAGGAGCGGGCCAGCATCGATTACTGCTTGTAATAGCTTCCCTTTCTCTGGCAATGGCTTCTGATCACCTAATAGTTTTGTTAAGACATCTTGTGAGATAACTGGGTCTGCTGCATTTGAAGATGAAATGATGTTCTCATCGGAGTCGGACGAAGCAGCAAAGTAGTGCTTGCTCGAGTCACTGCCTTTCGACTCAACCTCATGATTTTGAGGAGCAATCACTTGTTGTTGTTGTTGTTTTTGCAGTTGTTGTTGGAGCATGAGCTTCTCCAACACTAGACTTTGGCATTTCGCTTTGGCCTCATCTCTCTCTTTGATGACTCTGGTAAGGAGATCTTTGAAATTAACAACTTCTTCGTCTCTCCTCAAAATCTTCTCCTTTGCTGATACAATTGTTGCCTCAAGCTCCAAGGTTGTGTACAGAAGAGAATGCCTTAACTGAGCTTCTATTCCCTGCCAACAGTTCAAGAACTAATATCAGAAACTAAAGGCCAATTGGGTTTAGCACATGAGAAATTAAGCAGAACCTGAATTTACTTAAGAATGTAATATGCCTACCTCTTCCTGATAGCAAAAATCCCAACTAAAAGGACTGCACTGATCTTCCATTACTTGCAGAGATTGAAATGCCGAAGGCTCAAAGGTTAAGGCTAGTAATGTGGGGATCTTGGCTTACAAGTACTTTTTGGGTTCAAGGTGGTTTCTAGCTACTTCTTTTCCTTCTTGTTCTCTCCTAGTCTTTCTATTCATGTAACTTGAGGTTGAACAAAACAGAAAAGGCCAAAAGCATTTATAGAAGGTCAAATTGGCGCCAAGTGATATCTTTTTTACAATTGGAATCTATCTGCAGTGGGTGTTCATTTGTCTTCTTAAACTGCCACCTTTTTCTGTAACAAGTGAGCGTATGTGACGAATTCAAAAGAAGTAGGACACATTGCACATGTACCATATTTACTACCGATTACATAGGTATAGCTAACTACAATCTCAAAGTAAATAATTCTATTGTACTACATTCACAAGTTCAGCCTAAAAGGAAAAGTCATGTTTGATGAATGATTAAAGCCATATGATCTATTTCACTTTGTTTTCTTTAAAGTTTAGCTCAGGTGTTCTTTTTGACTCTTAAGGAGGAAATTTGATGGGTTATGTATATGTATGCATGTGCTGATAGTAGACTTGACAGGATTTAGTATTGTCTGTTTCACTTGCCACACCATTGCTCAAGCCTCAAAGTTTGATTCTGCTAACTAGTAACAGTATCCAAATCAACAAGTTGCGGCCATGATAATCAAGAATACTTTGTGTGGATTAGGTTGTATTTGTCTTATAGTAACAGATCCAGAAAAATATTAGGCTGTGGGGATTTGTTGGATGATCAACATCCTATTAAAATTAGCTCCGAGTTGGATTTTAATATTCCTTAATGAAACGAAATGATTGGATAAATATTTTTAATACTTTTACATTAAAAATTTGAATCTTTTACGATATTTGAATGATATACAATGAATTTGCACTGACAAAAAATAATTTGCACTCAAATTATTAACATTTTCATTTCTAACAATGAAGTCTAGATGGTAGAATTCGCAACGCTTTATGTCATTTTTACGTCATAAAACTAAATCAATTTTTCTTTATTGTGCTGAATCCTGAACATGTGACAATGTGTGCATGCATATCTACTGCGTCTTGCTAGTGCCTAGTTCCTAGTTCATATTTACAGTCAGAGAAGGGAGCATAAAAGATCGTCAGACACAATGGGCAAAGGAGATAATGGTGGGTCCTAGAGACCCTCTTTAGGGTAACAAGTTCCTATCCATTCTTTGAAAAGATAAAAGCAAAAATGGCTTCCCAATTCCTATTTGTTAAATTGGAAAATAGTCCAACCTGCGCGTCTTCGTATAATGATGAGTCCACCATCTTTAAAACCTCATCCATATGCTTCAATCTACATTCACATGCACACATAGAACGAACAATAATTAGTTTTCATATCCCTCTTTTTAATATTAGAAATAACGTAGAAGTTAAGAGTATTATATGTATAAAACTAGTGATATTTCTTTATATTACGATTGAGGAATTCTCTATTCCAAATCTAGAAGATTATGAACTTGAATCCTACGTTGCAACCTCTTAGCACGGGTTAGATTCTCACACATATGTTGGAGCAATTTTGAGATGTGAAAACTAACATGGTCTACTACTTAAACCAATCTCTGTACTGTAGGATCTCTTTTGAAATAGCATTCATGGTTTAAAATTTGCTTTGTGTAAGTCAAGAGGGTACTCACAATTCTAAATCTAAAGGCCTAAAGCAAACTTATTGTCAAATCCAAGCTTGTTTTTCTCTAGTTGGTCACTTAATTTATACTTTCTCTGTTTCCCAATTTCCTTCGTGCACTAACGCGGCATTGGAGTTGTAGAGGATGATTATGATGTAAGAATCGACCTCTTTTGTCATTTGCTTCTCTTTTGCATGTGAGAATGAGAAAGTGATCGGTGCTGGGCCACAGCCTCACATTCTCGTAACATTACTTTGAAGATCTCGCAAAAGTTCGGTGATTGTCTAACATGGTATACGAACTTTTATTTAATAGTTCTCGATATTTCATTTATTTAGTTTAACTACCAAGTATGATATACATTGTTATCCGCTTTAGAAACAGCTTCCTGAATTGAAGAAATGGGAAAGAGATATTCCAATCTGGAAACTATTTTTGACTGAGATCGCAGTACTAATCAAGAAGCTGCAATTTTTGTTATTATTGAGATTGCCACTAGGATCTGCACATGCAAAGAAAGAAGTTCTTACAAATAATTCTAGGTAGCCCGGTGCTTCAGTCACGAACCAACAGAATCTTATCTTTAAAGACCAATAGACAAAGATATTCTGCTATGTCATAATTGAAATTATTGTTAAAAACGAAACAACGGGCGTAGGCTAGATGCTGATACAGGGATTATACTTTTTGCGTTTCCTTTATAACTGTAGAAAGGTAACTCCTAAAGTACTAATCAAACAGATTTTACAGCTACTTCAAGTTGTCAAGCATTAACAGGGGTTCCTCAAGCAAACTAACTGCAGTTATTTACTGCATTTACAGCATAACTTCGACACGTTCCACTAGTATGAACAGCTCAAAACAACGATAAGGGCTTCAAATCTTCTGTCTCTGAAACCCTGTCTCTCTCCCTATCCCTCCTATAGTAACCTGACGACATCTGGCCATTAACTTGACAGCTTTTTAATTTGTTGTCTAATATCTAGTCATCGACTCTTGCAATTACTTNCATCAAGAGTCCAAAATTCTCCATCAATTGCACATATCTCCTTCCTTTTGCTCTTATTTCTTTCTTTGCATCAGAAAACCTAATACACATAAAATTAACTAAAATAAATAGAAAACAAATTAAACTAACAAAATAAATATGGAAAATAACTCTATTATCGTTGCATAATTATGCTCGTATCAATAGGAAGTGACTCTGACAACAGGCGACTGATTATGCTCAAACAGCCCATGAACAAGCTGCCCTGCTTAAACACATAAGGGGTTCAATAAGAAAGGGGTAAACTACAATGGTGTTTAAGTCTCATATCAATCATCACATGTACATATGATATGAGATTTTACTTGAGCTTGATGCATGATGCACCGAGCTAGCTAGTAAAATCTCATACAAGGTTCATGTGATATTGTGATGGACAAAATTTGAATATATTGTAAACAGAATAGCAACTGATATTTCAAACCCTACATATAGCTAGCTAGTGTTACAATCACAACACAAAAATATCTTATTTTCATGTGATCTCCAATAATCAAAGAATGAACAAACTCTATGAAAATAACAACTGTGTTGTCTATTATTCAATCAAGCAATTAAGCTTGCTATCTTTGACCTACTTTACATATATTGCAATCTACCGGTCAATATAGATTTTTTTTCTTTCTTGAAGCAAAATCAATCGAATTTCAATAGTTGGATTCTCATGGGCGATATTCTACAAGTTGAAATAGTTTACGCTTCTAGAAACAAGGTAAATACTCTACACAAACTTTTGACACACGAATCGATGAATGGTAATTCAAGCTGTTTTTAGTGTAGAATAGCATCACAAGCGATCATCAGTTAAAGCTGCAATGGCAGTACCATACAAATTGGATCTTTCAGGCAGCCTTAACTCTTCCAATTCTTCATCACCATCCAACTTCGAGAAGTAGTGATCAACCATCTTGTCAGTGATGAGTTCCAACTTACAGGCTCCCATTTCGGGTTCTTATCCTTATCCAACAATATAGCGCTACAACCCCCCTGAAGTCCTTGCTGATTTCTCCTCACAACATGGCAAAACTTCTGTACTCACGAACAGGCACTCGCCAACTCCTTGCATCCTTCCTTCTCGAATCGATCTCAATGTAATCTTCAAACTTATCGGCGACGCCCTCTTCAGGATTCAATCGATGAAGACAACCATTCACAACCATTTAGACAATAGTAGCAAGCTCCTTCTCAAGAGCACTTAATTTTCCTCCACTGATCTCTTAGAAAAGCACTCATCAATAACATCCATTTTGTAGCAAGCACTTTCTCTTTTATAGCTGGTTGCATCGAGTATTGATTAATAATAGCTGAAATATTATCAGCAGGTCACCGCTTGATATATTTGTTGAAGCAACTTTCGATACTAGAGCTTCTTCTAATGAGGCCAATTTGGCTGAGGGAACAAAATGAGTTGCTAAACCACAAGCGAGCATTTCAGGACCGTCCAATCGAGCACCAGTAAGACCAAGATATTCTCCAAAGAATCCAGGAAGCCTTGACAAAAAAAAGAGGCACCTAAATCTGGAAACAGCCCGAGAGCTGTTTCCGGCAAAGCAACATCGAGTTCTCAGTTGCTACACGAAACCTACCGTGTATAGAAACTCCGGCGCCACCTCCCATGACAATTCCATTGAGCACTGAAACCTGGGGCGTAGTGTTTGTTGCTATCAAGTAGCCTAAGGTATACACTCTCTTACCTTGTTGGGCACCAAATCTCCAGTTGCCTTTGAAAAGATGACGAGCCACCACCGCCACATCACCGCCGGCACAAAATGCTCTTCCTTTGCCTTTGAGAATAACCAACTTGACATTGGGCATCGTCCTCATAGGCTTGGAATAGTTGGGACAGCTGAGAGAGCATTTCGAAGGAAGAGCGTTCAGTTGCCGAGGCCTGTTTAGTGTCAACATCCTCGCAAACAAGTTCTGTTGTATCAAAATTTGATCATCTTCATCTGAGTTGATGAAAGAAGCCATAGAAAATATGATTGTGCTGGAAAAGTGAAAATGGAGTATAGTAGGACTGAATCAGTAAAGACCAATCAGGGACTTTCTCCCAAACTTGAGGCTTGCTAATCTGAAAATTCAAAACCAGAAGATCTACTTCAAAGACCAATCGGCAATCGCATTGGACCACAAACTAAATTCAACGGAGTGATAATTATAACCAAATACATTAAACCAACACTCCAAAAACATGTCAAACACTGAAAGTTCATGCACCAGATGCCCATAACACAGAGATTCTGAAACTAACTTGTAACCATAACACTGCTTCTTCATTGTTACCTTTGCTAAAATGCACTAAAGAACTAGGATGCACTCGAAAAATTACTAATCCACGGATACCCAACAGCTTGAATAAAGAAAGGAAAACTACAACTAACAACACATTTACCCAAATCAAACGAAGAACTACCCTGAAAAACCTCATAACTGGAATTGGTCTCTTTCATAAAAATAAAAATTCCTCCTTTTCAGCTTATCTATCAAAATTCAAAATCAATGAAAAAAAGAAGAAGTACCCATTAGCTTTTTATTATCAGAGAAGTTTCACTGAAATCAAGGTATATGTTTAGATATGCATTTCATGAAGCACATTTCTCTCAATTGCAAATGACAATTCCAGTGAAACCCCGATAGAATCAGAAGTTGAGAACATAATAAAAAGTTAAAGAGTGATTAGCTTTACCTGCGGAAGAGAGTTTTTGGAAGAGTTGAAATTAGCTTCAAGGATGTGATTTTCGCTGTAAATTGAAGAGAGCGAGTGAGCTCTGAATCTCCCTTTTCGTGCTCGCTAGGGACTTGCGGTGAGGAGAAGAGATGGGCTAATGTATCAACAACCCAGTTTTTTAGTATGGTGGAGGAAGAAGAAATCTTTTGGGTTCTTTCAGTTCTTCTGCCATGATGGCTCTATTGGAGGAAGAAGGAAGCTTATTCAGTAATTTGTTACGGGTTCCGCACCCGTTTCACCGTTTGGGTTTGCCTATTCTTAGTACTGATCGAATAACTTTTTTTTTTTAAGGGAAATTATGGAAAAGGTCAAATTAGAGTATGAAATGATAAAAATGTCACCTAGTTTCCCACTTGATAAAAAGGTCCATCATGAATTGTTAGTAATATTAATTTAGTCCTTGTTAATAATGAGGTGATGTTAAAAAAGGTCCAGTTTATGATATTTTCGTTTCCGATTTTACCCCCTATTAGTAAACTACCCAGATTTGTGTTTCAATTTCAAAACCAGATCAGTTCTCTCTCTCCTCCCCACGCTACTCTCCGCGACTCTCTATCGACCCCCCGCCGTCTCCGAAGTCGATGTCGTTTGCGCCTATCCTTCTCCGGCTGGAGCCGAGTCGCCGGTGACCATTGGACCTCCATATCCGACTGGAAAGCGACCTAGAGACGAACTGGAAGCCGACGACAATCATGAAGACGACGGGAGCTGCGGTTGAGATTAGGCGCTTGAGACTCGATCTGTACCATAGCTTCTTCTTCCTCATCGCAGATTTTGTTCTCATTTCCCGCTCCCAAAACCCTAACCCAAACAAACAATGGGCCAGAAGAAAGGACCCCCTGCTGACGACACTCTTTCTAGCCTAAGAAACGCCGCGGCGTTGGCTTCTCCAGTGTCGGTGAGTCCTCTCAATTTTCAATTGCAGACCTATTTTTCCTTTAATTTCTTGAACCATTTTTATGCGTTCCACTTGTTAATTTTGTTTCTGTTGCTGTTTCTTTTGTTTCGATGCTAATTTGTTGATATCTTGCGTTTGTTTTCATGGATTTGGGAGTAGAAGCTAGAGTGGATGCCAAAGATTGCATCAAGATCAAGGATTCGAGAACCCGTGCTGCAACCCACGGTGTCCTCTCTACACCTTCTCTCTGCCTATATTGATTTTCCCACCTTTACATTCTATTATTGTTACAGCTCGATCTAGTGCAGATGTTACTGAAAACAAAAAAAATTATGATTGCGGTGGTAGGATATGCACATGTGAATCATTAAAAGCAATATAATAAGCAAGACTAGTTCTCCAGGGTATGAATACTTTCCTTTGATAAAAATAGAAAGTGTGTCTGTGTGCTTGAGAGGCAGGTTTTTCCATGAACTAGACAGAGACCTCCAACTAAAGAAAAACAAGTAAGCACTTGGTTTCCAATGCATGTAAGACCTAGAGTGAGATTTCTGGCTTTTTCCTAATGTTGAGTTCATCTTGATTTTCAGTTGTAATGGTTCATCTTGATTTCTGGCTCTTAATTACAATCAGGTACATGTAATGGTTCCTTCTCTTCTTGATTTTTAGCAAATAATACTTGTTTTTCTTGCCTTATTTTGGTCTCTAATATGGCAATCCCTGTGATAATGGTGTGTGGCTATTTGCTGCAGTTTGTATCTTGGTTGCTCTGCCAACTCATTCTTGGCTTTGGCTCATCTCTATCTTCAAGTATATAAGATACAGTTGCCTTTCATTTTTGTGCAGTTGCAGTTTCATTTTAGTACGTACTGTCAATGGCAATTATGACAAAAATTTAGTTTTTGCTACAGAGTTACACGATCATGAGAATTAATTGAAGAAATGTATCATAAGATTGGTTTGTATGGAATCCCTTTCTAACTTCAGTTAATTTGATTATGCTCAGCTCAATTCAAGTTTTTATGACAGTCATCAAATATACTCCCCAAGTTTACTACTCTCCCCTAAATATATAGTTCATGATGGTGTCATTGAGAGGCATATACGTTAATTAGTTTCCTAGATAACCCCCATTTGACATTGAAAACTATAGTCTATATAGTACTGTTCACTGCGCGCTGAATGAAGTTGTATTTGTTTTAAGATTTGCAATGAAAGACAATGTGCCTAGCTGTACTAATACAGAATATATTTTGAAATGAATATAGGCATACATGAACTTCATAAGAAAAGCACAGATGGATTAAGTATTTTTTTTATTCTACTTGATCTTTCGGAGGAGTGGGAAGTTATGCACAAATGGCCGTGCAGTCTATTGATCAAGGTTCACCCGCTTCTCTACCTTAACCAATGTAACTGTCGCAAATCAATAATTGACACCCTGTTGATTCATATTAACTTGTTTTGAATTTGTGCCTGCAGATTCTTGGGTGAACTTCTATGGAAACATAGGGAAGACACTGCTATCTTTGGTATAAATGGATTGATATTGACATTTCAACATAATCAATACATATTTTCTGTCACCTATGATACTCACCGTGGTTTATACTATTGCAGATATGTGTATCATTTGATCTTCTTTTCATTTGCCAACATTATGTGCTGTATCCTTCCAAGAAGGCATTGATATCTCCTAAAATGATCACCAACAAGGAGGACTTGGAGCCCCTTGTCAGTTCTGATAATCACCGGCCAAGTGTCTGAAAATGTCTAGAACTTTTGTTTTGCTGGTGAAAATTGTACAAAAGCTTCGTTGGGCCCAAGATGTATGCTTTTATTTTGTAATGATTCTGCAAAAAAGTATTGTTCTGACTTTCTGGACAGTATAACCCATTTTACTTAGCCACTTGGCTCTCAAACTTTCGTTTGGGGCTTAAATTAATTGGGTTTTGTTTCTCCTTAAATTAATTGGCATTGCCTAAACTGATTGGGAATTGGAATCACTTACATTTCTCTGCCTTTTTGCCAATTTGGTGGACATTGCCCATATGAGGGTTTATCGAAACAGAGGTAACGATCACATTATTCAAGGCAACACCAACCGTACTCCAAAGACAACAAAGAAATAGCTTGATGCTATATGCATGTTTCATCTGATTAGTATGCATTGGACAAGAGGTGGTTAGCGCCTTAATGGTTCGAAGAGTTTTGTGTTCCTTGAATGTGCTCGACTTGGCAAGTGCCGTGATTGACAATGACTTGGCAAGTGAGATGTGATTGGTGGTGACATGGTCAGTTACTTAGTTAGTGACATGTGATTAACAATGACTTGGCTATTAACTTGTGACTTGGCTATTGACAGTTACTTGGTCAGTGACATGGTCAGTTACTTAGTTATTGACATGTGATTAACAGTACTTGGCTATTAACTTGTGACTTGGCTACTGACAGTTACTTGGTCAGTTACTTAGTTAGTGACATGTGATTACAGTGACTTGACTATTAACTTGTGACTTGGCTACTGACAGTTACTTGGTCAGTGACATGGTCAGTTACTTAGTTAGTGACATGTGCAAAATCAATCAATTTCTATCTCAAAGTTGGCTGATTATGTTTCTAAAAATGATTGATCCAACAGTGCCCATTAGTTTGAGAATTATACCAAACCAATTAAAAGAATGATAAGCATCAACTATATACCTCCAAGCACTAAAAAATTGCTTCATGTAAATAGACTTCACTCATAACAAAAAAAATAAAATTCAAGTATCTGAACTGTCAATACTCTAATTCAAGATAGAGAGGAATGTTATTGGGAAAGAACAGGATTCACCATAGCAAAAATCATTACATGATATATGTTGCAATGCTATTACAAACTAAAGTCACACTAATTCATTGTCAAGACTCATAAGATTCAGAGAAAGGAAATGCAATTCGACTCAGATCTCTGCCAATTATAAATTTATAATTGAACGTCATTTCTTTGATTAACCAAATCGGAGGATTGCTAATAGCAAACTAAAGACCAGATATCAGATTTGAAGCCATAAGGAATATCAGCAAGCAGTTCAGGACACATGTAATTGGGGGTTCCTACAACCTGCCACAAAAATATAGGAAAACAATCAATTCCATAATAGCAGCAATGTCACTATTACCATCAAGTATAAATAGCTCAACTTTTCCAGAATAAGAACCAAGTTGTTTCCTTCATATATAAATGTAAAAGCTTCTAGTTTGACCCCTCAATATGGTTTTCTAACATCTATTTACTCAGTTTATTAAATCTAAACGGCATACAATAGAATGTGAAAGGAATTAATTCAGGAAAAGTTAAATTATAGAAATATCCAGATACTTGATCAACTTAACTACCGACTTTTTGTAAGCATGGAGAGTTGTAGAAGAAAAAAGAGGCTGCACGGTAGCTCTATACAAAACATGTCACTACGAGAATATGATTACTAAATGGATATATATACATATCAGGGTCATTTATTTCTAGATTGCACCTCATTAGCAGTAAAGAATGATAGCAATGAAGGATATGTGACCTCATAAACAATAACAATAAGCACATTAAGTGCTTATCACATTTCATAGGTATGAGAATATCTCATAACAAGTATATGTTATACCGACGAAAAGTTTTAACAATAAAACACTGAACAGAAGTAATCTCCATTATGTACATACCGAAGAAGCCAAGTCATCTGCCTTTAAAGTTTTAGCAAGACCAAAATCCCCTATATACAAAACAAAACAAAAGGTAAAGACATAGTTGATGAAAAAATCAGTGTAATGACAATTTAGATCATTTCCTAAAACCATTTCCAAATCCATCTTCAACTCACCAAGACGAACATCATGATCCTTAGTAAGAAATATATTGGAACACTGCAAAAAAGACCAGCAGATTGATCTTAAAAACTGTAAAATGCAATAGGAATTCAGATGGAAAGTGGTAGCAGTGGTAAAATACTTTTAGATCACGATGTAGAACATAATTTGAATGCAGGTATTCAACTGCCAAGAGTAGCTGCGTGAACCACCTGCATAGTTTCTGAGCAACATAGCACAGTCACAACAGGAGCAACACGGAAGTTAAATTATGAACTTAGCTTGTGAGATCAGAAAACGTGGTCTTGTTTGAATAGAGAAATGAGTGTACCTCCTCAGGAAAATAAACCCCATTGGATTTCTTCATCAACTCAGCCCTGCAAAGTTTATACATGACAGACAGTGTAAAAACTAAGGGTATACATGCAACATTACAAGAATCCAGACCAAATAACAAGGTTTGTAACAACTGTGAACAACTCACATATCTCCACCTTCACAGTATCCAGTGACAATGCAAACATAGCAACCCTACATTACGAATCCAATTCAGGAAAAACACAAAAATCTAAAAGCCAAACCAATAAGATACAAATCTGATTTATACGCATCGACATACACACATGAACAAAAGTGCCTCACCTTCTCAACCCAGGCTTCCTTAAATTCCACAATGTACGGGTGCTGAATCCGGGCAATAAGAGCCATCTACACATCAACCAACAAAACTACATAACTAAATCTACACCAAATAGCAGTAAAACTATATCCTATGACAACAGAACCGGAAATCAAAGTATTGAACTTGAAAACTACCTCTTGATGAGCAGATCTCCGGCACCGCTCCGTCTGCCTCGCAAGCCGGATCTTCTTCAACACATACCTGAACCAAATTGAAACCAAAAAAAAAAAAACACAAAAAAACAAAAGAACAAATTAGCTTAAAAAAAACAAATAAATCCTCTGCATTACACAGATTCAACATATTCAATCCTCACTTCTTCTTCTCAGCCTTGTGATGAACCAAAATCGCGGCTCCGAAAGCTCCCCGGCCGATCTGCTCCATCAGCTCATACTGATCCATCCTAGACTCCATCCCTTTCCTTTCTCGATCCAAATCAACCACAGCAATGCCTCCTATTTTACCTGCGGGTGTTTTCTGTTTGCGAAGATGAAACTCATGGCGTGGATCGGAAAAACTCAAGACGTCATCTGCGACGGCGAATCTGGTTCTGAGGCCGCGGCGGCTTTGCGATCGACGGCAGTGGCTGCAACTCGAGACTCGGCCTGTATTGATCTTATCTCTTGATCGAGTTGAGTTTCTGGTATGGCGACTGGTTCACTTCCGGCGTCGTTCCGCTCATGGCGTCGCTACTCATGGAGTTGTGGCTCCATTTCGAGCGTGACGATTCCGACGGACATGGCTGGCTCCGATCACAGAGAGAGAGAGAGAGAGAGAGAGAGAGAGGAGTAATGGTCTGAGTCCAATGGAGAAGGGTTCAACAGGCTTGGGTAACAGGACGGAGAGAGAGAGCCGCGGTGGCAATTTTTTGTAATTAAGTTCAACTCTAGTGGTAGGTCGTAAAGTGGTGACCTTAATTATCATGGAGACATTTGGTGTATCCTGATTATAATAAGACACTTTAAAATGACCTCTTTTATCATCATTGACCCTTTTTTTTTATCTAGGGAAGATACTGTCAGCTAATAAGACGTGGGTCTGAATCTATCAAATACAAACCAACACCCTTGATTTTGCTAGCTAGCTGACTACATATTGAGCACCAAACATTCAAACAATGGAGATAAATCTAACTTTACAAAAACTATTTACTTAAAATTGAAGTTGGTGGGAATTCCTTCATTGACAAGTTACCCAAAGGAAAAAAACTCCATTGATTACAGATGGAGCAAATATTCATTGTGTAACCCTGAGGAAGAAAGAGGGCTAGGTTTCAAAGTTTAGCGAGTGAAATGAGGTGATATGTGAAGTAGCACAAATAGGACATAAATTATCATTAGGTACATCAATTGTCGTGTATTATGGTCAAATGGTAGTCGGAAAGTAATCATTACATTGATGATAAAATAATGAGAAATTAGATATAAACCCAAAAATATAGCTTCTATTAAGAAAAAATCCATAGATATTTTTCTTTTAATTTACACCACTCCACACAAGCAAACCTTCCATATAGAGCATATGTCTATAATTAATAGTTTTTCCTCATTTTTTGATATATCTAATATGGCCATTTTGATCATGGAGAGTTAAATTAAGTATTCCTTAAAATCATCAATTTGAATTTGAAATATTGAGCTAAAAAATCACTTTGTTTTGACTTTATCATAATCAATTATATCCTTAATTTCTTCCTTACTTTATATTGTGATTACCGACTTCAGTATATATTCTATATATGTAGGTATAAATTTCATTACTATAGTAGTTCAATTTCCAGCACAATTTCATTCTTGTTTTCCTATATGTAGGTATTTCTCTTCGAGCAGAAATTCAAGTTTTCTTTTTCTCGATGGGATCAATTATTCTTTCTAAAGATATAAAGAGATTTTTCTCAAGCACTAGGATAAAATATTTTTCTTGCTTGAAAGAAAGGGTGGGGGACAAGCAAGTATGGTACTTCTCGCTTGTGTCTCTGAGGAACGACTAAAGAAAGTTTCTTAAAGAAAAGAAAATGGTTGGAGATGGGGTCAAGAAATGGGAAAAAAGCTTTTGTTATTGTGTTTTCACTCCTAGGCTCACATTTTGTACCTCTCTTACATTCTCGAAAAAAATCTAATTGTAAGGTATGTATCTTGCTCTTGGATTACTTCTTTCTTCTTTTTGGCATTATTGTCATATTAATTCCATGATAGCTTTTCGCTCTTAACTACGTACTACATTTCTAATTTACCTACTAAATAATTATATGTAAGTGAGGCTTGAATACCATAAACCTTCAAGCTAAAAAAGGTCGTATCTTCTACGATCGTAGGTATAATATAGTAGAAAACCTAATAAAGAGGCATGATACAGAAAAAGAAAATGATTCTAATATAGAGGTGTCATACAAAAAGAAACAAAAAGAAACCTCCTATATATCAGATGCATACTTTTTTTTTTTTTTTTTTGAAAAGAAATGTGGATTTTATTAACTCATGCCAAGAAGGCCATTACATATCCTTCTGCTGCCTTCAACTAGACAGATCAAGAAGTTGTAGTAAGAGAACTATTGTGATACATAGAGACAGACCATCTATATTCGAACTAATCGCTCACTTATTAAAGCGAGCCTAAAAACTATGAAAAATAGTAAGACATAGTATATAGGCCCCTACCACACCTACCTACATTTTTTCCATGCCTTCAAGCTAGGGCAGGGATATTTGGTGGTCAACAGCACCTCTATATTGGCCAATGTCGCAATTTTCCGGTGTCGGAAAAGAGAAGGCACCCTAGCACTCCAGCTTGAAATGGACCTCCAGATCCAAAGTTGCCAAATTCCAAGGGTCCAGAAACCAGAAGCCTAATATTGGACCCAAAGTTTTGCAAAACCCAGAAACAAGAAACTCCAATTTACTAGGACACCCCCAAGAAGAGATGCCCACAACCTTTCACCAGAGGCCGGCCATCTGCATCTCTCCGTCCGTCAGAGATTCCGGCCAGCCCAACAACCATCGTCCAACCCCTCTGGCCAAATTGTAGGTACTCTCGTCGTCAACCTCACCACTGAAGTTATAAAGAACTTGGCATCGATTGGAGTCCGAGTACCACCCGACTGATCGGGCACCCAGACATCTGGTGTTCTTTGCATCTCTGGCCACGACTGGAATCACTCCGACCAAAGCACATCCCGAGTATTGTTCTTCACGAGTCCATGAGACGCAGCATTCAGCGAAACAAGCGCATATATTGTGGGCTCCATCCCTGCAATGCGACTATCAATTCGAGTCTATAATGCGCGATCCAGATCAGCCGCAGCAAAGCCACCCCCATGAAATACGTGGAGGTTGGTGTAGAGGCCGTGCTTGGTCAGATCGAGATTGATGTTCTTAAGAGAAGTGAGTAATGTTGACGGTGAAGTCATCGCAGAGTAAAAGGCTTTGCCCCCGGCTTTGGCATCGTCGTTGAATTCTTGGTGATTGATGTTTGTGCGACTATCAAGGTAGCCATAGATGCTAGCGCATAGCCCATGCCCATGAAATAAGAGGATGGTGATAGCAAGGATCAGAGGAGTCGATGGTGATCGACGTTGAAAAGCAGTAGCGGCAGAGTAGAAGACTCGGTTAGGGTTTAGAGGAGCCATTTCTATGATTTATATCAGTTGCATACTTGAAATCAATTAAACTAGAAAAAGTGTTCTGATGATCAGGTACCTTATTGTATAGGTATACGCATATAGGTATAATATAGAGACTTTCAACCTAATAAACATGGTCAACTCGTGATGATAAAATACCTAAGAAAGAGGTTGATTTTGAAAAATGATTCTAATAAATAGGTTGATATGAAAATTCCTAGAAGTCAAGTTAGCTAAATATCTGTGTCTAATCTTTAGGTTGTAATTAAAAAAAAAAAACAATCTGTTAGTTGGTTTAAGAACTTTAAACCGCTATTTTTAGGTTATGTTGCAAGTAAAATAGAAAGTTACCCTTAAAATAATAAGTTTAAATTACCGAAAAGTAAATGTCACATTCACTTAAATCTATATAATCTTTGAATTCAGAAAACTATGTAAATGAAAAATCCATAATTCTAGCAATTATGATGAATTTAATGAAAACTGTGATAATAATGGGACCAATAAAAAAGGTCTACAATTAAGGTATTTAAAGATGACGTTAATCTTGTTAATAGACTTATGTTTGTCAAATTTAAACTATGGCAATTTGTGTAATTCTTCAAAAAATGAAATTTAATATTTTATCCTAGAGGGCAATAAATTTTTTTTTTTTGAGGTAAAAACAGGTACTGGATTTATTAAGCTAAGTAGGAGGAGGGAACTCCTTCAATACAATGTCTTGGATACAATCCGGGGTTGTGTGAAGTCAGCATAGGGACTGTTCAGATTCAAAAGCTAAACTAGCTAATCTATGAGCTATCTTGTTACAAGTACGAGGAGTATATGAAACTTGGACTTGCTGCAGCTGTCATAACATGAACTGGATTTCTTCAATCAACCTACCATACTCTGTAAGATTTGTGGAATTGCTGTTAATGTCTTGGACAACCAACAAACAATCCGATGAGATGTAGACTACTGGAAGTTGTGCAAACTGATGAGTTGCAGACCTGCCTTAATAGCCAGAAGTTCAGCATGCATAGCCGAGTTGACAAAATGAACTGCAATTTGGTAAGCAGCATGAACTTCACCACTAGAGCCTCGAAGAACACCTCCCAATCCACACTTAGGTATTTGAGGAATAAAAGCACCATGCACATTCAAAGTGAGGTTAGCATTGCTTGCCGGACTCCAAGTCCTGTTTACTCGTGAGGATGGCACAGTCTCCTTAGCCCGAGCACGCTGAAACTCCTCTAGCCAGGTAATACAACTTAAGAAGATTTCCGAAGCAGAGCTAGCCTTGTCCACCCATAGTTTAGCGTTTCTATTCTTCCACAGGCCCATATGATCATTAGAAGCTTTTCAAACACTTCCATTTTAAGGTGGAGATCTTGTTCCAACATCCATTCGCGAAAGTTGATGTTAGGAAGCAATGTTTCCCGAAGAAGAAAATGAGCTTGGGATAGTAATGTAGTAGCCGTTGGGCATTTACAGAAGAGATGGGCTGAGTCTTCAACTGCATGGGAGCATAATAGACAGGAAAGATCACCCTCATACCCTTTGGTAGTAAGTCTTTCCCTAGTGGGTAGGAGATTGCAGCATGCCCTCCATACACATATATGAACTTTGCCAGGCACATTTTCCTTCCAAAGCTTTTTCCACAGCTCTTGGAATGGATCCCCTTGAGATGGCGAGGCTAGCGCATTTCCTAGGACATGTGGTCGAGCTATCCAGTAGGCACTCTGAACCGTATACCATCCCTTCCTATTCGGATGCCAATAGTACTTGTCAAGTGTGCTACGCTGTCCCAGTGGGATACTAAGAATTTTAGTTGCAACTGATGGAGGAAAGACGTCATATATAAGGGTCGGAATCCATTGCCTAGTAGATTAGGTCTTGAAGGTATGGGTCTCGAGTCTCATTGGATTTCTCAATCTTGAAGGATTTCACCTCTTGTGGGCGTTTCTCAATCCACGCCATTAATTTATAAATTATAAAAATTGAATTTATATAATCAAACAATCTGTCCATTTCTTTTTTTGCCCTAGTTAATGATGAACCCAGATTCCATTTCAAACACAAAACAAAAAAAAATGACGAACCCAGATTTCTTTCTTAGGGCAACTCCAACGGTTAGGGCCAAATCTTATTTTGAGACCCACTTTTGATTATGTGCTCTCCCTCAAATTGAGACTGCGAGGCCCACAGCTGGTGGATGAGACTAAAAGCAAATGGGAGAAAGAAAGCATGCATGGCATGGGTGAGCTTTACGTGCAAATGAGACAAAAGAAAGGGCATATCGTGTGCATCACGCGCGACACAACCCTGAAAGTTTTGGCCTCGAGCTGGGCCCCGCAAAGCGTTCATGTGGGTCAGACAACCTTGAAGCCCACCACATGTCCGGCTGTGGATCGACTAATACAAAATGGTTGACCCTTTGTTGAATTTTGTGCAACTTGTATTAGAAAAAATTACAAAAATTAACACCATGTTGTAGAGAAACTGAAATTGAGAGGAATTTGCTGTGTATTCTCATTGATAATAGGGGTCTCTTCATATAGAGGATTACAATGCATAGAATCTCAATCATACAAGGAAAGTAATCGTACATTGAATAGGAATCTAGATCCTTGTAATTTAACCATATTACCACTAGGTCAAGTAACCTAGAGTTTGGGCCAAACACAAATTAGGGTTTACTTGAACACTCCCCCTTGTGTTGCCCAAATGCGGTGCTTCTCTTGTTGCCTCGTTAAAAACCTTGCCGAGTAACAAAAATTCAGTGGGACAAAAATAACCTCGGTCGAATGGGAAAAAGAGCACAACATACCCTTCACGATTCGAGATGAACATGTAGACACCTCCCCCTGATGTCTGCGCCTCCCTTTGATGACTACGATCATGGGAGTTCAGATAATTTCCGCAAGCCAATTCTTGACACATGTTTCCCCCTGATGTCTGCGCCTCCCTTGCAACGAACAACTCTCCTGCGTCGCCGGCCGGAACCCTGTCCTCCCAGCCTCTGTATTCTGGTACAACCTCGTAGCCCAGATCAAAAACTCTGATCAACGCCGATGCCAATCAGAGATTGAAAGTAATCCCCGATCAAATCAACTGCCGTCCTCCAAACAGAATTTCTTCCCTCTCCAGACTCACCGGTCAACTGTGTTGCCCCAGCCCACGATGAGAATCTTCGCCGTTGATTGCTCGGACAGCAAACAAAGAAGTCCGCTGCCGCCGCCCGCTTCTAAACCCTAAGGTTTCGAGAGAGAGAGTTTTTTTTCCACTTATTGTAGGTTGCGACTTCTGTTGAATCATCTACTTGAGCAAAGAAATGAAAAAAATAAAAAAAAATAAAAAAATATTTTGGATTGAGCATTCAAGTGATTGTGCTTGTAATCAAATGAATAAGTAATTACATATTTTCTTGATTTGTATGCTGATAATCTCTTAGGGAACCAAAAGATCGATTCGAATTTGTGTTAGTATTGTATGCTAAGCTTAATAAACTTAAGGGTTAATTATATATAAGTGCATCTTAGAATATTTTTTTAGCCATAAGGCCACCAACTGGTTTTTTTTTCCTTCATAAGGCCACTAGATTAAAAAATGTGTTATATTTTGGATATTAAAAATCAATATATTTACATAAATGCCACTAAAGTACAAAATCAACATTCATTCTCTCTCTCCTCTCCGACGAGGTCTCTGGTAAACTCCGGCAGGTCTCCGGCCGACCTCCGACCAACTTCCGGCGAACTCCGGTGACCACAAAAGCTACTGTCGCTAGCAACAAAAACTACTCTGATGAAATTTCCAGCAATCTCCGGCGAGGTCACAAAAGCTACTGTCACCAGCAACAAAAGCTACTATGATGAAATTTCCGGCGATCTCATGTGAAGTCATAAAAGCTACTCTGATGAAATTTTCGACGATCTTATGTGAGGTCACAAAAGCTACTGTCACTAACACTAAAAGTTACTCCCACCAACAACAAATATTACTGTCACCAATAACAAAAGCTACTCTGATGAGTTCTTCGACAAGGTCACAAAAACTACTGTCATCAGCAACAAAAGTTACTGTCACCAGCAACAAAAATTACTCTCAGCAACACTAAACGCTACTCTCACCAACAATAAAAAACTACTATCACTAACATCAGAAACAAAAGTTACTCTCACCAGCAACAAAAACTACTGTCACCAGAAACAAAAGTTACTGTCACCAGCAACAAAAAACACTATCACCAATATCAAAAAAGCTACTCTCACCAACACCAAAAGCTAATTTAACCATCACTAAAAGCTACTCACAGCAACACCAAAAACTAGTACCACGCAAAACAAAATCTATTCACAAGATTGAAAAAACTACTCCCAGAGACTAACAAAGCTACTATCACTGACTGAAAAAGCTATTACCAACCAACACAAAAACTACTATGAAACAATAAAACAACTATAAATTTACAATGTCGAAGGCTTGCAATGCTCAACCTTGCATGTATTGCACATATCATAATCCATCAACATAACTTGTATCCATGAGCATCATTCACTAGAGTAAGCCGTAAAATCCATAGGAATTACCAAATTGTAATACAAAAACTGTATCCATAAGTTTTTAACTACAATTCTTAACTGTATCAGAAGCACTTCGTATCAAGTCTATGATGGAATTCTGTGGACAGAAAATCACTGATACGATGTTGATTGAGAAAACTCTCTCCACCTTCCCCGTCTCTGCATTTATGATAGCCAAAAACTATCGGATTGATGTCAATGCTAGACGCATCACAAGTTTTCATGAGCTAATTGGTGCCATGAACGTAGCTGAAAAGCACGACAACAAACTTGTGAAGAACTATAACTCTAGACCCATGGGAAGCAAGTCAAATCCGGAGTCTAATTATAGTCGCGCCTCCAAGGGTGGACGCAAGGAGCGAAACCCTAAGAATAGGGATAATTCTGGACGTTTTGGTCCATATTCTCGCCCTAAAGAGGAAGGAAATCGCCAAGATAGGCATGCACGGAACCGTGGAGGTAAACGTGTGAAGAGAGAAAGAGGCCAAGCCTTCGGTTATGGTGGTAACGCCACCAAAGGCAATAACCGTCCTCAAAATGCTCCTAGAGCGCCTCGATCAAGGAAACCTGACCATAATGATGCTTATCTCAGATGTGGATCAACTGGACATTGGGCAAAAGCATGTAAGGTATCCCAGCAAGTTGCAAACGCATACAAGACGTATCGTGAAGTAAGGGAGGAAAATTATATGGAACAAGAAGATCAAGATGGCGATCTTGATCTAAGGGTGGAAGACTACAAGGATCAAGACCCAGAAACTGGCGATTTTGATTAAGTTTTTCTATTTTCCAAGAGATGTAGGCAATTGCCATATTGTTATAGTAGATGCCAATGATATTAGTCTTTCTTCAAAGAGGCGTACTCAATGTAAGTGTGATGTCTAGGAAAGTTTAGAGATAAGTGGTACTTAAGTGAGCTTTGTTCCACCGATATCTCTCTACTCACCTGGTCACATTTGCATTGAAATTACCAAAAGGAGTTAGACGACTACCATTGTTTTGCATTAGCTAGTTTATTGGATTCTTTTTTGTTAAAGAAACGATGATGTAATTTCATTTGTCTTATTAAAAAAAGTTGAGTGCTTTTCTTTGTGACTCCTTTTTAATTATGAGCTTTTCTTTTAGGAATGGATGAACTACAATGTCTTGCAGATAGTGCGACTACGCACACCATTCTATGACATAGGCAATTATTCTTAGAGATGTTGCCTACATATTCCTCTGTGACTACGATGGCTGGGCCATCAGGTTTAGTTCCAGGACATGGAATGACCCAATTCCTATTGCCAAATGGCACCTTGATTAAAGTCACTGAAGCTCTCTACGCTCCTAAGGTAAATATAACCTTATTGAGCTTTAAAGATATAAGAGCCAACGGATTCCATGAGGAAACGCATAATGAGAACTGAAAACAATTCCTTTGCATTACCTCTAATGATTGCGGACGGAAGCGCATCTTAGAAAAGCTTATATGTCAATCTAGTGGACTTTATGTCACTACAATTCGACCAATTGAATCCAATAACGTCATTAGAGAAGATCTCTTAGATTTTGACACATATTGGCTTTGGCATGACCGACTAGGACACCTTGGTCGTGATATGATGCTCCATATACTAAAAACTTCACAAGAACATCCATTCTTCAGAGTGAGAAGAAGCAAGAATCGAAAATTGATTCCTGGACTTAGCAAGACCGCAACAATTGCAGCATTTGGCGCTGCAGCCGTCTTGAGGCGCCATAGGGCCGCCCAAGTCCCATGTGATGATGCCATCAATGGCACCAACCATGAGCATGACGCCATGGTTGTTCCTCCTAATGGCCATGACGCCATACATACTAATTCTCATGGCTCCAATGCCATGATGGGAGATGTAGTCACACATTTTGCTTCTAATAGCGCTACAGACGCTCAGGCCCAACCAAAATCCTCATTGGTTACTTCTAAGGATCCTCGCTCATTTTGCAAAGCCTGTTCTTTTGAGAAATTAGGACCGAGACCGTCCTACGCAAAGGATCCCAAAATACTCATTCCGTTCTTACAGAGAATCCAAGGGGGTATATGTGGACCAATTCAACCATCATGCGGACCTTTTAAATACTTTATGGTATTGGTTCATGCGTCGACACACTGATCACATGTCGCGCTGTTGTCCACTCAAAAGGCTGCTTATGCTAAACTCCTCGCCCAAATTATTCGTCTACGGGCTCACTACCCTGATCATCCTATTAAGTCAATTTGACTTGATAATGCTGGGGAGTTTACATCGAAAACGTTCGATGACTATTTCATGTCACTGGGGATTGATGTAGAGCATCCAGTTCTCCATACTCATACTCAAAATGATCTCGCAGAAGCTGCTATCAAACGACTACATATGATAGCGCGGACATTGGTTATGTGCACCAATCTCCCTGTTTCTGCTTGGGGATATGCAATATTGTATGAGCGACGCTAATTTGTCTACGACCCACTGAAACCCAATCTTACTCTGCGTTATAGCTAGTGACTGGGTACGAGCATGATATCTCACACTTACGCATTTTTGGGTGTGCCATTTATGAATCTCCAACAATCGTCCGCTACCTTGAACCCTTGACAGGCGATCTCTTTACCGCTAGATTTGCGGATTGTCACTTTGATGAGACAGTCTTCACGTCGTTAGGGGGAGATAAGAACACAGATGTTCAACAGGAACGACAAGAATTGTCGTGGTCTGTCCCCACTATGTCTCATCTCGATCCCCGTACCGCACAGTCCGAACTTGAAGTGCGAAGAATAATCGAGCTCCAGAACGTAGCAGACACTCTGCCTGATGCGTTTTCTGATGTTGCCAAAGTGACAAGATCACACATACCTGCTGCAAACGTGCCTGCAAGGATCGATGTCTCAAATACTGGACATCACGCCACTCCTGTCACATCAGGAGATGGCGCCATTGCCCAACATGGCAATGATGTGGCATCTATGGCCGCAGGTCCCGCAAGAAAGCGCGGTAGACCAATTGGTTCGAAGGATACTCGCCCTAGAAAGAAGGCGAATGAGGCATGAACAAATCATTTGATCATCAATACTCAAAATCCGTCCCATGAGAATGTTTTGGATTATGGTTATGTCCAAGAGACATCTTTGGAGGACCTCTCAATGACAGAATCTATCCTTGAGAACGTAGAGATCTCTGTAAATTACACTAGTATACATGGGACGTGGGAACGAAACTCCATCATCATAGATGATGTATTTGAGTATTCTGCAGCGTGTCAGATTATTGAGACCTATGATATCGAACCATACTCTCCAACGTAGAGCCAATTGGCCAAAATGGAAAGATGCGATCAGGCAGAATTATATTCTCTAGCGAAAAGAAAGGTATTCGAGCCATTTCTGCCAATATCGCCCAATAACAAACCAGTTGGTCATAAATGGATATTCTTTGGAAAGTGTAATGAGATAAACAAGATTGTAAGGTACAAAGCTCGCCTTGTGGCACAAGGCTTTTCACAACGCCCTGGAATCGACTACGAGAGACCTATTCTCCCGTAATGGACGTTATTACGTTCCGCTACCTTGTCAGTTTGGTAGTTTCCGAAAAACTGAATATGCAGCTTATGGATGTGGTTACTGCGTATCTATATGGGGATCTAGATACAGAGATACATGAAGATTCCAGATGGAATTCAGTTACCCAAATCAAGTGGCTCTAAACCACGGAGTGCGTTTGCGATTAGATTGAAACGCTCACTATATGGATTGAAACAATCCGGACGGATGTGGTATAACCGTCTAAGTGACTACTTGATTGGAAAGGGATATGTCAACAATGAACTATGCCCATGTGTGTTCATAAAAAGGACAAGTTCCGGATTTGCAATAGTAGCGGTTTATGTTGATGACATGAACATAATTGGCACCCTTAAAGAGTTAAGGGAAACCGCTGAACACTTGAAATCCGAGTTTGAGATGAAAGATCTTGGGAAAACACGGTTTTGCCTCGGTTTGGAACTTGAGCACCGTAGAGATGGTATTCTGATTCACCAATCAGCTTATACCCAAAAGATGCTTAGGCGTTTCAACACTGACAAGATTAAGCCTTCAACCCCAATGGTCGTCCGTAGTCTTGATCCAAAGAAGGACCAATTTCGTCCAAAAGATGACGATGAAGATGTGCTAGAGGCGGAAGTGCCCTACCTAAGTGCAATAGGCGCATTATTGTACTTGGCACAATGCACAAGACCGGATATCTCATTCGCAGTGAACTTGCTAGCTAGATATAGCTCTGCGCCAACACGACGCCATTGGACTGGTGTTAAAGATATCTTTCGATACCTAAGTGGTACGATCGATATGGGCTTGTTCTATCCCTATAGAGAGATGATGGATTCGGACCCATCAAGTGCCAGGGACGCCACACATGGTGGACCGCGTTCCCTATCCCCAATCCAAAACGATATAAGTGTTTTGGAAGGTTTTGCTGATGCTGGGTACCTCTCTGACCCACACAAAGGTCGCTCCCAAACTGGTTATGTTTTCACTATGGGAAAGACCGCGATATCTTGGAGGTCTACGAAGCAGACTTTAGTCGCTACTTCTTCGAATCATGCAGAGATTATTGCTCTTCACGAAGCAGTCCGTGAATGTATATGGCTTCGATCCATAGTTACGCATGTTCGAAACAATTGTGGTTTGAAGTCTACCACAGATGAGCCAACGAGCATTTATGAGGATAATGCTGCTTGCATTGAACAAATGAAGCAAGGCTACATCAAAGGCGACAACACCAAGCATATATCGCCTAAATTCTTCTACAATCAGCAACAACAGAAGCTCCTCAAGATCAAAGTGAACCAAGTTCGATCTGAGGACAATGTGGCAGACTTATTTACTAAGTCATTGCCCAAATCCACATTCGAGAAACATGTGGCAAGAATTGGCTTGCGGAAGTTATCTAAACTCCCATGATCATAGTCATCAGGGGGAGGTGCAGACATCAGGGGGAGATGTCTACATGTTCGTCTCGAATCGTGAAGGGTGTGTTGTGCTCTTTTTCCCCTTCGACCGAGGTTATTTTTGTCCCACTGGGTTTTTGTTACTCGGCAAGGTTTTTAACGTGGCAATGAGAGAAGCACCGCGTTTGGGCAACACAAGGGGGAGTGTTGAAGGAAAACCTAATTTGTGTTTAGCCCAAACTCTAGGTTACTTGACCTAGTGGTAATAGGATTTAATTAGAAGGATCTAGAATCCTATTCAATGTAGAATTACTTTCCTTGTATGATTGAGATTCTATGCATTGTAATCCTCTATATAAAGAGGCCCCTATTATCAATAAGAATACACAGCAAATTCCTCTCAAATTTAGTTTCTCTACAACAAAAAAAGATTTATGCTAAAATATAGAGTATTGATTTCACATCTAAAAATTAAGATCTCGCAGATCTTTTTTTTTTTTTTAGTGGAAGACGTCAATAGAACCAACACACACACCCATGCAGTGTATCCCAGCATAGTCAGACTAATCACTGCACCGCAGACGCACGAACCATTGAGTGTTTTAACTAACCCAGGTCCCTCAAATCTGCTGGCCACGGGATTGAGCTGGAATTCGAACTCTAGACCTGGGGGTTCCAGACTAGGCAGCTCGACCAACACACCACACTACGTGGTTAGATCTCGCAGATGTTAAGAGATGATTTAAATCTCTCTACGCTCAAGTATAAATGCTCAACGGTCACACGAATTTCGTATCGTCCAATATAGAGGGCATGTGGATGATGTGGAAACGCGATGTCTGAAAAAAATGGAGTATTATTATATTATTACAGCTACAAGTAGATGGCGGTGTGGAGTATTATATTGTTACAGGCTTCCAGCCATGTGTGGAGTATTATATTGTTACCGCCATGAGTTGATGGCGGTGTGGAGTATTATACTGTTTAGGGCATGAGTAGACGGTGATCCAATGGAGTATTATATTATACTGTAGCACATATCATTTGGATAAGGGCGAACAAACCTGTTTTCCATCTCCAAGGTCTTTCTCCAGAATCTATCAAACCATTGAATTTTTTCTCTTCAGGTAATTACAGTAGTGGAATCCAGCTGAATAGGGAATTAGTGTTACTATTTTGCAGGTTTGAACAATGGCTGCAGCAACTGGTGTGCTTGGAAAAGGTTGTGCGCTCTTGGAGAAGGTCGCACGCCTATATGTTACTAGATTTCTGAGACAGTATATCTCTACAGGATGTTTAGTGTGAGTAATGCTATTGCTAGCTTTTTTTTTTTTGAAAAGATGTTTTGTTCTTAAATACACAACTATTTTCCTTGGATGATAAAATTTTCCAGCTAGCCAGTTAATTAGTTACTTCCTTGGGGCACACTTGCACTAATGTTTTGAACCTTTTTCTCAGTTAATTAAGCTCAAGAATTGAATCATATAAATGACAAACTTATAGTTAGTAATCGCTCATCGATTTGCATTGCATTGCCATCTTTAGTTGGTACCCCTCTCTCTCTCTCTCTCTCTCTGAACTACTATGCATGAGTGAAGAGCTCCATATGAAATCTCTCAAAGCACGTTGACAGAATTTGAGGCGATTCCCTAGTCAAAGAACTCTGATAAATGGTATATTGTCTGCTTTATCTTCTTATATATTACAGCTTATTAGAAGAAAGAATGGTGCAAACCTTTGAGGGAAGCAAGAAAGGCTGTTCTTTGAAATCTGTTATTAAAGTTCATAACCCCGTTCAATTTTACTGGAAGGTATATATATATGTATGCCTGCTTGCATCGATCCTCTACTTTGTACTCATGAAGTTAAAATATACATGTATGAATTGATCGAAATTCCCTCAGTTTCACTAATGAGCAGTATCTATTTGTCAGGTAATGACACGGGCAGATTTAGGCCTTGCAGATGCATATATCAATGGCGATTTTTCTTTTGATGATAAAGAAAAAGGTCTTCAGAATCTCTTAATGGTAATATCATTCATCAGTTTCGGCTGCAAAATCGTTTGTTCATTTTGAAGATTAAATTCCGTCTTGCTAACCTTATTTAGTTTCCAGATTCTCATTGCCAACAGAGATTCAAATTGTTCCCACTCAAAAATGAATAAGAAAAGGTACAAGCAATAACAATATTATCTGTTATGAACTTGTTACTTGCGTTTACTAAGGTATAGATAACAGTACGTCATCCAAATCATAACTACATCGAACTTGTTGGTTATATATAGAGGAAGGTGGATGCCTTTGTTAAAGGAAGCTTGTTTAGCCCCAGCAAGATATCTCTTTCATCACGTTTCAAGGCAAAACTCTCTTACAGAGGCTCGAAGGAACATCTCTCACCATTATGATCTGGTAAACAATTTATGATCACCTGGATTTTTATTTTTTAAGAGGAAAACCTGGACGATACATGCCATGTTAGCTAGCATGAGACTCAAGCTCACTACTACTTTTTGTGTGTGGATCTAGAGTAATGAATTTTTTTCGCTGTTCATGGACGAAACAATGATGTATTCCGCTGCTGTATTTAAGGTAAGAATCATAATCAGCTTCCTATAAGTTTACAGTAACTGATAGCACCATTTGCACGTACTGCATGCATGAAAGGAATTACATGTTTAAAGTATACACTTCCTCCTCCCTGTTACATTATTGAGTAGAAAGAAGATGAAGAGTTGAAGACTGCACAGCTAAGGAAAATCAGTATTCTCATTGAAAAGGTAAGTCTTCTCTGTAAAAGACTGGGTTTGACTTGTGAGGTCATCATCTACTTAAAGGCTAATATTTGTAGTAAATTACCCATATTTAAGTTAGTTTTCTTTTATTACTTTGATATTTGTGATTTTGCCTACTATTTTAAACAGTTCTGTTTTTGTTCCTTTCTATTAATCTAGGCTAGAATTACTAAGCACCATGAAGTCCTAGAGTTGGGCTGTGGTTGGGGAGGCTTCGCCATTGAAGTCGTCAAGCAAACCGGTTGTAGATACACTGGCATAACTTTGTCGAAGGAACAAGTGCAATTTGCTGAAAAGAAAGTGAATGATGCTGGCCTTCAGGTACCAAAATTTATAGCTTTTGGATTTTACATAAGTGGTTTTTTTTTTTTTTTTGAGAAAAGAAATATATTGATTGAAACACTTAGATGCAAGTCAAACAGAACAAAGGAATAAGAGATTGAAAATTTTCTGATATGATTTACCTTCTCCAAGAACGGAGTATATATACAAGATACATCAAGACCTATTAGGAAACTAATTACAACAGAATAATCCTAATAAAACACAAAATTCACAATTAGATGACTCACGCCAACACTCCCCCTCAAGTTGGTGCATACAGATCACGGATGCCCAACTTGTCAAGTGAGTCATAGAAGGCTTTACTCGAGAGAGCCTTTGTAAGAATATCCGCCAACTGTTCTTCAGTAGGAACGAAGGGAAACATAATGATCTGTCCATCCAGCTTCTCTTTAATAAAGTGTCGATCTACCTCCACATGCTTCGTGCGATCATGCTGAACAGGATTGTGAGCAATTTCAATTGTAGCCTTATTATCACAATAAAGCTGTATAGCCTTTTCCTGTCTGAACCGCAAATCCCTCAACAAATTTCTCAACCACAACAACTCACAAAGTCCTTGGGCCATTCCTCTATACTCTGCTTCTGCACTAGAACGAGCCACCACCTTTTGTTTCTTGCTCTTCCAAGTAACCAAGTTACCACCCACAAATGTGAAGTAGCCCGACGTAGACCTGCAATCTATAATATTACCTGCCCATTCGGCGTCTGTGTACCCGGAAACATCCAAGTGACTGTGTTTTGAAAAGAGTAATCCCTTCCCTGGAGCAGACTTTAAATACCGTAAAATATGAAATACAGCATCCATATGATTCTTACTGGGATTATGCATAAACTGACTCACCACACTAACAGCATAGGCTAAATCTGGTCTAGTGTGGGACAAATAAATCAACCGGCCAACTAACCTCTGGTATCTTGCTTTATTTGTAGGTACTTGATCCAAGTACTCTGCTAACCGATGGTTTTGCTCAATAGGAGTATCAACAGGTTGACAGTCAAGCATACCTGTTTTTGCCAGCAAGTCGAGAACATACTTCCTCTGACTCAACACAATACAATCCTTCCCACCAGCAACTTCAATTCCCAAGAAATATTTCAAATTACCCAAATCTTTCATCTCAAATTCTAAAGATAACTGACCTTGTAACCTTTGAATCTCCTCAAAGTCATCACCTGTCACAACCATGTCATCAACATAAATAATCAAGGCAGTCACTTTACCACACCGATGTTTAAGGAACAAGGTGTGATCTGAATTGCTTTGCCGGTAGCCAATTGTCTTCATGAACTTGGTGAACCTGCCAAACCAAGCTCTGGGAGACTGCTTCAAACCATAAAGAGATTTTTTCAATCTGCACACCACCTGCTCTCCAGTAGAAGTACCATATCTAGGAGGCAAATCCATATAAACCTCTTCATGTAAATCACCATGCAAGAATGCATTCTTAACATCAAACTGTTGTAAAGGCCAATCAAGATTAGCAGCTAACGAAAGAAGTACCCGAATTGTGTTAATTTTGGCCACTGGTGCAAATGTCTGATCATAATCCACTCCATACTTCTGAGTATAGCCTTTAGCCACTAGTCTTGCCTTGTACCTGTCCACCGATCCATCTGAATTGTGTTTCACAGTATACACCCACCGACAACCAACTGTCTTCTTCCCGGGTGGTAATGATACTAGCTCCCACGTACAATTCTTCTCAAGAACATCCATTTCGACTATCATTGCTTGCATCCACTTCTCATCCCTCATTGCATCCTGCACTTTACTAGGGAGAGACACAGAAGATAATTGATTCACAAAGGCTACATACGGTTTAGACAGCCTATGGTTTGACACATAATTAGCAACGAGGTATTTAGCCTTGGCATTTAGAGTAGGTTCATAGTGCTTCGGGGGCTGACCACGGGTGGAACGACTAGGCAGAGTTTTGGTGGGAACAATATCTGACACAGAAGAAGGAACACTAGTTGACACAGAAGGAGTATTAGATAAAGAAGGATTAGAACATACCTCGGGTGATGATTGAGTAGGCGAGACCACTGAAGGAGAGGGAGAGACAGAAGAACTATTCAAAACGGCATTGGTGACATCATGAATTTCATCGGAAACAGAATCAGAAACTTACTCTTCAACCGACCGGTCAGACTGATCCGGTAGACTGGTTAGTAGCTGATTACCCAAATTCCCTTCTCCATTAGGTGGGCTGCTGTCCTCTTTTTCAAGTTCCGTTCCAAAACACTCCAGCCTTGAGAACTCGGATGCGAGTCTCCCATCTTGCCCACTAAACAAATCTTCATAATAACAAGACTTCTCCCCCTGACGAGGATTCACAGGAAGCAAAAAATAACATGCATCTTCACTGAACGTAACATCCATGGTGACATAAAACTTCTGGGATTGAGGATGATAACATTTGTAACCTTTCTGATGAGAACCATACCCCACAAATACACACTTAAGGGCTCTAGCATCCAACTTTGACCTCTGATTCTTATATAGATGAACATAAGCAATACAACCAAAGACACGAGTAGGAAGAGTATTAGAAGATGGAATAGAAACATAGTTAGACAGGACCACAAGTGGGACACGACCTTGAAGATGGACAGACGGAAGACGATTGATTAGATGAGAAGCACACAATACGGCCTCTCCCCAAAGATACTTAGGCATGTTAGCACTAAGTAGAAGAGACCGAGCCATGTCCAGAAGATGACGATTTTTCCGTTCAGACACCCCATTTTGCTTAAGTGTCTGTGGGCATGAAGTTTGATGTATGATGCCATGGTGTTGGAAATATTCATGAAAATAATGATTGACAAACTCACCCCTATTATCGAAACGAAAGACCTTAACATGAGCATCATATTGAGTACTAACAAGCTTATGGAATGCTGTAAAAGCAGAGAAAACATAATCTTTGGACTTAAGTAAAACCACCCAGGATAATCGAGTAAAGTCATCAATGAATAACACAAAATATCGCATTCCAGAAAGGGTAGAATGTTTAGAAGGACCCCATACATCTGAATGAATTAACTCAAAAGGCATAGTACTAGAATGAAAACTCGAAGGATAACTAGACCTATGACTCTTAGCCAAAGCACAAGTTTCACAATGCAGGCTAGACTCACTAACTCCCAGAAACAATGTAGGCATGGACTTCTTCATAACTCCAAAAGATGGATGACCCAAACGCCTATGCCACAACCATAGCTCACTTAATCTGTCAGAATTCAATGTCAGGGCTAAGGCTGTTCTGGTGCTTGTGTTGGCTCTGCGGACATGCAATCCAAGTGAAACAGTCTCCCCTCAGGTCTCCCTTGCCCATGATCACCCTGGTGCACAGATTCTGAAAAATAACATACATTGGATAAAAAGTTACAGAGCATTTATTTTGTGACCCCAACTGGGATACAGACAAAAGATGATGAGACAATGAGGGTACGTAAAGCACAGCATGCAATACAATGGATGGTGTAACCTGAATAGACCCAATACCTAAGACTAGAAAAGACGCACCATTCGCATTAGAAACATGGGATATAGAAGGGGATGACATAGACATAAAGAAGGACTTATCATAGGTCATATGGTCAGACGCACCAGAATCAATTATCCATGTATCACTACCAATAAAGTCAAAGCAACACCAATTTTACCTCGAGTTCCCTTAGTCAAGGAAACATTACCCTGTGAGGGATCTTGCCCTACAATGCCGTAGAAGTCAGGTTCTGGCACCAATTGGACTACCGCTTTGCCTCTTTGACGACCACTACGTCCTTCACGTCCTCCATTATTATTGCCTCCTCTCCAACCAGAGTTGTTGTAATTAAACCTTCGTAGCTTAGAACATTGATTCTTGAAATGGCCAACTTCCTTGTAATAGTTGCAAGCCATTTGATTATAATTCTGGTTTTGCTGATATCCCTGATTCCGTGGCTGATACTGACTCTGAGATGGAACTAGGGTAGAATTCCTAATCTGAGGTTGAGGTGAAGGTGGAGGTGTAGCATGGATTGCTAAACCAGAAATTTCAGTATGAAGGTTCTGAACGGCAGCCTTATTACCTTCATCTCTTCGGATATAGGCAAAAGCTTGTTCCAATGTAGGTGGAGTTGCAAGACGCAATAACTCATTCTTTGGCCCTTCAAAGTGAGGGTCCAAGCCAGCAAGAAAAATATGGACACGCATCTTGTCCTGCTCAATCCGATAGGAATTGATAACAACTTCACAAGTCATAGGATTAGGGTTTCTCTGATCAAGCTCCTGCCAAATTGTCTTCAAATTCGCATAAAAGGTTGCAATAGGCTGTCCACTCTGAGTTATTTTGAAAGCTTTGACATTCAATTCATGAACACGAGCAAAGTCACTCCCATCATAATATGTAGCAGCAACAGAATCCCAAATTGCTTTGGGAGAATCATAATTAGCAAATAATCTCATTACCTCCGGAGTCATAGCCTTGAGAAGAATTCCCATCACATTAGTATTTGTTGTATCCCATTCATCGGCTTTTGGTCCTACAGCAGGTCTTGCTGCACTACCGGTAACATAACTCCACTTTCCAATCCCTTGAATATGGATCTTCATAAGCCTCTGCCATAACTGATAATTGGTGCCATCGAGCTTTACACCAAAACTTGAATTATCTGTCACATTCTGAACAATCACAACCTCATGGGCCACAGAGTTCACCCCTCCATTCTGAGATCCTCCAGTATTCCCGTCGGTAAGAGTCAAATCCACCATTTTTTTTTTCAGACCCTAAAAATTGTAACAAAAAGAATACCAAAGAACCAAGATGGATATGGACGGACACAAGAACAAAAAAAGGATGAACTGATGGACAAAGGATGAAATCAACTTGTAGAAGCAAAAGAACCAATTCGACAAGAAGAACCAAGGCAAGAGAATCAACCGACCAAAAGAACCAATTCAACCAAATCAAAAAAGGACTGAATCAAAAGAACCCTATATTCGCAGCGGAAAGAACAAACCGAGTCCGAATGAATCTCGCTTTGATACCAAGTCAAACAGAACAAAGGAATAAGAGATTGAAAATTTTCTGATATGATTTACCTTCTCCAAGAACGGAGTATATATACAAGATACATCAAGACCTATTAGGAAACTAATTACAAGACCTATTAGGAAACTAATTACAACAGAATAATCCTAATAAAACACAAAATTCACAATCCTAATTACATGGCATGACTCACGCCAACAATGCATACATCAGCAATAAGTATATCGGAAAACCATTGTGGCCCTTCCTCTATCCAAACTTGAAATTCAGCAAACAAATGTGCATTCCTAGCTAACGTGTGTGTTGTATGATTATATTTTCTAGGGCAATCTGTACAAACCACTGAAAGGAAGAGGTGAAACATTGTCTTCACCTCTTCAATTAGTTAAGACACTTTCTACTGAAAGATCAACCCCCTCTTTATTTCAGAGATCACAGACAAGGCATCCAATTCCAGGATGATTTTGAAATATTGGAATCCAGCTTGAAGCAGTGCTTAAAGTCCCAAAGCAGCAGCATATAGTTCAGTAGCCTTAACACTAAAACATCCAACCATTCCTTTAGATGCTGCAAGTAATAATTCACCATTTTCATCCCTTAAACTGCACCCAAACCCCTCAAATTTGAATCATCAGATAAATCACCATCTACATTTAACTTAAAGAAGAGGTATTGTGGTCTAATCCAAGAAGTGATAGAAGCCTAACATTCTGATTTCGAGCAGGAACAGCAGTATCAGAAAGAAATTCAAAATTAGAAGAAAGCATCTGAGATAGGATAAACTGAGCACTCACAAACTTGTGTTGAAATATTTCCTCATTTCTTGCTTGCCAAATTCGGCGACATAACCACACCTACAGAGCCATTCTGATTTAGATAGGAATCATAGGATACAGATCCTACAATAACCCTTGTTGCCTACCTCCAATAGCACCACGAAGTGGGGAAAGAAACCAAACCATTTTTGCCTTTGGACAAGACCACAATGCATGAAGAATTGTCTCAGGAACCCTTTTACATCTGGACCAGAGTGGAGAAAGGAGCAGGTGTCTTCTGTAAAGGTTGTGTGCATGCACATGGCACTATGGCAGAATATCAGACAAAGCTCTCCAAATAAAAAAAACGAACAGCAGTGGGAACTTTGATACTCCAAACATATTTCCAAAGGAGATTAGCTTGTGAATCCAAACTACCTTCTCCACCTGTAGACCAATCTCTTCTCTGAAGGACCAATCTGTAACCACTCTTGACAGTATAAAGGCCATGCTTGGTATAGCGTAGGACTATAGTGCCAACAAGTTTGTCAGGGACATGATGATTTGGTAAAGGAATAGAATGAACAATATATAAGCCCAAAATTCCACATCCCATCATTAGCAATTAAACAAGAGACCTGATTGTTGTTTACATATGGTGTCTTGAGTTTTATAAAATTTGCTGCATAATTAGGATAATTTTACAATACGGGTCTGAATCAATGGACGACATATTTTACACAAATTTTGACACATCTTGTGAGCCATTAGATTTTAAAATGTTCAATGGTTTAGATTTGTTATTTGAATGATGTCAACACAATAGCAAGTGATGTGGATAATGATGTGACATTACATATTCCAATCTAAAATTATACTTGAATTTAAACTTTTCTTTACTAAAAGAAAAAAAAAATTAATATTGTTCGTATTAAAACTGTACACAAGCAAAAGAACAAAAGAAGAACAAGAATAGCAGAACAAACGCCAAGAGAAAGAAAAAAAGATTAAGGAAGAGCAGAAGAACAAAAGTCAAACACTGGAGAAGATCGTCTTCTCCAACTCTACACTTTCATTTGTATCCTCCCAACTAGCTTTCCATTCATATAAAGTAGCCCACCCAGTTCTGATGTGTGTTCTTCCATCGTCATTAGGTGTAAAAAATTGAAAACAACCAAAATGAGGGACTTACAGGAGAGAAATTTCTCAATGGGTAAGTTGAGTAAAATCCACTTCATAGTGTTCTGTGGCTCGAGAGGTGTAGTACATACACCTAGCATTATGGAAATATGCCTAGGATGGCTGATCGTGGTATATATATCCTGCACATATCTCAAAACTCCCATGTGTATGCTAAGTGACACAGTTTCTAATTAGAAGTGATATTGATCACAATTCTTCATCCATAATAGTTTGGATATGCAATTGCTTCTATTATTCGATGGAGTTCTTCTTTCTAGCGTCCGACATTTTTTCTCCTCTTCTTTTTATTTTTTATTTTTTTTGTTTCTTTCCTTCGATCGTGTATGTTATGTATTCTCTAAATTTTGACTTTTTTTTTCCTTTTATATTCAATTATAATTTTAGATTGGAATATGTAATAATGCCATATCATTATTTACATCACCTAGTGTTGTGTTGACATCATTCAAACAACAAATTCAGACCATTGAACATTTTAAAATCTAATGACTTACAAGATGTGCCAAAATTTGTATAAAATATGATGTCCCTTGATTCAAATCCTTACAATACGTATATGTATGCCATATAAAAATTTACATACTTGACAACAAATTTTATTATTGGGTAACCATTTTACGTTAAATTTGATAGTGTATTTTAGAAGAAGAAAAAATTACTTAAATACAAACAATAAATAAATATTATTGTCAATTTTTTAGAGTATATGAAAATAATAAAAAAGTTGACTTCGAACCACTAGGGATAGTGGGGTGGTAGAAGCTCCCAGTCTGGAACCCCCAGGTCTGGCTTTTGAATCCCCATGAGGCCTTGGTGGCCATCTAATGAGTGTTTAATGCCCCGTGGCATTCGGAAGGGATTAGTCCGGTTTTGCTGGGATATCCCCCGAAAGGTGTGTGTGTTGCTAACTTTCTAATGCTAACCTCCCCCGATCAAAAAAAAAAAAAAAAAGTTGACTTCGACGTTTGTAGAAGTTTCAAGAACACCTTCTAAAATTAAGATTATGAATAACTCAAAAAGATTGAATGATTGATATGTGTAAGAAATAATTTTAATCAAACCAGGAAAGCATCAAAATTATGCTGCGTGACTACCGCGAATTGCCTCAGAACTACAAATATGACAGAATTATTTGTTGGTGAGTAATATTCCTAACAATTTTTTCCGAAAATATATTCCCAAACATACCTTGATATATGTTGGAATTTTCAGTGAGATGCTAGAACATGTCGGCCATGAATTTATGGAGGAATTCTTTTCTTGTTGTGACTCTATGCTAGCAGAAAATGGGCTTCTTATTCTACAGGTAATATCTCATACAATATTATCTTAAGGTGTAATAAAATAGGGGTTGGGTATTCTTCTAATGGCTGGTTGTACCTCTTTTGAGTGGTATATGCATATAGTGCTGAACGTTTTGTGTGGTTTGATCTCGCCTAGTTCTCTACTTAATTTACAATCGAGAAAAATGTAGAATTTTAGCTATTGCGTAAGCTTGATATACATCTTGTTCAGTTTTGAGCTGTTGGGGCATATTTATTAATTGGCTTATATTGTATATACCATATTCCCCATTTAATATGTTGGATCGCAAGGTACATATATGCAAGAGGTGATGCTGTCTCTGTGTGTGTGTGTCATTTTCGACCTCTCCATATGAAGGATGAAGTTGCACTTGGAAGTTGGAAGAGAGTGTTGGCTTAATATATGATGTTTAGGAAATATTGGTTGCCTAACACTCTAATGTTCAACTATAACATTGATCAATACATATAAATTAATCAAGATTCTGTTAATGGTTAAGGGTGGTTGATCTTTCTCAGTTCACATTCTTTCCGGATGAGCGTTACGATGAATATAGGCGAAGTTCAGACTTCATAAAGGAGTATATTTTTCCGGGTGGATTGTTACCTTCATTAAGTAGGGTAACATCAGCTATGGTTGCTTCTTCCAGGTTCAGGTATGATCAGTTATTAATTAATAAATACAATTTCATAAGGTTTAATATTATACTGCAATTTCTATTTTGACTTATAAAGCTTCCATTTCTGCAGTGTGCAGCACTTGGAAAACATTGGAATTCATTATTACCAAACACTAAGATATTGGAGAAAAACATTCTCGGAGAAACATAGGTAAGAAGATGACCTAGTCAATTCTCATAATCATCCCAACTTCCATGCTAATACAACTATCTGTTTATGAATGGTTTTTAACATTTTACAAATGGTTGTGATGCCAAGATGTTATAAAAGTTTTAAGTTTTAACAATGGTGCAATGACTTTGTGTGTTTATAGTGAAATACTAGCTCTTGGATTCGATGAAAAATTCATTCGGACATGGGAGTATTATTTTGATTATTGTGCGGCAGGATTCAACTCTTGTACTCTTGGAAATTACCAGGTACATTTCTTCAGTATTTGGCATACATTCCTGCCAACCCCCAGTTTTCGTGTTCATTCGTTAAAATAAGGGCTAAAATTTATTTGTTCTGTGTACTTTGCTCCAACATCATTTTCAATTTTATCCAAAAACTCCTTAATCTCTCAATTTCTCTCCAATACGTTCATTCCGTTAACTATCCGTTCAAATACTTTGTTGAGTCGCTCATGCGACAAGCTCTTTCACGCCAACTCAACTAGATAATTGTGAAATATCCAAAATAGCCATGTGCTTCTCCCTTCCTATTTGCTTTTAATTTCGTTTATTCTTTTTTTCTTCTTCTTTTCTTCCTACCTTCTTCTTCTTCACACCCAAAATCCAAAGCATAACACGGCTGCCACCACTACCACCATAACCAGTACCAAGCTCTCTCTCCGAGCCCAACCATCAATCCCATTGCGGAATCCCCTCAACTTCCTCCAAAATTTCATTCCGACCCCAGACGATCCCCAACTTCTCCATCAACCCAAGAAACTGGACTTGATATTCAACCTAAACATCTCAGCATACAAAACCTAAGCCCTCTCCGTTCGATTCAATTTCAAAAACAAACTCAATAATTCATTATAAGTCCTAGTCTTAGACTCTTAGCTAGGCATAAAATTCTCACTCGTCATCAAGCTAAAGCACTCAAAAGCCTCATCAGCCCTCTTCATTTCACAGCAAGCACTTTCTAGCAAGAATAGCGACGGCGAGGCATTGGGTTTCAATTTCGAGGCGGTGGAAGTCGATTTGGGATGTAAATTGATGGACAAGATGAGGGCTTTTGTGGAGGTCGAAGTGGGCGTGGGAGATTAGAGAGGCGGGAAGGTTGTGCGGAAGGTGTTCGATGAAATGCCACTGAGAAGTTTGGATGGAGTTAAGGAAGAGTGGTGGGTGATGGGTGGAGGATCTGGTTGGCTAAGTGAGGAGAAAGGTGGGAAGGAGGGAGATTGGTTTTGAAGGGGAAGATGGGTCTGGGAGTTTGGGGTTTAAGGGTCTGAGGGTTTAGGAGTTTGTAAGGTTTTATTGTTGGTTGAGAAAGATTGGGTTTTGATTTTGTGAACAGGAGAGAGAGTAATGAGGAAGAAGAGAGGACTTGAATGCAGGAAGAATAAAAGAAATTAAAGAAAAAAGGAAGGGAGAAAGAACATATGGCTATGTTGAATATTTCACAATTATTGAGTTGAGTTGGCGCGAAAAAGATTGTCACGTGAACGGCTTAACGAAACATTTGGACAGAGAGTTAATGGAATGATTCCATTGGTGAGAAATTGAGAGATTATGGAGTTTTTGGATGAAATTAAATGTCAGGAACTGAAATGATGTTAGAGGCAATGTACATAGAGAGACTAAACAGATTTTAGCCCTTGAAATAATAAAAAAATTATTCTTTTCATCATATACCCTCTTTGTGGTCTCTGTGCAGATTGTGTTTTCACGTCCCGGTAATGTTCTTGAATTCAGCGATCTATACAAGGGTTTCCCTTCAGCATATTGATTGTTCTGCAGAGTCTATGTTGAGAACAAACTGTTGCTGAACAAAAATGGTGTCTAGATGGCTTATCTCTTGTGTTGGATTTGTATAAGCTTCCATGAAAAACTACTGTCTTTCTATATATTTTCTATTATTTGCTTTATCAAACTGTGGTCTTCTTGTATCATAATTCCATTGCTTGAAATTCAAGTTATCCGATCCATTAAATCTGGACAATTCTTAGGAAAATATCGATCCCACTTCCTTATGAAATGGATGGTATGGAACAAAACCAAATAGTAACTAATTTTCTTGAAGCATAAGAAACTTATGGATGCATGTGAAGATTGCCTTCGGTTCTGTTCAAGAGTACAAGAAATTCACTATGAAATGGAATTCTTCTTCTTGAGTGCCATTAATATTACCAAACAAAATAATGTCTTTATTGGAATATGAAGCATATATATTTGGTCCACCTAACATATGAGAGGACTAAACTCTGCTCCAAGCGATATTCAGCATAGATGTTATGTCTGTTCTGGACAACACTGTATGGCCTAGGCGGCATACTTACGATGATAAACAAATTGGGTCTAGTTGGCACTGGTTTGGGAAGTATAAGCACATTTTTGTCTCTCACAAGCATATGGGTTTACCTTGCAGATGTAAATTTGGGTATGATTTCAGAAATTTTGATCACAAAGTACAATAGCACTAGACCACGTATGCTGACTCTGTTTCCCTCTTGGCTCTTGCTATCATGCATTGGTCACCGTCTCATTGAATTCAATGTCCCAAATGGTCTGTATATGCCATCAATAGTTGCAGAGTTTTGCGTGGGTGTTCAGTTCCCTGTGATTTTTGCAATTACTTCTGAAATCTTTGGGCTAAAGCACTATGCTACTTTGAACAATGTTGGGGTCATGGCCCACTTGGTTCATCTTCGCTTAATGTGAGGGTTACAGGGTTTCTGTATGATAAGGAAGCAGAGAAGCAACTGAAAGCTTTGGGATTGGAAAGGAAGAGTGGCAATGGATTACGTTGTACTGGCGGCCGGACTCTGCTACAAAACTGTCCTGCATTACCATTACTGCAGTCACATACTCGAATTGCTTGGTAAGTTGGTGTTCTTACTTCCCTGATTTCACAGCACTGACATTCATAAGGATTTCAACAAGCAGCAGAGTCTAGAATTTTGGCGGCCTCAAAGTTGGAAGAGTGATCTAGCTCCAAAAATCTGTAATTTAATTGGAAAGCAGCCCATGTAATTTGAAGGGTCCTTACCCAAAACATCAGAATAAGAAAAAATTATCTCACTTATTTCAGCAACAGATTTTTGCTCCAACATATACAATTTAACATGAAATGACCATTTCGCCCTCAAACCAATTAAAAGGTACCAATGACTGCCATCAACATCAATCTCTCTCTCTCTCTCTCTCTCTCTCTCTCTCTCTCTCTCTCTCTCTCTCTCTCTCTCTCTCTCTCTCTCTCTCTCTCTCTCTCTCTCTCTCTCTCTCGGTGAAAGATCAGTAACCCACCGCACGGCTCTATTGTTCGTCTCCGCCCTCCGCTTCTGCCACCAAAATGGCATTGCTCACCGCGACGTCAAGCCTCAGAACCTCCTCCTCAAAGGCACCGGAAACCTGAAGGTCTCCTATTTCGGACCCTCCAACCTGCCAGAGCAGCTCACGGACAGCCTCCTCCACATGGCTTGCAGGACGCCGGCGTACACGGTGTCGGAGGTTCTGTATCGGGTCGGGTATGACAGATTCAAGGCCAACGCGTGGTCCTGCGGCATCATCCTCTTCGTTCTCCTCACAGGAAACCTGCCCACGACGCCGGCTCTCTCTCTCTCTCTCCGTCGCCACCTGGCTTTGCCACCATCACCTTCGTTGTGCTCTTCGCGGCCAGGCTCCCCAAGCCAACAGTCCTCTTGGTCGAGAAGCTCGGACTCTCCGCGACCGAGCTGGACCTTCCTTCTGAAGGAGTTGGACTCCTCGTCGCCTAGAAGGTCGGCGAGACTGGGCTGGACCTTCTAGATGCATGGCTGGTGGTGGTGTTGGTGTTGATGAGAAGTAGAGAGAACGATGGCAGATTGGCGGGTGGGGATTGGCACGTGGGGAGTGGAAGTGGAGTAGGTTCATATTCACAGCAGTAGCGACTATGGCTGATCTCAAGCTCACTGGTGGTGAATGAGTGAAGAGGTTTAGATACGATCCCAAGAAGGAACTGTTCTACGAGGTAAGCATATAGTGGACCCGCTAACGCAAATCACTAGACAAGTGCGATTAAACACGTATAAGGTTATCATAGCTAGTTCACAGTGAACTGTTCACTGTTGTCTCACCTTTTCTTTTTTCTTTTTTTTGGTAAAATAGGGGTAGAAGCCCAAAATGAAAGAAAAATGGAAGAAAAAAAAGTTCTATTGGGGCAATAAAGGCTTGTTAAAGGTCTATTGAGGGCCAATAGACGTCTATTGGGGGGCAATAGCCGTTTTGAATTGATGTAATCTCCTTGTTTTTTTTTTTTCTTTAATGAAAGTTTTATTTGTGTAATTTTAGGAAGCTTAGTTCCTATTTCGGTAATCGAAACATCTATTGGGGGAAAATAGAAGTCTATTAGGGGGCAATAGAGGCTGCAATAAAATTCTATCACCCCCCAATAGAGGGCCAATAAACGTCTATTAGGGGCAATAGAGATTTTCAGAAAAGTTCGATGGGCGGAGGTCGATGAACGGATTCCGGCGGCTAATGACGAGTTCCGGCGATGTCTCATATGGTTTATTTCTCTTCCATTTTTTTTTCTCTCTCTCTATAAGTAACAAAGGGGTGAGGGTAAAATGGTATTAAAAAAAAAAAACCTTAATGGGGTATTAGGGAAGACTCGCTTAGAGTTTTTGGGTAAGAGAGAATTAAAAAAACTTAATGAGGTAAGTGGGAAAAAAATTCCTAGAGATGGGGAAAGAGCATCTTTAGCAGACTCTCTATTTTAGCTTCTTAACTATTTTGGAGAACATGTTTAGATTTTTATCTATTTTAGCAGCTGCACCAGACTCCTAAGTGGCTCTCTATAATTAAAACATTCATTTTGAATTATTTTATGTAATTTAAAAATACATTTAAACTATTTAATCTTTAATTAAAAATAATATAAAATCAAAACTAGCTAAAATAGAGAGCACTGATGCAGACGTATTTCTAAAGTGGCTAGCCAAAATGACTTTTTAGCTATTTTGACTAAAATTTACTTAAAAATGGCTAGCATTGCTAAAAATACTCTAAATGGACAAAACCCCTAATTTTAATTTGCTAGCTAAAAGCCAAAATTCAAATGAGTTGAACACTTGACAATTGGCATGATTATTATAAGCGAAAGTCTCGTAGAAATTAACAGTTTTTATTTTTTTATTTTTAACAAACCCAAATAGGGCGACTATCATTCATCGAAAGCCATAAAGGACCATTACATATCCTCCCTCTACCATCAAGAGGTAGATAAAGAGTTTGTGGTACTAGCACAGTGATATATAGATTATGTCCAATCATTTGACGGTTCCATGCTCCGAAAGGAAGTCTATAGACTATTAACTACTACATAGTAAATAGGTCGACTAAACTAGACTCGATGACGCTCATTAAAAAACTAGAAAAAGTAGGAAATTATTTTAATCAGAGTGACTAAATTAAATAAGAGGGCATAGATAAAAAACCCAGCCCAAAACTAGCAGCCCAACAGCCCAAGAGAAGACCCGACTCAGGCCCAACAAGAATGGCCTGACCCGAGCCCAAAGTCAAAATCCAGCCACACTAGTCGTTGACCGCCGCTACCCAGCGCAAGACTTCGCTGCTGCAAACCAACGCCGTACTTCGCCGCCTCAATCCAACGCCAGACCTCGCCACCGATCCAGAGCCAGACCTCACCGCCTTAATTCCACGCTGGATTCACCACCGCGCCCACGTCGAAGCCAGACTAAGCCACGCCGCTTCGAACCCGGCCTCCCAAGTCGCCGATCCTGGAAGTGCCCCGACGAAGCCAACCCCCTCCGCACTGCCGCCCGCCGTGCTCCAGATTTCGTTCGGTGCTCATCGTCAGACCATCAAGCCAGACCACAAGCCAAAACCACCTCCCACAAGACTTTCAGGCAAATAGTGATCAAACACCCGTCCGTCCACAACCCATTAACGACGAGGCGGACCGATACCGATCATGAATGCCGCCGAACGAGGAAGAGGTCACAAACCCTAGACCCTAGCCGGCCCAGTTTTTTGGAGCTCGAGAGCAACTCGGAGTTGTGGAAATTAACAGTTTATCCCAAAAGATCCGTCTCAAAACCAAAAACATGCATGCATGTGGAGTTTTACACGAAACAAGGATGGTGAAACCCCCAATAAAATCCAAAGAAATTTGTAATCTCTAGGAAGGTTCTGGTTTAATTGTAATTTAAACGATCAAATAGACTATTTCAATTGCATTCATTTAAGAATAAGATCGACGAAGAGGCAGATGCAAATGACGGATCCCTTAATGGATTGTCTCACTTAATTTGGAGTTAAACCAGTCGTATTGCATAGGATGCCAAATTTCCAATAGGAATATCTTCTAAACTAGTTTCCAATTGGGGTGGGGTGCCAATTCCGAGACCAAGTTACTGAGGCCTCTTGCATAGATAATGCAAACTAAGAGTTCTTCTATGTCATGTTCCACATATCCAAACACATGAAACATGAGAAATTAAGACCAAATAATCATATTGGAAATTATTCTATGCACCGACGGTGCAAGTGATTGCTTTGTTTGCTATAAAATATCCAGGATTTTATTTGCAGTCTTTAATATACTTCTTTTTGTTTCTATTATACCTTAAAATTCAAAATTCAACATTCAACATAAACCTGCTTAAAATTTTCAATGGGGAAAGCAACAGTTTTGTATAAGCCTAATAATGCACCGAAATTAAACCAAAAAAGTCTCCATCTTCTGAAAATTATGAGCAAACCGGCCAGATTCTGTAGGCTTTGTAGCTTAGCCATGTATATCAGTATATACACGGTCATCCCTCATTTTTAGGGACCATGAAGATATGGACAAAGACTTTTCAGGTCAATTGTATATTAGCAGTGCCCGACACTCTATTTTACTGACAAGTTGGAGAAAAAGACGGCTAGCTGAAAATATCGACACTAATGTAAAAATCTCACACAAATTTGAAAGATAACACATGATCTATATATATAGTTTCCTTTTCCCTAAACTCTATACCTATTTCATGGGTTTCAACATGAAAAAATAACAAAAGAAAGCACAGCATATACATATATGCATTAATCTCTATGATCGTTCATTGGTTTGGTGATGGCCATTGGTGACACCATTTTCTCCCACGGCCATTTCAGTTTCAGCATTTTTTTCTGCCTCCTCTCTAAACTTCTTGTATATATCACTCTGGTAAAACTTCTTTGTCCTCATCACTAAAATAGTGAAACCAGTGCCCCAAAAAATGTAGCAGCTGCAATTATAATAAAGGACAACTTGAAGCACTCTCCACCAATGCAATCCAACTCGTCCCCGTGTTTCCTAGTGAGCCCTGAAGCCGCCAATTGCTTCCTCGCCTCCTTATCGTACACATGACCGGTGAGTTTCACGTTGAGCAGGTACAAGCCGACGGGGCTCGCGGCTGATCCGAAATTGTACAAGGTTGAGTAGTACTTGAGCCCGAAGAGCTCGGAGATTATGGCGAAGAGCAAAGGCCATTGCGCGCCGAAGCAAAACCCTATTATGACCGAGGCCAGGTAGAGGCCATTTTTAACATTGAAGGCAATGAGTAGATGACCAACGCAAGAGAGCAAGAGGGTTAGGGTTAGAATGAGAGGACGAGGGAATTTGTATCGTTTTAGTAAGAATTCAGAGTAGAATCCGGCAACAACTCGACCGAGATAATTCCATATGCTGACTAGGGACACGAAAGTGCTCCTGCTGCGGGTGGCATATCCCAACGAAGTCCCAATCTGACCCAAATTGTCAATTGCGGTCAATGTGCCCCCAACACCACATATGCACGCCATGAATAGTATGAGCATGTCAATGCTGAATAGAGCTTGGAGAATTGTGTAGTCCTCCCCTCTATTTGGTGGCTGAAAACAAGTTTTCCAACAAGATTGGGTAGGTTCCGCGGTGGACTCAGGAGCTTCATCCACTAATTGTTTATCGGTTGAGACGGCAGCAGGGATGGGCTTTTCAGTGACTATTTTGACGTCACCGTTCATCTCGAGTTTTTTGCTCTCCCAAATCTTGTACTCCTCAATTACAACCACCACGATGGGGAGGGCGAGCAAGAAGAGCACCATGGCGGTGCTGGCTCCGTACTCCCCTTGACTGAAGTGCACCCTATTCTGTATTATGATCATGATCATCAGAAAGCCAGCGAGCCCGAGAGAGATGTACAACATGTTGTAGAACACCTTGACCTCGTTGCTTTGTCTGATCACCTTCATGATCCTAATAGTCTTCACAAAGGCGAACGATATGGCCGCCGGAAGCCACCCGATGAGCAAAATCAAGGATCTGGTGTCCTTAGTAGAAAGCATAATACATCTGAGTGATGATGGCGCCGCTGAGGCCGACGTAGCCCTTGAGGAGGCCCAAAACGACGCCGCGGCTCTCGGGGAAGTTCTTGACGCACGTGACCAGCGAGCCGGTGTTGGCGAACGACTGGGAATTGGCGCCGATGCAAATGTAGAGGCACATCTGCCAGACTTTTGGTCTGGCGATTTTCTTGGTGACGGAGAGCCAGATCATTAAGTATCCGAAGAAGTTGAGGACGGCGCCGACCACGAGGACCACCCACGGAGGCGTGACCTCGTTGAGGAGGCCGGAGAGGATGCCGACGTTGGAGCCCAAGTCTTTGAAGAAGCTAAGGAGGTTGAGTGTGCTTTGGTCGTAGCCGAGGACACTTTTGATGTCGGGAGAGTAGAGGCCGAACATGTAGGTGGCGCCGGCAGCGGACATGATTAAAAGACATGCAAAGACCATGAACCACCGGCCGTTGAGGACCTGGAGGGACATGCCTTTGGTGTCGGCCCATCTGCCCGGACGGGAAACCGTCATGGCTCGATTGAGATCGATGTGTATTGAGGTTGAACCAGAGAGAGAGAGAGTTGTGAGTAAAGTTTGGTATGGAGTAGAGAAAATGTAAGGGCAATATATAGAGGGGAGGTCACGCAAAGAAGAAGGCAAGTGACAGACACAGAGAAATACAGTCACACCGAGACTTAGTTGACTAAATTTATAAAATGAGTAAATGGGAAGGAGTAAATTGCCGAGGAACAAGATAAGAAGGAGGAGCGCCCTACTATAACTTTCATCTTATCCAGAGGAATATTAATGTGGGGAAATTAATTAGTGAATTTGTTTTTAGTTTGTGCAAGTGGATATAGGAGAGTTTCTTCCGTGCTCAAATTAAGCCGCCAATTTGGACAAAATCTATTTATCCAAAATGGATAGATAAAAACTAATTAGAAACAACGGATAAAAATTCTAGCACCAAAATTTTGATCATTTATTAGAAAAATATTTATTTTGAATTTGGAACATTTAGGTAATTTTTATTTTTTTATCTAGATACACAGCATATGAAAGATATATGCAGTATTAACTTTTTCTATATTGGTCAATTTCAATGATACTGAAGATGTTCTCAAAGGGTAGCTGCACAAGCCCCTTAAAAAAAAAAGAGGGGGAGATGTTCTTACATTAAACGTTTGCAAGAGGTTTATTCATTAAAAATTTAGATTATACCCCAATCATTATGTATGACTCAATAACTTATCACTTTCTCACTTTTTTTTTTTTTTTACTCTTCTATGATTAGAGAGACATCTCCTAGATATTATATCAAACTGTTGAAGTTTCCTTTCATTATACGAGTTATACTTTTTTCCAATACATCAACAAGATTTATTCATTTTTATCTTTTGGATATAATTAAGCTCTTTTTTTTTTGTTGTTGAAAGGTTGGATGAAGCTTTAACCAGGAAAAAGTCTCAACAAGACAATCATGAAAGAGTTAATTGGATTGATAAAAAAAAAAAGAATTAATTGGAGCGTTAGATGGTACTTTACTACCATCTATGATCAATAAGCTTTTAAATATATCATTCCAAATGAGACGGGATATGTCAATAACACATGCACAATCAAATTCTACAACGTTGAAATTTCACAAGAAATGGAAACTTGTGGAATCTATTTACCTACTATGGTTACTTGCCCCCATTTGCTTTCTCTCAAAGAATGTTATAATAATTTTTTTTATCACGTTTCAAATTTCCAATATTAGCGTTCAAAAACAAAAATACTCTTAAAATTAATCGCCGATCTATATCGTTGATGATGAAATAATATACTTAAAAGACAAACTTAACAGTTGAGCACATTTTGCTCATTCAAGGAATAGATTTTAGTAAATCAACCATATGTGTGGTTATAATTAGTTCTGTCCGAGTATTGTGTTTACCCAATTAAGTAGATGTTCAATTTGCAATTTTCGACTTTATAAATACGTTGTCTAATAAAAGAAAATCTTCTAAAGAAATGAAGGTGATCGATTCGATAATGTTTCCCACTATTGTTTTGTAGGGTTATGAAATTAACTAACGTAACCATCTCAAAACACTCGTGTGCAGATACTGTAGATGGCAAGATATTTATAATGAGTATTCCCACACGTGCATTGCATCTGTAGAGATCTTCTCATCCCCGTAATCCCGGTATGAATCCGTTAATTAGTACGCACACGTCATTAATTTATAAGACAGGTAATGAGCTGGTCATACATTTTACAATTTCTTTTATACGATTTCAATTGTCATTTCTAAAATAATCTGGAACGAAAGTGATAGAGTAATCTAGCAATAAGTGCAGATTGACCGGACCAGTGATTAAATTCATCTATGAATCATCGTTAGTTAATTAACATTTTGAAACAAATCTCAATATCTCATGTCAATTAAAATTTGCACGTGCATATTCTTTGATGCTTTAATAGAAGGAAAGCATTACTACTTGCCCTATTTGCCATTTTATTACTTTTTGTAGCCCAGTATGTAACGTTTATACTTGTACAAATAAAAGACGAAAAAGAAAAAATTTCCACTTTTGTCTGCAGAAGAAATTGAATTATTGTGTAGATAGGCTTGAAATTAAAATCCACCTAGTTGTTGCAATAAGGAGCATTTGTTATGTCCTCTAATGCTTGGTCACTCCTCTAATACTTGGTTACTGATACATGTTAATTAAAGATTAGCACATGCATGCAGCTCTAGTAGATGGGAAAGTAGTACTCCCTGGCGTCTTGCAGAGTTTGCCAATTCATTATCTGTTGTAGCAGATGCAAGTTTAATTTTTCGTTTTAGTGAGAGACGACGAATGTTAAATAATAATTACTGACACTTGTTTAGAGAACTTAATTTAGTAGCGGGATACAATTACAAGCACTAATTGGACAAAATCACTGGAACCCTATTTGCCAATTAGTTGAAAACCAAATATGTTACCAAAAAATTTTGATTTTGTTTTTGCAGAAGAAAATTGGAATCTTTAAAAATATAAATGTCAATGCATGTGCTGGAATATCCATCATCTAGAGAATGCATAAGGACAGTTGGCGAATAGGGATGCATGCTTACCTGTTCGCAAGTAGCTGGGAACACATTGCTGGAATTTTCAAAGTCAATACCATTGACCTTGAAGATAATGACTGATGGATCGTACAGATCGACATTCAAAATATCAATTATAAATTTGTATTTGTAATATAAACTATAAAGTGGGATTTGATTATACAAGTGACTACTAGCTAGGATAGTCGTATATATACTAAGTAGTTGAATATTTCTCAAACTATTAATGGATGATTCCTATTGTCGTTGAAGAAATATTTTGAAAAATAATCAGAGTTTCTATGTTCTCACAACAAATACATTATCCGTTAAGTGCCTTAACCCTTTCATTGATGGATCTCTTTAAGTTTTTTTTATCGTTTGTTCATATGGGAAGTTGACGGCAATGATATTTAATTTGAGAGCGGTATTTAAGTGTTTTTGTTACCTATTATTGTTTTTTAAAGAAATTATCATAAGCTAAAGGATCTCAATATTGACGCGGAATATTTGCTATAGGTCTATAAGTTAGTTAAACGGGTGAAGAACAACAAACATATAATTAGATTAGAATCAGATTAGTTAGAGCAGGAGACCAGGAGTTCGGATGTGTGATCATACCCTTCAAATCTTGCTAATGTGTTGCGTGCCACCACGCATGCTTGTGAAAACTCCGGTCACATTTCTTTCGCCTTTCATTCTTTCCGTCGCTCATACAATCTTTGTGCTCAACCCAAAAAACAATACAGCCTTCTTGTTTGTACCCTGTAATATATAATGAAGAACAATGCAGGTAGGAGTACATGGATACATATCCAAAAACTTCGTGGAACGACTCAAATGAACAACATTGACTAATTCTCCCTCATTGATTTTAGGATCTCTTAATTGACTTGGGCTTCTATATTGACATATACGGTATGGTAATACTGACAATACATGAAAGAATTCAGCACTTTGCTTGTCGTGCATATACAAACTAAAATGGCTTGTCTTCACTATTCACTAGATCTAAATCCCTCTTGTTTAAAAACTAGTAGACACTTAATTTTCGTAGTTATTGCATATGGTGGAAGTGGAACTGTGCATGCACAAATTAATGAGAACTATTAAAATGAGGGCTAGTTGAAGATTTTCTAATCAACAGATGTGGAACTCACTTTTTGATCACATTTCAGTAAATCAACCGTTAGATGTTTAGATATTCATGAGTAGATATATCATTTCTACAAATTTTGAACCAAATTGCAAATCGATAATGCATTCATAATCGTGATTTATCATTTATAAACATGAATGGTTCAGGTTAATTTGACAGATTTGGTTCATCAATTGATTTGATTTAGTTCAGTACCTTAATGATTAGCACTTTGAAAGAAAATTTTCAGAAATGATCTAGTCATGTATACCTAAACATCTAAGTGATCTAACTGTTGATTTGCCAAAATGTAATCAAAAAGTAGTTATCCCAAACTATTGATTAGAAAGTCTTTAAATAATCATCATTTTAAAGGTTCTTATTAGAACTTCTCCCTAAATTATATATACATACATATACTTCTTGACGTAAAAAAGAAGAAACAAAGAAATAAAGAAATGTTGTAGAGAAACTGAAATTGAGAGGAAATCGATGTGTATTCTCATTGATAATAGGGGTCTCTTTATATAGAGGATTACAATGCATAGAATCTCAATCATACAAGGAAAGTAATTGTACATTGAATAGGAATCTATATCCTTCTAATTTAACCCTATTACCACTAGGTCAAGTAACCTAGAGTTTGGGCCAAACACAAATTAGGGTTTACTTGAACACTCCCCCTTGTGTTGCCCAAACGCGGTGCTTCTCTCGTTGCCTGGTTAAAAACCTTGCCGAGTAAGTGGGACAAAAATAACCTCGGTCGAAGGGGAAAAAGAGCACAACACAGCCTTCACGTTTCGAGGTGAACATGTAGACATCTCCCCCTGATGTCTGCGTCTCCCCCTGATGACTACGATCATGGGAGTTTAGATAATTTCCGCAAGCCAATTCTTGCCACATGTTTCTCGAACGTGGATTTGGGCAATGACTTAGTAAACAAGTCTGCCACATTATCCTCAGATTGAACCTAGTTCACTTTGGTATTTGAGGAGAGTCTGTTGTTGCTGATTATGCTTGGTGTTGTTGCTTTTGATGTAGTCTTGCTTCATTTGTTCAAAACGAACAGCATTATCCTAAATGCTCGTAGGCTCATCTTGTGGCAGACTTCAAACCACAATTGTTCGAACATGCATGATTATAGATCCAATCCATAAACATTCACAAACCACTTCGTGAAGAGCAATAATCTATGCATGGTTCGAAGATATAGCGACTATGGTCTGTTCTGTAGACCTCCAAGAGATCACGGTATTTTCTCATGGTGAACACCTAACCAATTTGGGAGCGACCTTTGTGTAGGTCAGAGAGGTACCCAGCATCAGCAAAACCTTAAAAAACACTTATATCGTTTTGGGATGAGGATAGAGAATGCAAGCCAGCGTTGGCGGCGTTTTTGGTGTGTGATGGGTCCGAATCCATATTCTCTCTGTAGGGATAGAACAAGCCCATATCAATCATAAATCTCAAGTACTGAAAGATATCCCTTACACCAATCAAAATGGCGTCGCGTTGGCTCAGAGCTATACCTTAGCTAACAAGTTCACTACAAACGAGATGTCCTGTCCTGTGCATTGAGCTAAGTACAATAATGCGCCTATTGTACTCAAGTAAGGCACTTCTGCCTCTAGCATATCTTCATCAACATCCTTCAGACGAAGAGAATCATTTTTAGGATCAAGACTACGGACAATCATGGGGGTGCTTGAAGGTTTGACCTTTCAAAATGCCTAAGCATCTATCGACATGATGCTCAAGTTCCAAACTGAGACATAATCGTGTTCTCCAATAATCCTTCATCTCAAAATCGGATTTCAAGTGTTCAGTGGTTTTCCTTAACTCTTTAAGGGCTTCTAATGAAGATCATGTCCAACATGAACCGCGATGGAATCCGAAACTTGTTAAGGAAACGCGTGGGCATATCCCTTCCCAATCAAGTAGTCATTTTAGCAAGCGTTTCAACCTCTTTGTAAACACGCTCCATGGTCTAGAGCCACTTGACTTGGGTAAATGAAGTTCACCATGAAGCTTCATGTATATTTCTTATCTAGATCCCTATAGAGATACTTAGTGACCACATTTGTAAGCTGCATATTCAGTTATTCGGAAACTACCAAACTGACAGGGTAGTGGAGTGCAATGACATCCATTACGAGAGAATATGTCTCATCGTAATCGATTTCAGGGCGTTTTATGAGAAGCCTTGAGCCATAAGGCGAGATTACCGTATCTTTTTCTCACTACGCTTTCTAACGAAGACCCATTAGTTAATAGGTTTTATGTTAGGAGGTGTTGGCATAACTAGCTCAAAAACCTTCCTCTTCCTTAGAGAATCCATCTTAACTTGGATCGCATTTTTCTATTTAGGCTAAATTTCTCTACGTTGGCATTCATTCATCAACGGAGCATGGTTCGATATCATCTGACTCAACAAACTCATGCGCAACGAAATGCGCAACTACATCATTAATTATGATGGAGTTTCTATCCCATGTCTCATGTACACTAGTAAGTTTCATAGAGCTCTATATTCTCGGGAATAGGTTCTGACGTTGAGGCGTCCCCCAACGATAACCCTAACCCGGAAGATTCTCATGAGACTGATTTTGAGTCTTAATGATCAAAGGATTGTAATGTGCCAAAGTGTCTTTCGAACCTACGGGCCTCCAACGCATCCTAGCTGGGGCTAGGCCTGTAAATGGACCGGGTTTGGATCGGATCGACCTAAATCCCAATCCGTTTATTAAAAAAAAATTTCGATCCAGACCCGCTCCGTTAACCCGGCGGATCATGGATACCTCGATCCAAATCCGTATCCGTCGGATTAACGGATACCCGATCCGTTTATAATTTCAAATATTTTTAAATTTTAAATAGTAATATTAAATTTATATCATAATACCTCATAATATATTAATAAAATATTAAAATAATATGATCTACATGAAGAGTATCACCAAAAGTAAAATTATATTATATTTTATATTTTAAAAAAATTAATAATATATTAATAAAAAATAATATTTTATTATTACAAAAACGGGTCGGATCATTAACGGATTGGATCGACCTAAATCCAAATCCGATCCGTTTATTAAACGGGTTAACGGATTCGGATCATTAACGGATCAACGGATCAAAATGTTCGATCCAAACCCGTCCAATAGTCACGGATCTGGAGCGGGTCCGGATCAAAATCCGGTCCATTTACAGGTCTAGCTGAGGCCATGGCCTGTAACGCCAGAGTGCCACTCTCTTTGGCGTTGGCGCCATGCCTATCTCCGTGTAGGGTGGCGCTACGTCCTTTCTTAGGGACGTCCTTCCTTGCAAGCTTGTTTGCAGCATATTTGTGTGATCTCGTCACTTTAACAGGGATCGAGATGAGACATAGTGGGGACAGGCCACGACAATTCATGTCGTTCCTGCTGAACATCCGTGTTCTTATCTCCCCTAATGACGGGAAGACTATCTCATCAAAGTGACAACCCGCAAATCTAGCGGTAATGAGATCACCTTGCAAGAGCATTAAGTGGCGGACGATTGTTGGAGTCTCAAATTCAACGTAGTTGCCCATTCGTCTGTAAGGACCCATCATAGAGCGTTGTGGAGGCGCAATTGGCACATAAATGGCTTCCTCAAATATGCGTAAGTACGATAGTTGTAACCAGTCACTAGCTATAACGCAAAGGTACATTGAGTGGCGGTGGGTCGTAGACGAATTAGCATAGCTGTATGCGATATTGCATCACCCCAAGCGGAATAAGGAGATTGGTGCGCATTACTAATGTCCGGACTATCATCGTAGTGTTTCCGCAAGACCATTTGGGTGTGTACATGGGAATATGATGTCCAACATCAGTCCCATTGCAATATCCATCGAAAGTTTTTCGATGTAAACTCTCTAGCATAGTCAAATCCAATTGACTGAATAGGATGATCTGGGGAGTGAGCTCGTTGTCATATGATATGTGCTAGGAGTGTAGCATAAGCAGCATTTATAGGTGGACAATGGCACAACACGTGACCAGCGTGTTTGCGTGTCAACCAACATCATGAAATATTTAAGCGTCCACAAGTTGGTTGAATCAATCCACAGAATCCCCATGGATTCTATGTAAGAATAGAATGAGCATGTTCATTTCCTTTACATAGGACTATCTTAGTCCTAATTTCCCTAAGGAACGGGTTTTGTAAAACGAGCGAGAGGCTTTAGAAGCAACCAATGAGTATTTTGGTTAGGCCTGATCGTTTGAAATGTTATTTGAAGCAAGTTGGTGATTGCAGCATCACCTGGGGCGCCATCACCATGATGGACGCTATCCATGGTGTTATGGATAGAGAATGTGCCAGCCCTAGGCTAGTGGTGGACGGAGGCAGTGCCCTAGGCAGCTGCATCGGCCACACTTAGTCCAGAAATTAACTTTCGATTCATGCTTCATTTCGCTCGAAAGAAATGATGTCCATGTGATGTCTTTAGTAGACGGATCATCATATCATGACCAGGATGATCTATCTTGTCGTGACAAAGCCAATATGTGTCTAAATCTAAGAGATCTTCTCTCGTAATTTTATTGGATTTAATAGCTCGAATAGTGACATAAAGTCCACTAGAGAGACACATAAACTTCTCTAAGATGCGTCTTTATTCGTAATCATTAGAGGTATTGCAAAGGAACTCATTTCCGTTCTCTACATGCGTTTTCGCATGGAATCCGTCGGCTATTCATAGTGTGATTCTCCCTATAAGCGTAGAGAGTTTCTGTGACAATAATTAAGGTGTCATTTGGCAAGTGGAATTTGGGCTATTCCATGTCCTTGAATTAATACTTATGACCCAGCCATCGTAGTCACAAAAGTCATATGCTCATAATCAAAATGGAGTCATAAAGAACTCAAAATTTTATTCATAAGCCAACAGAGTTACATCATTGTCTCTTTGACTAAACAAAATCTAATCCAAAATGATAGCTAATGCAAAACAATGGTAGTCATCTAACTTCTTTCGGTAATTCCAAAATAAATGTGACCAGGTGAGTAGAGAGATGTCGGTGGAGCAAGGCTCGCTTAAGTACCACTAATCTCAGAATCTTCCTAGACATCACACTTACTTTGAGTGAGCCTACTTTGAAGAAAAGCTAAACCATTGGCATTTACTACAAAAGTATATGGCAATTGCCTATTACATCTCTTGGAAAAATAAAGACTTAAACAAATTGGCGATCTATTGATCCCAGCCAGATTTGTAGTCTTCAACCCTTCACTCTAATTAACCTTCTTGATTTTCTTGTTCCATATAGTGAGTTTCTCTTGCTTCACAATATGCTTTGTAGGCGGTGACAATTTCTTCACAAACTCTACAAATGTGTGCCTAATGATCAGACACTCCACATCGAGAACATACATCTCTTTGCTCAAACTCCATTGATTGAGACACTTTGAAAGCGTCATTTAGATGGTTTTTAGTGTTAGTGGGGCCACCAACATGGCAAGAGGTGTTGCCTCCCTCTCTCTTTCTACGTTTACCTCTTCGGTTCTGGGTTCGCCTATCTTGGCAATTACCTTCCCAAGTAGAGCGATTATATGGATCAGAATGTCCAAATGTATTCTTAAGATTAGGGTTTCGCTCTTGGCGCCCTCTCTTTGGGGCGAGACTATAATTGGATTCCGAAATATGCTATGTTCCCACGGATCTCGAATTATAGTTCTTCACAAGGATGTTGTCATGCTTTTCAGCAATTCATAGCTCTAATGAGCTCATGAAACCTTGTGATTCGTCTTGCAGTAACATCGATTCGATAGTTCTTAGGAACCATCAATGCAGAAATAGGGAAAGTAGAGAGAGTCTTCTCAATCAACATCGCTTTTGTGATCTCTTTACCATAGAATTCCATTAAGGATTTTAGTGCTTCCGAGTTGTAGTCAAGAACTGACTTGAAATCACAGAAGCGGAGGATATGCCATCTCACTTCTAGGTCAGGAAGCAGAGAGTCACGGACGTTGCCAAATCTATCTTCGAGTGAGACCTACAGCCTTCTGGGGTTTTCTTCATTCATACACTCGTACTGGAGCGAATCATTCATATGACGAGTCTTTAGGATGATGACTTTCGCCTTATTTGCCTCTAAGGCTGCTCTATTTGCTTCCAAAGCTTGAGCTTGCTCAACAGTGAGCACGTCCTGGCTAGGCTCAAGAATCGTATCCAAGATTCCATCGGCCTTGAGATGCTGGCGGATATCACGAACCCACCTGTGATATTCAGAGCCAGTTGTTCCCAATGGAGAAAAGTCCAATTTGTTTAGGTTACTCATCCTGAAAGAGAACAAGAAGTTAGGGTTAGTTTCGGAGCGAGAAATGCTACCACGAAAACAAATAAAATTTCTGAGCGTAGTCGCTTCCAAGAAATTCGATTCTAAGAGGGATTGGATTAGATCAAAACAATGATGTTTGCGGTCGATTGTTTTATCTCAACAAACTCCAAGTTTGGAGAACTCTACAAGCTTCAAGCTTGGAATGAGCACGAACCCCCACAGTTCGGCTTAATTTGGTCTCCCATTTGATAAAGAAAGGGGGGGGGGTAAAAGAAGGGAGGTTGCAAGTCCTGAAAAAGAAGAGAAATTAAATTTAAAAACTCTAAAAAAAAGGGAACGTTTAGTAAAACATACCTCGAAATAGGTCGCCAGAAAATTTGACCGGAAAAAGTTGTCAGAAAAAGTCGTTGACCGGAGGGCTGACGTGGCATTGATGCTGACATGGTAGTGGATCCTTCTACTTACGTGTAGTGATGACGTGGCAGTGCTGATCTGGTAGTGGGTCCCTGTGCTGACGTGGCAATGGGCCTGCGTTATTGGGCCTCTGCCTTGGGCTTGGTCTTGGGCTTCTTTTCCTTCCCCCCCTTTTTTTTTTCTTTCTTTTCTTCTCTTCTTCTTTTCTGCCTGTTCAAGACCCAAATGTTCAGGTGGCCAGTTCACGTATTTTTAGGCCGATTTTTGAACTTTTTCTTTCGGTTCCTGAAACTTCAGATCAGTGGGCTTCTACTATCAAAATTTGGTGGAAATTGGAGGTCCGGAAGATGGTGAACCGGTGGAATATTTGCTGCGAGATGATGGAGCTTCCGGTGGCCGGTTCGGTAGGTTTCCGGCCGGTTCTTGGGGTGCCGCCGCATGTTCTGGATTCCTGGAATTGAGTTCTTCAATGTGTGAGGTGAAGGCAGAAAAGGCTTCAAGGTTTTGTATTCGGATTCAAGGTTTTTAGCTTCTTGAATCAGGGTTTGGCTATTTGTTTCAGGGTTAGGGCTTCGTGTTGATAACGTGTTGTAGAGAAACTGAAATTGAGAGGAAATCGCTGTGTATTCTCATTGATGATAGGGGCCTCTTTATATAGAGGATTACAATGCATAGAATCTCAATCATACAAGGAAAGTAATCGTACATTGAACATGAATCTAGATCCTTTTAATTTAACCCTTTTTTTTTTTTTTTGAGATGACCTTTTAATTTAACCCTATTACCACTAAGTCAAGTAACATAGAGTTTGGGCTAAACACAAATTAAGATTTACTTGAACAAGAAAAACTTTATCAAGAAGATTCTCTCGGTTTAGCCATCACCTTATGCCTACCTTTCCTCTCTACATTATGTCTCAAGTCTGAACGCGAGGATTAGCCATCACCTTGTACCAAACAAATATTTACTCTACCTTAAGAAACAAATTTTTTTAGGTTTTAGTAGAAAATGAGTGTCTACGCCATTCTCATATTAACCTTAATCCAAAACCCAAACGTGATCCATTTATATAATAAACTTCATACGCTGTCCATGTCTAACTCGTAAATACTTGCAATATATTCATGATGAATAATGACTATGTATTATATATATTGACCTAGTAATTAGCACCTCCCTTATTCCACTCTTTAATTATTGTTGATTACTTTTGGGAAAATTTCACAAACAGTACACCAAATAAATGCTACTAATAATTCTTATACATAAAGTTTCAAACCAAACATTTCGGTACACGAAATCTGAAACTCGACCCACTATCAGTACACGACGTCAATTTTTGACACTAAAATGTCCATTATGCCCTAAGTTCTTTTTTTTTTAAATTTTTTTTTCTGTTATTTTTTTTCCTTTGTTTTTTCTGTTAATTTTTTTTCCTTCGTTTTTATCTCTTTCTTCTTCCTTCTTCCGGGCTCACTCCCTCTCTTCCAACGCCGCCTTCCTCACCTCCACGCTCACTCCCTCGCTTCCAATGCCGCCCTTGCCCTCCAATTGGTGAGATTTATGGTCCTACAGCTTATATTTGTAACTCAGCCAATATTTAGTCATGTGAAAAGAAAGAAAGAGATAAAAACGAAGGAAAAAAAAAAACGAAGGAAGAAAAAAAAAACAGAAAAAACGAAGGAAAAAAATTAACAGAAAAAGCGAAGGAAAAAAAATAACAGAAAAAAAAAATTTATTAAAAAAAAAAAAAAGAATTGAGGGCATAATGGACATTTTGGTGTCAAAAATTGACGTCGTGTACTGATAGTGGGTCGAGTTTCAGATTTCGTGTACCGAAATGTTTGGTTTGGAACTTTATGTATAAGAATTATTAGTGGTCTTTACTTGGTGTACTGTTTGCGAAATTTTCCCATTACTTTTTGCAAATATAATGCGATGTGAATATGGGTACTTCCGTCCCCGGTGACTAACAGATTGATTTTTTGACAAATAAATAAATCCTTATCATAGTCTGTGTACGTGATTAACTAATTAAATAAAGGATGAGTGCATTGTTATAATTATCAAATAATTGATAGCCAGCTTCATAAGAAACAATGTGTGAATGATAAGCCTTCAATAAACTAAATCAATATCTAATTAACATCTCAAGGAATGCGATATATTGGACTTTTATCTTAATGATTGATTATTCAAACTTGCTGAAGGGCCAGCCTTAGCGGTAAAGATCCAACTTCTTCAATGATATTTTAATCACCAAATTAGTTGATTAGTCGACCCTTAAGTTGAAGGGGAAAAGGTACAAATATAACTAGACAAATTGAGCCTATATATTAGGAAAGCGTCTTGGCAATTAATTACCAATGGAATGAGCGAATATGCATGTCTATGTCAAACCCATATACCAAATTATGAGGGCTCAAGATTAACCCGGTTAGTTTTGTAATACAAACTTGTTAAGTTTATAGAAAATTACACACGAGTGATCTTTTGAAATTTTAATTAGTCATAAGGTCACTTAATTTTTCTTGTACACATAAGGCCACTTATTTTCACAAATTATCTCATTCTTGACAATTTTACCCTCCAAATTTTATTAATCTTACATCGATCTCAAATCTCTCTCTACCCGATCACAGTCTCTCTCTCTCCTCGACCACAGATATTCACGTCTTTGGTCTCCGCCTCCGATTCCGACGACCACCGGTATGGCGCTCTCTCTCTCCTCGATCACAGATCACGTGTTGGTCTCCACTTCCAATTTCGTAGATCACTGGCATGGTGCTTTCTCTCTCACACTCTCTCCTCGATCACAGATCTTCACGGCGCCGGCATGATGGTTCACCGAGAAAATGGTGAATGCGATGCTCCGATCTGGTGCGCTCCGAACTGCCCTGCGAGGTGGCTCTCGGTCCTCTGTTCCGCCCAAGCGACCCTTCTCCTGCACCGCCGGCCACAACCATGCTTGTAATTTCCAATCTCTCTCTCTCTCTCTCTCTCTCTCTCTCTCTCTCTCTCTCTCTCTCTCTCTCTCTCTCTCTCTCTCTCTCTCTCTCTCTCTCTCTCTCCCTTTCTCTAATAGTCACAGCTTCACGCGTACATATACATGCTCATTTGAATTTGATATTGGGCGAGTTTGATGTTATTTGTATTTTGGAATTTTGTTAATCTCATTTAAATTTTCTTCTGGAGCTATGATGCATTGTAGGGTTTTCTCTCCAATTTGTTTGATATGCATAGAGTGAGAATGTTGGATAATTATAATTAAATTTGGGGATCCTATCGACACATTGATTGGAAGTCTAGACTATGATAGAATTGAAAACTCTTTTCTCTGTTTACTGCATTATTTGAATTGGTTCTGTTCTACTGTAATCATTAGGATAGATATGCTTTTGATAGTTACTATCTTATTTGCTAATTGTGATGAATGATTTTCTTGTCAAATGACTACTGCAATTGCCATCGAGGATATGAGAAGGGATTGAAAGCTTTGACCGGGCATAGCAATCTAGTACAATTTTATGATTCATTCGAAGACCATGATAATGTCTAAATAGTTATGGAGTATTTCAGTCAGAAAAAGCCTCAAGCCTATTGTAAACCACCGGTTGTTGTTAAGCCAAACTGGAATCCCAGGGGCAAGCCTTGTTCAAGCAAAGTCAGATCAAGTTTTGGGAGAAAATGTGTTTATTTTGTTTTTAAATTAGCAAATTGTCTTGAATTTGTAGATAAGGAGCAGATGAGGATAGTAAAGGAGGCATTGCACTTGTATACGGTTCCCTCTAGTGTTGCGTGCCGCAAAGTAGAGCAGAAGAGGGTTCTGGAGTTCTGCAAGTCATGCATAGAGCAAGAGAAGGCTCATGGATACAGTTTTTGTATTACAATTTGGTAATTCCTATGGATTTTACGACTTACTCTAGTGAATGATGCTCATGGATACAAGTTATGTTGATGGATTATGATATGTGCAATACATGCAAGGTTGAGCATTGCAAGCCTTCGACATTGTAAATTTATAGTTGTTTTATTGTTTCATAGTAGTTTTTGTGTTGGTTGGTAATAGCTTTTTCAGTCAGTGATAGTAGCTTTGTTAGTCTTTGGTAGTAGTTTTTTCAATCTTGTGAATAGATTTTGTTTTGTGTGGTACTAGTTTTTGGTGTTGCTGTGAGTAGCTTTTAGTGATGGTTAAATTAGCTTTTGGTGTTGGTGAGAGTAGCTTTTTTGATATTGGTGATAGTGTTTTTTGTTGCTGGTGACAGTAGCTTTTGTTTCTGGTGACAGTAGTTTTTGTTGCTGGTGAGAGTAACTTTTGTTTCTGATGTTAGTGACAGTAGTTTTTTATTGTTGGTGAGAGTAGCGTTTAGTGTTGCTGAGAGTAATTTTTGTTGCTGGTGACAGTAACTTTTGTTGCTGATGACAGTAGTTTTTGTGACCTTGTCGAAGAACTCATCAGAGTAGCTTTTGTTGTTGGTGACAGTAATATTTGTTGTTGGTGGGAGTAACTTTTAGTGTTAGTGACAGTAGCTTTTGTGACCTCACATAAGATCGTCGAAAATTTCATCAGAGTAGCTTTTGTGACTTCACATGAGATCGCCGGAAATTCCATCATAGTAGCTTTTGTTGCTAGTGACAGTATCTTTTGTGACCTCGCCGGAGATTGCTGGAAATTTTATCAGAGTAGTTTTTGTTGCTAGCGACAGTAGCTTTTGTGGTCGCCGGAGTTCGCCGGAAGTTGGTCGGAGGTCGGCCGGAGACCTGCCGGAGTTTACCAGAGACCTCGTCGGAGAGGAGAGAGAAAATGAATGTTGATTTTGTACTTTAGTGGTATTTATGTAAATATATTGATTTTTAATATCCAAAATATAACACATTTTTTAATCTAGTAGCCTTATGAAGGAAAAAAAAACAGTTGGTGGTCTTATGGCTAAAAAAATATTCTAAGATGCACTTATATATAATTAACCCTTAAGTTTATTAAGCTTAGCATACAATACTAACACAAATTCGAATCGATCTTTTGGTTCCCTCAGAGATTATCAGCATACAAATCAAGAAAATATGTAATTACTTATTCATTTGATTACAAGCACAATCACTTGAATGCTCAATCCAAAATATTTTTTTATTTATTTTTATTTTTTTCATTTCTTTGCTCAAGTAGATGATTCAACAGAAGTCGCAACCTACAATAAGTGGAAAAAAAACTCTCTCTCTCGAAACCTTAGGGTTTAGAAGCGGGTGGCGGCGGCGGACTTCTCTGTTTGCTGTTCGAGCAAGCAACGGCGAAGATTCTCATAGTGGGCTGGGGCAACACAGTTGACCGGTGAGTCTGGAGAGGGAAGAAATTCTGTTTGGACGACGGCAGTTGATTTGATCGGGGATTACTTTCAATCTCTGATTGGCATTGGCGTTGATAAGAGTTTTTGATCTGGGCTACGAGGTTGTACCAGAATACAGAGGCTGGGAGGACAGGTTCCGGCCGGCGACGCAAGAGAGTTGTTCGTTGCAAGGGAGGCTTTGGGCTTTGGTGCAGCGTCAGGCTCGATCGGGGTCGCTGGTGAAGGAAGCGGTTGGTCTAGTCGAGGCAAGGCGGCGGATCAGGTGAGTTGGTGCACTTCTGATGTGGTGGTCCAAGGGTTTGCCGCCGGAGGACATGACAGCGACGGGGGCGAAGGAGCAGCGGTGCAGAGAGGCTCTTCCTCTATTTTCTTGGGGTTGGGCCTGGGTCTTTGGGCCTGAGATCACTCTTGGGCTGATGGGGCAGGGGCCTGGGCTCAATCTTGGGCTAATGGACCTGTTTGATTTTATTTCTGCTAGACCAGACTGGACTTGGGCTTAGGCCTACGAGCTTGGGCTTGAGTTAAGGCAATTGGGGCCCTAATGTATTAGGGTTTGAGCCTGTGTGAGGTTTGATTAACTTCTATGAGTATTCTATGACGTTTCTAGTCTCTTGGTTGTACCACAATTGCGTGATTGGCAAGTGAGAGCTAGTTGAATGATTTCTTTCTGTAGGAGGCGAGATTTTTTCATTCTTGTATAGGCTCGCTTAAATGTGAGCGACCCAGTGATCTTTAAAGGTTTGTTTTAGCTTAGGTAGGTTACTCCGGATTTTCTTGTCGGATTTCTTATGTAAGTTTTAGTAGACTTCAGCCTATTTGCTGTTGATCTAATGAATTCAACTTCTATTTTTAAAAAAAATGTAGATAATTCAACATATTCCGAATTACTTGATTTTTCGGAGGCCTAAAAAATAAATAAATTTAAAGTATACAATTACATTGTCTGATTGATGAGACTCATTGGCATTTTCAGAACTTCACTCGAGAGAAGTCAAAAGTTCTTACATTCGTATCAATAGTAAAAGTTAAGTTCTCATCATTCTTATCTCAAGGACTTTAAATGTTTAGATAAAAACAGAATGATTTGTTCAAAGTTGAGCTAGAAATTTGTCACAACAAAAACATATACTATATAAACGTACTCCTCTTGGGTTATGAAATTATTAAAAATATATAAATCGTAACTAGAGAGAATTCTGCATTTCACACTATTAATGAATGAACAAGAAATGTCTTAATGGGATCAATTTACCTCAAGGAGTACCAGGTGGGTTGTCACAGCTGCGAAGTGCAAGGATCAGTTTAGTTTTGTGAACTATCTAACAACGAGTAGTCAAAGGATCAAAATCTTGTCTTACCGAGGAAAATTTCATTCTCACTTAACTAATCTGATTGTACTTACTAATGATTAGTTATAGTCATATTTTTTATTTCTTTTTTTTATGCGAAATTATAGTCATATTTGAAAATACAATTTTCAATTTTCATTCATAATTTGACAACACATCATTCATTCGAGTACTAAGCCTACGTTCTTGTTAAACGTAAGGTTAGTGAATGGACCGATCGAAAAGTATGATCAAAGTCATGTGCATATGCATGTGCTTGTGCATGTGCCGTGTGACTTTGATCACACTTTTTGATCGGTCCATTCAGTAACCCTCATAAGTTGTCATGAAGGAACAAAGAATAGTTTGAATATTAAGCAGACTAACTCATCACCAAGTTCTCATACTGTATACGATACAAACCAAGCCAGAGGATTCATACTAGTGAAAGCTACAACATTTCATATATATGGAATCATATATACTAGTATTTTCTCAGTACTCATTTTTCACCGATTCAGTCCGTCCATTAGTTTAAGCGAGTTAGATACCTTAATGATCATCATTTTGGCTGAAAATTTATATAGATTATCTATACACTAGTACCTAAAAACTGAACGGTCGAGATGTGGATATGCGACTGAAAAGTGATCCAAAAGTCAAACTTTACACGTTAATTTCAAAGCGTAGCTCCGCTCTGAATAGGATTTGTATATATATATATATATATATTGATTACTACATATATATATATATATATATATATTGATTACAACTATGTATGTTATATATTGACCCCTTATCAACTCTTTAATTATTGTTGGTTACTTTTTGCAAATATAATGCCATGTGAACATGGGTACTTCCAGTCTTCCATCGCCGGTGACTAACAGATTGATTTTTTGACAAATAAATAAATCCTTATCATAGTGTGATTAGCTAATTAAATAAAGGAAGAGTGTATTGTTATAATTATCAAATAATTGATAGCCAGCTTCATAAGAAACAATGTGTGAATGATAAGCCTTCAATAAACTAAAAATCAATATCTAATTAACATCTCAAGGAATGCGATATATTGGATTTTTATGTTTCTGATTGATTATTCAAACTTTTTTTTTTGAGTTGAAGGAGATCAGACATTTTTATTCAATATGAATGAAGCAATATTACACAGTGACCCGCCCCTGTGGGGCCGTCAGAAAGAGACACCGCTAAACGCAATATCACACAACCTATTGAGTGAAGCTCATGGGTGAGTAAACTAATAAGAAACTTATAATAAAATTTTTCTACAAAATCCATCAGTAGACTCGCTGACAACCTCAGATCAATAATCCCGTCAGTTCCTCGCGGGTACTGATCCCAATAAAAAATTAGGTATCTAGACAAAAACCGTCCTGGATCCCAAATTTTTATAAAAAAACCACCGGGATCCCAAATCCAGATACAAAACTGAAGAGGCCCACATGGACCACATGCTGCAACCCTAGGCATTCCATTAATTCCCAAGCCCAAATCAGAAAACCAAAGCAAGGCCCAACAGCACTTAGGGTTAGCCCTGGCAACCAAGAGACAACAGAACCGTTGACTTTGCCGCCCCTGACACCTGCACCCAAGCTGCGCCGACGTCGGAAACTGCCAAAATCCCGAAAGAAGCTGACTGTAATTTCAAAGCGCCGCCCCACCGTGCCTCCATCCAACCGATGACTAGGGACCAAAAGATTGAGCCCAACGTCGTCAACCTGGAAAACAGATGAGCAAAACGGAATTGGAATTGCAAGTTGACTTTGCCCCCATACCAGTAGACGCCGGTCAGCCGGAAAACAACCATGAAGGGACTTGAACAAAATCTGACCCGACTCGTGCAAAACCCAACCCATCAATCGCAGCTGCCATGCTTGAACCAGATCTGCCTGAATCTCAGATCCTTTGAGCCGCGCACGCCGTGGCCTAAACGAGCCACCAAAACTTGATGGCACCTCTGAGATTTCACAGTCCTGCACCGCACAAGGCAATGGCTCCAGAAAAGACCAGGTCCCCAGTCCTATGAGCCGCGATGGCGCAGGAGAAACCTGCGAAAGAGAAGACACGGCAAAACCCTGCCTTGATTTGGGCGATCCCAAAAGGGACGCCGTAGTTGTACTCCATACATGACGGAGAGAGGTACAGAGAGGCCAAACCCGAAGGCGGCGCTCTCCCAACCCTAGCAGAGCTCTGCTAGGTTGAGACATTCACAAAATACAATCTGCTTGTATTTGTACTTAGAAAGGGTTCAGTCGAAAAGGGATTTTGGTCTCATCGATGTCAGGTTGACAATCTATATTATTCAAACTTGCTGAAAGGCCAGCCTTGGCGGCAAAGATCTAACTTCTTCAATGGTATTTTAATCACCAAATTAGTTGATTAGTCGATCAGTCGATCAGTCGATCCTTAAGTCGAAGGGGAAAGTGTGCAAATATAACTAGACCAATTGAGCCTATATATTTGGAAAGCGTCTTCGCAATTAATTTCCAATAATTGAATGAGAGATTTTTTTTTTTTGAATCAATGAAAGAACTTTATTAATAGAGCTCAACTAAGTTGATTACAATCATGGAGAAGCACATCCCGAATATCTTCGGATGCTTGTTCAAACCAAACAAAACCTTTCTCTGCTTCAAAACCCAAAGCAGCTAGGCGGTGAGCCACCGCATTACATGATCTAGGAGTATGTTGAATTTTCACACCCTGCAACCTTCTCCAACTTTGTTTTATGTCATCAATTAAACCTCCATTGGCTAGTAACTCATATTGAGGGCTGGAAACTTCATTAACTACTTCTAAGCAGTCACTTTCGATTACAACATCATGTAACTGTAATGAGAAAAGAAGATCCATACCTTCTCTAATAGCCAGCAGCTCACATTGCTTTGGTGAGGCCGCATGCGCAGTGGGACACATGAAAGCAGCTTTGAATTGTCCTGCTGCATCTCGTATTACCCCACCAACACCACCATGATGCTGATCTGGTATAAAGGCTGCATCCACATTTAGCTTGAGTCTCCCTTCTTCTGCTGGTTTCCATTTGTGTCTTACTAGCTGTTTTGCTCTTGGTTCAAGCCCTCTGGCTTGTTGAAACTCATCCAGCCATGCGAAACTACCAAGTACCAGATCTTGAGCGGTTTGAACTTGACCATTCCATAAAGCATTGTTCCGGTTTTTCCATAAGGCCCAATTGAGCATTAGTAACCTTGCAAACACTTCTGGTTTAAGTTCTAGTGCTCTTTCTAGCATCCACTCTTTGAAGTTGATTCTAGGGAGAAAGGTATGCTACAGATTGAAAGGTGCTTGAGATAAGAGTTGTTGTGCATTAGGACACTTACAGAACACATGTGAAACATCCTCAATATGGTGATGACATAGTAAGCATGTCATATCTATAGTATAACCCTTAGTTAATAAACGTTCTCTGGTGGGTAAGAGGTTATTGCATGCCCTCCAATTACAGATAAGAACCTTGCTTGGCACCTTGGCTTTCCATAGTTGCTTCCACAGTTCTTTATACAGATCACCAGTTGAAGTGGAAGAAAGAAAATTTTGCAGGACTTGTTCTCTAGCAATCCAATAGGCTGATTTCACAGAAAAGAAACCCTTCTTTTCCAAGCTCTAAATGAGTTTATCCTGACATTCACGTCTACTAATTGGGATGCATAAAATTTTTCCAGCAATATATGGAGGAAAGAGAGCCATTACCAAAGTCTGATTCCATTCTCGAGTATCCCCATCAATTAGCTCTTCTACCATGTTCCAAGAAGTATTGGCCGGTTTCTGTAATTGATATTGAGGGACAATTGGGATCCACCGATCACTCCATATATTTACCTGAGTTCCATTGTCTATCTTCCATTGTACACCTGCTTTCAGAACAGGTCTTCCAGTGAGAATACTTCTCCAAGAGAAAGAAGGAGAATCTCCCAACTCCGCATCCCAGAAAGAGCTATATGGAAAGTACCGGGCCTTATAGACTTGAGCAATGAGTGATTGAGGATTGGAGATTAATCTCCAACCTTGCTTTGCAAGCATGGCTAGGTTGTAGGCGTAGAGATTCTTGAAACCCATACCTCCTTCCTGTTTAGTTAAACACATTCTTTCCAAGCTTCTCCAGTGTATCTTCTTTTTATCATCTGTATCTCCCCAAAAAAATGAAGCACACAGTTTATGAATATCATCACAGAGACTTTTCGGTAACAAATAGCAATTCATGGCATACAATGGCATAGTTTGTGCCACTTCTTTGATTAAAATCTCCTTTCCTGCACAACTGAGGATTTTTGCCTTCCAGCTAATCAATTTCTTGGTTAGCTTTTCTTTGATGTACTCAAAAATAGCTGTTTTTGATCTTCCAACACGCAGTGGCAAACCTAGGTACCTGTCATGTTCATCCTCTAGTTTGACAGCCAAGATTGCAGCCAACATGTTTTGCTATGCCATCCCCACATTCCTGCTAAAGACAACACTGCTTTTCTGATAATTAACTTTCTACCCAAAAGCTTTCTCATAAACATCAAGGAGCTTCTTATACCGTACACATTCAGTTTCAGTAGCTGTTCCAAACAAGAAACTATCATCTGCAAAAAATAGGTGATGCAGAGTTGGAGCTTGAGGGCACATTTTGAGGCCTGCAATGTTGTTGTTTTGAACTGCCTTGGTGATCAATGCAGACAATCCTTCAGCACATAAGATAAAAAGGTAAGGTGATAATGGGTCACCTTGCCTAATCCCCCTTGTAGGTACAATCTTGTCTATAGGTTCTCCCTGTATAAGAAGAGAATATGTGACTGAGTTTATGCAATTCATAATCGTGCTTACCCAATTAGAATGAAAACCTAATTTGATGAGCATTGCTTGGATAAACTGCCACTCCAGACGGTCGTAGGCCTTGCTTATGTCCAATTTGAGGGAAAAGAAGCCCGTTTCTTGACTTCTTAATTTATGCATGAAATGAGCTGTCTCTGTAGCCACCAAAGTATTATCTGAAATTAGCCGCCCTGGTACATATGCACTCTGTAATGGTGAGATGATGTCAGGCAGATACTGCTTCAGTCTGTTAGCTACTACTTTGGAAATAATTCTGCAAATGACATTGCAGAGGGCTATAGGTCGAAAGTGAGCAGCTATCTTTGGAGACTTGATTTTTGGTATCAAGCATATATGTGTGAAGTTGACCTCCGTCCAAAGTTCCCCTTTTTCCAGAAAGTTCTTCACTGCCAAACAGACATCCATGCTAACCATAGACCAATATTTTTGGAAAAAGAATGGTGACATACCATCTGGACCAGGGCTTTTAGACGGATGCATCTGAAAAAGAGCCGCTTTAATTTCCTCATCACTATAGGGTTTGAGCAGATTGGCATTTATTTCCTCAATTACTTTTGTGGGTGTTGCATCAATGACAGTTCTGATGGCCTCACTGTTACAGCCTTCAAAAGTGAAAACATTATGAAAATATACCATCAATAGTCTATGAATCTCTGCCGATTCAGTCTGCCACTGCCCTTGCTCATCATTCAAACCTCTAATAGTATTTCTGCTCCTCCGATTACTAGCTTTTCTATGAAAATAGGCTGAATTACGGTCTCCCTCCTTGAGCCAAGTTGCTCTTGATCTCTGCCTCCAATATTTCTCTTGTTGAGAAAGAAGTTGGCTATACCTGACATGTAACCCCCTTTGTTCTTCATACTGCTCCGGGGAAAAGGGGAGCTTCATGAGATCATTTAATTTTTCTTGGACCACACGCATTTCGGTTTTTTGTTTGTCAAAATCAGTTTGGTGCCATTGTAACAATCTCTGCCCAGTAGCCTTAATCTTGAAACTCAATTGCCGTAACACATTCCCCGTAGTAGGTTGCGCCCAGCCTTTTTGGATAATCTCCTGGCATTCTGAATTACCATGCCACATCTCCTCAAAACGAAACCGTTTTGAAACTTTTCGATGTTGTAACTTCTCTGCACTAAATTCAATCGAAATAGGGCAATGATCGGAGTCACTGGGTTTGAGTGTGATAACTCTACTGTAGGGAAACCTACTTCTCCATTGCGTGGTCTGGAAACTTCGATCCAGCCTCTCTTTGGTGAATTTGTTGCTCCATGTAAATCTGCTGCCGATAAACCCCATGTCAATCAGTCCACAGGCTGCCATAGTGCTATGAAACTCCCTCATTGGAGCAGACGCTCTTGGAGCCCCCCCTGACTTATCTGTTTGAGACATAATCTCGTTGAAATCCCCAGCCATTAGCCAAGGGAGGTAGCATGGTTCTGCTGCTAGGGAACGGATGAGATCCCATGTTTTGCTTCTATCAGTCCTGGCTGCCCAGCCATATATACCCGTGAATCTCCATTTTTCCATGCTATCAGATTTTCCAATGATGGCATCAATGTGGTGTGCAGATGATGTTCTCAAATCTGCATGTGTGTCGTGATTCCAGAGTAGGGCGACACCCTGTGATTCTCTCTGCTGTGGGAAACAAATGTTGTCCTTGAATCCCAGTTTCTTGGTGATGGAGTCAATCAAGGGTTTCTGGGCTAGGGTTTCTGATAGGAAGATCAGACTTGGTTTACGCGCTCGAATGAGATCGATCAAAGCACGTTGTGTGTCAAGGTTAACCAAACCTCGACAGTTCCAAACTAGTATGCTACCCTGCAGCATGATGTATGGGTGCTCAGCTGAAGGAGCCTTGACGGCGGCGCGCAAAGACGTCGCTTAACGGCGGCGCACAGGAACATCGCTTTGGGTTTTTTCCCTCAAGAGAAAAACCTTGGGAAATAGTATAAATTCCCCATGTTGGACTCTAATGATACTACTAAGAATTCTACCCATTAATAGTCACAACCATGCTAATTTCTAACAAGGAAACCTTCTTTAAAAAAAATTGAATGAGAGAATATGTCTATGTTAAACCCATGTATACCAAACTATGAGCGCTCAAGATTAACAGAGATTATCTGCACACAAATCAAGCAAATATGTAATTACTTATTCATTTAATTACAAGTTCAATCACTTGAATGCTGAATCCAAAATCTTTTAGTCTTTTTTTTATATATATTTTTTATTATGGATGAGCATTTACCCCAATTTCACTCCGATGTCAGTGAGATTTGAACCCATGCATGACCTCTATGGTTGTTAGTTAGGCTAACTAACTAACAGGTCACGGCTTACTGACTATACTCAATTAGATGATGCAACATACATATTATGAATTACTTGAATTTTTTGTATAGATTATTGTTAAGGGATGTCTAAAAAATAAATAAATTTAAAGTATACGATAATATTATCTAATTGATGAGCCTCCTTGGCATTTTCGGGCCTTCACTAGAGAAGAGTCAAAAGTTCTTACATTCGTATCAAATAGTAAAAGTTAAGTTCTCATCATATCTCAAGGACTTTAAATGTTTAGTTAAAAACAGAATGATTTGTTCAAAGTGAGTGAGAAATTTGTCACAGCAAAAACATATACTATGTACACGTGCTCCTCTTGGGTTATGAAATTATTAAAAATATATAAATCGTAAGAACTAGAGAGAATTCTGCATTTCACACTACTAATGAATGAACAAGAAAAGTCTTAATGGGATCAATTTACCTCAAGGAGTACCAGGTGGGTTGTCACTGCGAAGTGCAAGGATCAGTTTAGTTTTGTGAACTATCTAAAAACTAGTAGTCAAAGGATCAAAATCATGTCTCACCGAGGAACATGTCATTCTCACATAGCTAATCCGATTGTACTTACTAATGGTTAGTTATAGTCGTATTTGAAAATACAATTTTCATTCACAATCTGACAACACAATATATCATTCATTCGACTACTAACCTTACGTTCTTTGTTAAATATTAGTTATATGCATGTGTCACCAAGTTGTCATGCTTGAATATTAGTTATATGCATGTGTCACCAAGTTGTCATGCTTGAATATCTGACTTTGATCACACTTTTCGATCGGTCCACCCTCATAAGTTCATGCTTGAATATTAAGCAGACTAACTCGTCACCAAGTTCTCATACTATATACGATACAAACCAAACCAGAGGATTCATACTAGTGAAAGCTACAACATTTCATATATATGGAATCATATATACTAGTATTTTCTCGGTATTGATTTATTCAGGGTCAATGCCGCTGTTCAAACGCAACAGTAGCCACAAGTACTTGCACATATATAAACTTTGGATAGAGATTGAATAATCTGATCGAGCATGATATGTTGACTATTTGAAGAAGCAAAGGTTTTCCTCCTTGCACTCTGCCTAGTCAACTCCCTCGAACTTCAGGCACTGTTCTTTTCTGAGGCGTGCTATTTGAAATTTGACAAAGAAAACAAGAAAGTGACGCACAAAGCGATTCTGATCTCTTTGTTTTTCGCCTTTGAAAAAGCAGACAGATACCAAGTGTTTGCACAATGAAACTGAAAGGGAAGAAAGATGGAAAAGTCTCAACCCACATGAATGTAATTCTAATCAGCTTAACATAAGGTTAGAAACGAATCAATAGTCTTCAAAATTATGGAGCTGGATAGATTCGGTTCCTTGTATGAATTTTTTTTGTTCTTTTTGTTGTCCTAGAGTGTTGTCGTATCCAGCACGGAAAGGTTCTAGATGAAGACATCTTAATCCACAATATATTTCTTTAGTTGTAAGAAGCTTCTTGTTTGACTTTGGGGTTTGGCTTTAGAGGCGCCTCAAATTCAGACTCATGCTAATCTTCTTCCGGAGTTCTGGTTTTACTTGTAAAGTAGAAAGTTGCTTGATGCTTTTCTCCTATAGCTACAACAGTGACGGTGGGAATTTTGACCCAACCTGGAATCCAAGGCCCCTTGGAAAGCAGCTTCCAAGCTATCACCTCATGTTGGAGAGGAAAGATCCCACATTGGAAAAGTGACAAAATAAAATATAACTTATAAGTGGGTGACTCTTACCCAATTGTACCGAGGCCTTTTGTGATTAAAACCCAACACCTATTGGGTGGTTAAGTTGGGACAATATCGGTACAATGGTGGGTCACGGGCCACGCTTGTCGCTGTTTAACATGGTATCAAAGCGGGTCCTTCTCCAATTGCGTCTCCACGTAGGCACGTATCATGAGCCCAAATTGGGGTTCCTTGTATTGCCATTGAAATTACCAAGTGTCCAATGTGGGCCTTGGATTGTATCGACCAAGTCTCCGCGTGTTGGAGAGGAAAGATCCCACATTGGAAAAGTGACAAAATAAAATATAACTTATAAGTGGGTGACTCTTACCCAATTGTACCGAGGCCTTTTGTGATTAAAACCCAACACCTATTGGGTGGTTAAGTTGGGACAATATCGGTACAATGGTGGGTCACGGGCCACGCTTGTCGCTGTTTAACACCTCATGCTCAGTGATTCCTTTCATACATCCAGAAAACTCGAAAGAAATCATAAATACGCATTTTTACTACGTCGACGTATAATATACCGCTTAAGCCTTAAGAGATGTAATTTGCAGAAAGAATTCATCATTAACACGTTTACATTTCACACGGAACTCTGGCCATTACAAAAGGCTGTGAACTTCTTTCGGCATTGTCCCCAATACGCGGGCGTTCTTCTTTTTCTGATAAGAGAAATAAAATTAAAAAGAAAGTTACAACAAACAAGTACTTCTTTGGGTTCTCCTTGACAAAGTCAAAAAAAATTCCGGTGACACAAAAAGCAACGAAAATATTACCAATTATCATAAAAAATAGAATAAAATAAAATAAAATAAAAAAAGACATTTTTATCAAGTTCTGCAGCCACCAAGTTAGCCTCCTTATAAATATGCTTAAATTGGACAGACTCGTGATCTGTAGACTTTCTTATGGTCTCGTATTCCACAAGAGAACCATCCAGCCCAAATGAGCAACTCGTTAAGAAAAAAGAAGTTTACACTCAAAAACACCGCAGAGAGCCAAGTGTGTACCATTCACTGTTTTATCACAGTACGGAACTCAACTTCCAAATATCAATGCAAACACAAGGTCTCGAGACAATGGGGCTACAGAATTTCTGAGAGGAAAAGATGAACACAAAAACAAATACCAAGGGCAACAACATGTCTTTTTTCCAATTAGAAGTACCCTAATTTCTTATCTTCATTTCTTTGTCAACAAAAGAATAAAAGATAGACAGAGAAAGGGTTACAAGTAATACTCAAACAGGCAACTAGTGAACGACAGTACATGCATAAAAATCCTCCTATGCAAATTTACTTTCAACATCCCACATCAAGAACCTAAAAGAGTAAACAGAACACAGCTACAAGTTCCATGAAAACGACCATCCAACTTTTAGACATTAGTACTTAGTAGCGGTCAAAGGAAGATGGCCGCCCTCCCCTGCTAGGGCGGTCGTAAGGGCCAGCCCTGCTACGGTAACCTCCCTCATCTCTTGCTGGACCTCCCCTCCCATATCTATCACTGCCACCTCTTGCTCCACCATCCCTATCATAGCCTCTGTCTTTGCCATAGCCATTTTGAGGATAGCGATCAGAACCTCCATATCTGTCACTAGCAAAACGATCACCAGCTGGGTACCTGGAGAGAATAACCACAAAAAGTAAAGCATAAGTGCTAATGTATAGTACTTTTTCTCCTACCATATATACATAAACACAACGTTTTATCTAAACAAAAGAGAGAATAAAAAAGGGGTTTTGTATACAGACAACTATAAGTCTATAACCAGACATAATGACAGTATGGAACAAAGCAGTGAAGAAGTAATTGATACCTGTCACTGACATAGCGATCACGGCTCCCATATTTGTCCTCCCTGCTGTCAAAACGATCCCTGTCTCCATAGCGCCCTCCATCATAACGGTCATCCATGTAGCGATCATGATCTCCACCAAAGCGATCCCCACGCCCACCAGCCCCGAACCTAGAATGTGAAGAGAATGAACCTCCCCCTCCACCTCTTCCACCACCAGCCGAAGGGCAGTCTCGAGCCCAATGTCCTGTACGCCCACACTTGAAGCATTCATCTTGGCCCACAGATCTATCACCACCTCCTCCGTAGCTTCTCCTGCCACCAGAAGAGTATCCTCCCCCTCCTCCTCCTCTATAGCCATGGTCTAAATCTTCCCCTCCCATTCTGGGTTGGGCTTTGTTCACGGAGATGGTGCGGGCACCCAATTCCTGTCCATGCATCTCCCGGATTGCATCTTCCATTGCCCGTCGATCTCCAAATGTAATAAACCCAAAACCACGAGGACGCCGTGTATCTCTTTCCACCATGATCTACAGAAAATCCACATTAGAGATGCTCATACCCAGTGTTTACACAGATAGCAATAACATAAACAAAACAATTATAGTGTTTGTTTTGAACACAATGATATTCGCAAGATTTGCAAGTTAGACAGCAAGAACATCAAACAGCACAAAGACAGGATGCATTGCATTATCATACATTTAAAACCGTATGAGTTCATTACTTACAATTGCAATGATATGAAGATTAACAATGAGATTGCACAAGCAATTGACAACACTAAGGCAACCAAATTATATATAAAAGACAGTTTAAATTGGTACTCCAAAAATTTCAGTAAGCACAAAGGCAGAAAACTTCTACCAAAGCTCATATAAATAGAACTTGGATGAGAACTGTCGTTTCCAAATTCCTATTACTGAAACTCACCTGCTTTAAGCAAAACTGACACAGCTATATACTTCGATCTACTAGTAAAGGGAGATCCCATTCAGAAAATTACAATTAAGTCACAGTAATTTCTCAAAAACTGGCAGAAGAATGAGAAAAAGAAACAAACACACACACACACATACACACATATACTTGTAAAAAGTGTTAAAAGGTATCAAGCAGTGATAAAGATCATCTTATTATGCACCCAAAAACCCACACCACCAACACATAAAAGAGGAAAAAAAATTTAATTAGACCGATCAAGAACTGAGAGAGTAATTTCAGAATTTATTATCGTAAAAGTGACTTAACTAAAAAACAATAAAATTGGAGACGAGATAGGGGTTTGTACCTAAAATACATTTTGCAACCATCTAACTGGTATTTAAAATTCAATGAGTTGATACTTACTTTCCCTTTGTAAATATCGATAACAGAGCACCTTGTTCATACTGGAATATTTCTGATATTAGAAGAATCCACATCTGACAATAGACGACCACTGACCTTGAATTCCCACAACATCAAATGAACTAGTTCCAGCATAAACTGATACCTAACCCGCAAACCCGCGACAAGGTTAATTGCATCTAGTCTCTACGCCCAGAACACTATCAAGTATATCAGCAGTTACATTGACACCAGAAACATCCATCTTGTAGTCACAAAACCAATCTACCCTCAGGCAAAGCTACACAGATCAGCCAGAGAAAGGCAGCTCTTGCAGCATTTGATCTTTACACTATTCAAAATTAACAACTCAGAACACCAAAATACATCTAATTACCCGCAGCAACCATCTTTACTCTGCCAATTATAACCAACTTGTTCCATAGCTACCTAGCTCCATCAGTCTTTCAACAAGTCAGCAAAAGTAAACCAAAAGATTCCTAAACAGCCAAGATACTCTGTCCAAACAAAATGCTGATTCCCTTTCCAACATACAATTTAGTTATAGTAAACACCTTAAATTATATCCGTGTTCTGGCTTTTTTATTTTTAGAAATTCTGACAATTTTTTAGTACTTTCAAAATTCTTGCCCTCAGGTATTATGGAATCTTAAATCAAATTTGCAACTACAGATACACTAGAAACCACCGAAGATAGTAAAGCATTGATGTTGCTGAACTCAGACTTGTCCATGCGATATGATAATCAACACAATACTCTTTTCTGACACCTTCAAAAATGCAACTGATCTGAACAATGACTCAAAAGACCAACAGACTGCATTGCATAAACGTGGCCAAATGTGAATTTGCTACTAGACTGACAGTGTTGGAGACCCCAGAGCTGATGTCAAAAAACTCTACCAGGTCTAGATGATCTTCATTCCCCGCTAAACCAGCAACATTAGCTTAATCATCGCAACAAAACAACAACAACAAAAGAGTATTGAAGTAGTTCAAACAAAGTTCAAGTGCAAGGCTCAAAAGCAGCCCCATACTTCAAGAGTGCTCCGCATAAGCAGATGAGAGGATCCCATTGCCGGCCAGAAGCAGTTAAGAGTCACTAACCCAGACTAACCCCCTCAAGCATGAACTAACTAAATTTGACACTTTGGAACCTCACCCGATCAGGCATCAGAAGTTTACTATATCTGAAAAACAAATTAGCAAGAGACAACAAAGCTTTGTGATTTAGCAGCCACTAAGAAACTCCCCACATAACAGATGATGAGTTGAAGTAGATCACCCTCTGAATTCTATGAGAAAAGAAACATATGAACATGGAGGAGGAGGAGAAACTATCCGGCTCAAAAATCATTCTCACAAGACAGACAACCTTCACCATCATGTTTTGAATCAAACCAACCAAAAATATTGGCAAGCAGATAGATATAGGGGCCTTTGGTCTACTTAGAAAAATAAAAAACCTTCTTGCAGCAAACGAACCAAATCACTGGTTCAAGCAATACCATCTGAGGCTTCGGCACTTGATGAAAAGAACCCAAACAGAAAGCATAAACTTCAGTATGAGAAACTTCTCAAATTTGACACGTTATTTGACTTGCTGATTAGTCGGTCGATCCTCTAAGCAATACTTATGGTCCAACTTTCCAACATTACCACAGGACTTTTCTTGTGGAACCCAACCACATCTCTTCCATGAATGAATACTTTGTTACAAAATAGCAGATGACACTAAATCAGGTCGCTAAGCTTAGCTGCCTTGAACCAAACTCCACAAATCCCGAGACCATCTGCTAATGTTTCTATTTCCTGGCTTGAGATTTGTTGTCCCACCAGCTATAATCTACTACCAAAAATGACATAAAGTCTGGGAACTTGATGCAACCAACAAAAACAGCTCTACGTAAAACCCATCAATCACGGCATCAAAAGATCATAACCAGCACTCCAGAAAAACAAGAAAACAAATAAGGAGCATTAATATACAAAGTAAAAGAAAAGAAAATTTGTTCCAGACAGAGAATCATCAAACAAGTATATGATCTACAGTAGTGTACTATATCCATAGGATCTCACTGCTCAAGATCCCAAAACTACAGCACCTTGGTTTTGAACAGTAAATGCACCAAAACCAAAACAAAGATGAGCCATTTTATACTCCAAATACCTTTGCAAGTTTCAAATTTCATTTCAAAGAGAGAGTACAAAAAAGCTAGAACTTCAAAACCAAAAAAGCAGATGCTTTTTTATTTTTTTTATTTTTACGAAATAGCCATGAATTTTTCAATCAATGAAGCTAAACGAAAGCCTCAAATCGATTAACAGAACCATCCTTGAACCTTCTTTTTTCTAAAATCCGTGTAAACATACCTAAATTGAAACCGATTTTCATCAAAATAGTTCAAGGAAACAAAATTTTCATACAGTTTTCAAGCAAAGCAAAGCAGCTTAGACCTAGCAGAAAGAAATTTAAGCATCGGAGGAGAAGGAATTGAGGTTACCTGAGATTCATGGACTTTGCCAAAGCGAGCAAAAGCGCTCTCGAGCTGATGCTCTGTGACGTCCCAGGCCAGACCTCCAACGAAGATTCGGTACTCTTCTTTTCCGGCCATCTCTCTCTCTTTCTCTCTCTCTCTCTGAAGTTTGTTTGGTAGCAAAACCCTAACCGCTTCGGCCTCTTCTTCTATTGCCTCGTCTACTTTGAATTTCTTTTCGCCCTTTTTCTTTACTTTATTAATTAGGACAGGCCCCATATTTTTCTGTATTCTCACTTTAGTCCTCCAATTTTTGATTTTCAAGTTTGGTGGCCCTCCAATTTTTGCTCTATCGGTCTATCCCATTATACAACCATTTCACTCTCTCAAGTCCAAAAGTTTTGCAGTACTCCGAAGTCGGAGGTAATGGAGTCCTAAAGCTCTTCAATGTTTCCGAGTATTGAAATTTTGTAGTCGAGAGTTGTTAGTATTCGCTTTGTATGAAACACACAACAAAATGTGACTAATCTAACGACTCTCAACTCCGCAGTTTCAATACTCCAGAGCACTATAAAAGAGAAACTTCAAAACACTATAGAAATAAATGTGTTATAGATTATTTTAGAGTCTATACCTTTTTGTAGTCTAATAGTATTTCTCTATTCTTTTCAATATTAGGACAAGTTTCAAGTTCGAATGTCTGCTCCCTCCTAGGGGTCTGTGTAATTGGGCATACAAAGTACAGTAGCTGAATGAAAAAACTTCATGAGCAAAGACAAGAAAAGGAAAAAAGAACTGATCTTGATTCATTATATCATTGGAGGAAGAAACAATTGCAAATAGTTACAGCTGTGAAATAATTACATAAATGGACGTACATAATTTGCAGGACTGTACATGAAATGGCACAGGTATCAACAAGTGATTGAAGTGTGTTAAAACTTCAGGCTTTTCCTCCCTAATTCTATTGTTCTGATAAAAGGGGGAGCCTAGTAACACTGCTACCTCCACCACCACCGGTTAGTGATTTAGAGTTAGTCGGTTTCATAGAACTGGATTTAACAGGTTTCGAAGAACTCTTCTTGTTTATCCTCATGGGAAGAATCTGCAACCTCGGATTGCGCTTAGTACCTGAATTTTCAGCAGCCAACTGATAACTTTCCACCAGCTCCAGCTGTCTGGCAATTATTTCGGAGCGTCTTGGAAGGAGCTCTACGGGCTCTCCACCAGGAATCACTATATACTCGATTGCAAGTCGAACCTCCTAACACAAACAAAAGGAAAAATTGTGGTACAGTTAAGCAGATGATATATGTAAGGATCAAATGAATAGAAAAAATTGACACTCAAAATCAGACGTATTGAAAGCGAATGTGAAGTTGCATGGCGTACAACAGAGAGGACAATTTCTCAGAAACTGCCGGTAGAGGTATCCATAGAAAATAGGTGGGATGGGAAAGGAAATGCACCTCCAATGCATCGATCTCTTCTAAAGATGGTTTTCTTTTGGGTGCATCATCTTCAATTTCAATGTCAAAGGAATTATTGACAAGCTGCTTTGGCAAAGAACCAACTGATTCCATTTCAAGAATCGTACGAACTGCCTTCACGATTTGTGCCATGGTATTTGACTGCAAGATAAACATCAAATATGTGAATGAGCCCCAGCAAGCTTACAGGCAATAGAGATAAAGTACACAGACATTACCTTCATGACAAATACAGGCAACTGGTGGAATTTTGCTACACCACGAATCCATGGGTTTTGCTTCATCTCAGAACTGGATGCTATAATTGCATCGGCTGTTCCAATATCATCAGTTACCTCAATTTCATCCTCAAGCCCCATCACCTGTGCTACTTGCAGTAGGTCAGCTTCAAGGATCTGCAGTCAAACAAAAAGGAAAGGATCAATAAAGATCATCTGCCTAGTCAACAACTATCCACAATACAATTTCTTTGGGGGGTTTGGGTCAAAACACAAAGTGTAACGTTTGTCCTTCGTGGGTGAAGATTTTCCAATTAAAATAGAAAGTGAACCATGTGGAAACCAAGTATCTTACCTTGTATGTATATATACACACTGGTGAACTTCTCTTCTTCACAGATTTATCACTGCTCAATCTTCTAGACACATTGGGTGAAGGATCTAGATCTTCCTCGTCAGACTCCAAAACACTAGCAATAATGTCTTTAGTAACACCAAAATCCGATACTTTTTGATAGTTCAGTTCAGATATTTGAGTAGACATGCAAGAGTCATCAGCATCCGCATCAGTACGACGAACTTCAAACAGAGGAGATTTTCCTATAAGCCAGAAACGTTCAAATCAGATTAGGTGTTCCCTAACAACTTCACTTCCAAGTGAAGTCTGTGAAACTCAGGTGATAAGTAGAGATTCTAAAGGAGAAAATGTAAATTACCAGCTAGTATAGCATCCACGGTTGCATCTAATCTGTGATGAACACGGAACTCTGTTTTAGATATAATCTCAACAGCACATGTAAATGTAGGAGGCCCCTTTCTTTCAAGAATTGTCTTTTGAACTTTTCTCTTTCTTGCTTCTTCATCTCCCAGGGTCACACTCTGCATTTACATGAAGAATTCCTTTAATCTATCAACATTTCTTATCCGGAAAATGCTTAAATTGGTAAGACCAATACACAATGATCATTGCAGTGGAAATGATGACTCATACAAGAAGAAACTCGCACAACTAATGGCACTTTGTACAATTATAATATGATAAACTTTATGCATAGCAGAAACGTAAATGGAATAGGCATATAAATCCAATTTGCATGAATGGACTGCATTGTACCTCTATGCCACCAACAAGGATTTGTAAAGAAGGATTCTTTATTATGTTGTCTATCGTCATTCCATGTGCTGTTCCAACTAGCTGAACTCCTCTTTGAGCAATAGTACTGGAAGCCAATGCTTCAAGCTCTGTCCCAATTTCATCTATTATAATGGTTTGAGGCATATGATTTTCAACTGCTTCAATCATAACCTGCATTAAAGGAAAGGGCAAAAGAGATTATATAACCAAAAGGGTTGCAAAAGCGTAATACTACTTGGGAACTAAAGCAACAGTTACAGAAATAAGCTGTATAATCAACGTCAACACTCACATTATGCTGCATGTTCACATTAGGAACTTGCATCCTCCTTGCACGCCCTATTCCCGCATGAGGTACATCTCCATCTCCCCCAATCTCATTCGATGTATCCACAATGACAACACGCTTCATATGCTCATCCGCCAACATTCTAGCAATTTCTCTGCACCAACATATCCACACTAAATTCAAAACCACGTTCGCTCTTGATTCCAAGTCACAGTAGGAAAACAAGGAAAGTTCCAATGTGTACTAAATTTTGCTTTCGAGTAGGACATATACCTGATCAAGGTTGTCTTGCCAACTCCAGGAGGTCCTATGACCAAGATTGAACCACCACCCTCAACCAAGTCACGGATAATCTCCGCACTTCCTGACACAGCTCTCCCCACCCGGCAAGTAAGTCCAATGATTTGCAGCTTTCGGTTTCGGATAGCACTTATCCGGTGTAATGAGTTATTAATACCAGAACGGTTGTCATCTGAAAACTCACTAACCTGCAAACCAAAAAAAAAAAAAAAAGTTGCAGCCACAATGTCAATAAGTAAACACATAAATAAATAGTTACATCTCCATCTTCACATTAAACACATTCGTCAATCCTTTTCCAACTACATATTAAATATTGTTTAAATAAAGTAATTACCCAATTACTATTAAAGCAATAAAAATAATAATAAACCATCACTAACCACCAATTGATGATGGTTTATTAGATAAAAAAATAAAAGTCTCAGTTTTCATAACATGATTACCCATGTCTCATATATCCTGCGGTTTCATTAATTAAAGTATTAATTATAGTTTGAGGGCAGTTGCAAAGGCGCTTATTAAAAGAACAAAAAAAAAAAAAAAAAGACATGATCACCTTGGATACAGCGAGCCGGAGATCTTCTTGGCTGACGGGATATTCCGAGATGACCCAATCGCCGGTGGGAAACCTGGCAATCGGAGGCCTGCCCAAATCCATGACGACCTCAATGAGCCTGCCGATATCCTCATGCCTGTACAGCTCGCTCTTCATCCTCTCCGGCAACAACTCCAGAAACAGCTCCAGCTCCGACGCGGCCTGGGTCTGCGACGTGGAAGCCGAGCTCCCCGAATTCGACGACGACCCATTCCCGGAGAAGAACCGATCCGACGGGCGGCGAATCGCCGGCGAGGAGGAGTGTTTGGAGGAAGAAGCAATTCCCTTATGCACGCCACGTGTTCGACGAAATGAGGAAGAGAGTGTGGAGACGAAGTTGGAGGTCTGGAGAAAACAGAGGGTGGAGATGGGGAATTGGGTGGCGGAGTGCCATGAGTTCTGGAGATCAAGGAGCACGAATTGGGAGGTCAGAGCTGTCATCCTGTAACAGGGCTTGGATTTGGGAGTGATTGGGTTTGGGTTTGAGTTAAGGAACGATCGGCGAGAAGATTCGGAGGTATCTCCAGTGGGATTGGAGCATATTATTATTTGGAGGGAAAGTGAGGCCCACCACAGAGCTTGAGCAACCGTTAGAAGTAATGGAGTTCATCCACGTGGGGGCTGCTTCAACAGCCACACAATTTTTCTCCCCCTTTTTATTTTATTTTCAGACATATTTTTCAAATTTCCAAATTTTTTTTCCAAATGGATGTCATGTATATGATAGAGAAAAATAGTATGTGGCCTGAAATTAGAATGGAAAAAAAAAAAAGTGCACGCAAGACTGATTGGCAAATCTCAGCACGCTTCCAGTCCCATCGGAACGGTCCCAAATGGGAGGAAATTTCTTCGTTCAATTTTGTATATGGTTGACGGTAGAAACTTTGAATTTGCACCGACGTAGAGGAACAGTATCTCAGCCGTGCAAGCTTGCTGGGAGGTTAGAGCTAACCCAGAATGCAGAACTATGTACATACACTACTATTTCAGAAACTCTATCTATGGTCAAAGATCAAAGAGAGAAGGAAATGCTGAAACATTTGTTATCTACTAAGCTGGCAATGCAAGTCAAGATGGAGGTATGCAACTGATGAACGTTTATTTATTTATGCACAATTGCACATCATGATTTACACTTCATACTCGGTTAGAGTATTGCCTCAGTGTACACTTGATGCTCAGAAACTATTGCTGTACAGCGATGGGGATGCAAGCCGCTAACTAAATTTGGCTCAATCTATTCCCAACCCATCAGTATATTTCTTACACCTTCCTCAATTTTGTTCTTTGGCGCTGAAGGACAGACTCCTTCATCTAGCAGGAATCTGTAGACCTCCCACTCCCGATCTCGGATCATGTGTCTCACTATCTCAGCCTGAAATAAGTTGGTAACAAAACACCAATGAATGGTAGAACGGCGAATTAAATTGGTATCACTCCTCATTATTGCAAAAGATGTAGGATATCATTGGCATAAGACACTCATAATGTTGGTTAGAGCTAATACCGAAAAGATGCGCGTGCTCAGATCTTTGAGGGCAAGAGAAATATCATAAAAGACAAGAGGCCGACCCTTGCCGGACAACTCAACAGGGTTAGCTACCAACAGCTCAGTGTCAGGGCCACGGTTCACCACAGCCACTCGAAGGGGGCACAAAAGCTCCGTTCTCAAGCGAGAACATAATGCATCTTGCTTATTGGGGTCAACAATCTTCTTGCCATCTGCTTGCATTATGAACAAGTCCACCTCACAATTCCCTTTTGTGTTTTCATAGAATCGTCCATAAGAAATCTGATATTGAACCCAAATTTTACATACAGTGGTCAGTGTTGTTCACTAATATGGTAAAATATATAAACAAAAACAAAAAATAAAAAAATTAAAAACAGGAGGAAGATTTAATGGAATTTTATCGGCCAGAAAAGGCATGACCTCTTTTCTGCCGGAACTCACTACCAAATAGGTCTCGTGTAATATATCAAATATACCAACTTTATATCTCTCTCTAGTATGATTTTACCTGAACTTTATTGAGCATGCAAAGTTTATCAAAGTTCAATTAGAAGATTGAGAGTCTACATCAAGCATTTAAGGTTCATCAAACTAATTAATTTTCTGCAAACTAACAGTTATTGTTGAAAAGGTAAATTGTGAAACAAAACCCAAAATATTTTTCTCCCCCAAACTACATAGCTTAAAAAAGATGTACCTGAATGTCATAATCCTTTAGTGTTCTCATGATGTCATACACTAGACCTTTATGATCCGGACAGAATATTTGAACTAGTGTGTGAGAGGGGCTGAGCTTATTGTCCACTGTTATTGAAATGGGAATGGAGGCAACAGGTCTTTTTAGGCGTCCATTGGTCCGCTCTAAACTTAACATTTCTTCAGTGATTACAGAAGGAAGATAAGGAGAACCCTGTGAACATGCGGTAACTTTTGACTCAGCCAATTCAATTTCACAACCCAACAAGACATTCCCCAAGACAGCTTTCAGGCGATTACTTGTTTCATCTTGTCTTCTTTTTGTATGCAGCAGTTCTCTGATTGAAAAAGAGAGAGAATATAATTAGTCATATTTTAGGAGGAAAGATGAAACAATCTCAGTAGCAACTCTCAACTGATGTGCCCTCACACAAACATGATGATACACCAACACCTAGACTCCTTTAGTAGTAAGCACCACTATAAAGTAACTGAAAACACAAGTCTAGAGAACCTAATTGAAAATGATGCAAACAAAAACTCGAAGGAACCACATGGAGGAACTGGTTCTCTTTTATTAGCAGTTACAAGTGAACACTGGCAATAAGTCTAGAATGAAACTTTGGGAAGTAGATGTACCAAAAAGAGAAAAGGAAGGCAGAAATGATGCACCATTATAGATAGGGAAATGATGTCAAGAGTGACAAACCTGGTATCTGTAACAAAAAAAAGGTCCATCACTTTCCCATCTGGGGTAGTAGACACCTTCACTCTCTCTATTGTGAGCTCAAGCTCACAAAGAACCTTAGTGACATCTATTGGGTAAAAAGTATTAATAATAATCTCAACTAAATATATAGCAGCATACAGAACAATTTTTGCTGAAGATTCAGATGCATTAAAACAAGTAGGCAATGTAAAGGAAATAAAAACAAAGACACAGATAGAAACACCACTTCTACATGAAGTTACCCTTATGCACGACTTGTTCATTTCAACAGGATCCCTTATTTGATCTCTGTTCTCTAAATGGGGATAATACAATTACTGTAGTCATCTATCCATAAAAGTATATTTACAATGTTAAGGCTTTAAACTGTTTTCTTTTCCATCTAGGCCAGTCTGAAGAATAGTTGATAAGTTGTCCCAAGCTTTCATAAATTACTAATTTTGGTAATTCTAGTCTATTTTATATAAGGGAAATGAAAATTACTGATTAAACTCATTTTCTCTTATACCTAGAAATCAATAATCTTCAATCAATGCTCAAACACCGCTCTATAGTCTATATCAAGAACTCACAAACACCAAATAGAGATCATCGACTCTCTGTAGTCACAGACAAAAATGACTTTCCAGCTCAAACTGGTACTGGGATAGTTGCATTGAAGATTGAACAAGTTTGATGAATCATATAGCACGAGCAAAGAACTGAAATTTTTTTGTTTACACCCAAATGAGAAATTTCTGAACTTTCGTCTATCTAAGCAAAACTATTCAAAGATAACAATTAATCATGCAAGTGACAATCTTGGAAATGAAAGTTTACCATGCAATAGGCCTTCCTGTTCATAAGAGCACCAGAATTTCAAAAGGAACACATCTAATGGCTTAGGCTGCTGGTTTTCCGGCCGGTAATAGTATATTCCAGAAGTTGTAAAATGTGAGGGACACACTTCTAACAATCTCTTTGTCAACAAATTCCAACTTGTTTCCGGTTTTCCCACCACCCAAAACACTACGTAGCACCACTTTCCATCCGTCGAAACATCTTCAAACACAAAAGCAACAAAATTGTAATTTGCCATTACAAATTCTATGATCCATAAAGAATGACCCATTTTCTGTTTTACAACAAAAGAGCCTAGACTGAAAGACGCATTCTTTGTTTCTGTTTAAAAGCTTGGATCCACCAATTAGTGTTCAGCCAACTTCAAGAAACTAATTACATGCATTCTCAAGAATTTCAGATCCAAATAGTAAACTTTCCAAGTAAAGACCTTTAAAACCTATAAACATCAGAACAAACCACGCTACTTTCCCAGCTCCAAATCCAAAACCCACTTCCAGAAAAACCTCAAATCACTCAGAGAACAAAGGAATTAAACTACAAGCAAAAAAAAAAACTCACCTCCTCTGCAAATGCTTATCCCAAAGAGCAATATGACCCTGCACAGATCACAGCCTAGCCCAGTTTTGTCAGGGCAATTCACAGTGATCACAGTAGGATCTCCAGCCTTCTCTGCCTGGCTAATTATCACCATGTCCTCATGCAAAATGCCCATTGCCGCCGAGCTCCTCCTCTGTTTTTTGCTCTGTTTTCCGGTGGCTAGAAAACTCAGCAAAAGATAAAGAGATCCCAAAAGACCCAACTTGGGTCTGGTGGGTGTCTTCGGATTCTTGCTGCTGTTTTTTATTGAGCTAAACTAGTGCGAGATTCCAAATCATACGGGAGGATTTTTAGATCATATAGAATCCATACAAATAGAAGATAACAGATGCTGTTGGTCTCTTTTCCTTCTCTGTTTCTTCCTTTCTTGGAATATCAATATCTCATACTTATTGTTGGGAGAGTGAGTGAGGTTAAACTATTAAGGTCTTCGAAACGTGGGGATTAGGTGGACTCGAGTATAATTGAGACTGATTTTCGAAGCCAACTTTTTTTGTATTAGTTTCCGACCGTCCTTAATTTTCTGCTATTTCATGAAACTAAATATTTAGTGTTTGGTAAAGCTCAAAGTAGACCACTAGACCTTATTCAAAAAAAAAAAAAAAGCTCAAAGTAGACCGGCATCGTCCACACAATATGGGAAGACCACTTATTTTGCATAAGCAATTAAACCTATGTTAATAGATCGTGGGGCAACTGGATTTTGTCAAATCCTCGAGAGTAGGACATTAATAGAATATTAAAATGGGAATATTCATTGAAGAAATTTTAGTATTAACAATAATAATGTTAGGACTTAGGAATCAATAAGGCCCATGCTTTTAGAGCTCTTTATAAGAAACGGTCGTGAACCTCCTCTAAAAAGTAGAAAATGAACCTAATGACATTTTACATTCATCAGTATCTTTAGATAATAACCTGATAGTTCATTGTAAGAATAATAAGTCGACTAATTTGGCACTCATCTCAATTAAGGTTCAATAAGAAGTTGCAAAATGTGAAAGGTTTATGATTCCATTTGGGAAATAGGACCTTAGACTCGATCCAAGGACTACCCTAATGTGAGTCATGTCCTAAATGTAAACCAACATTCCAAAAAGAACAGAAACCCTAGATCAACACATTCGAGAAGAGCACCCTACTTCACAAGCATAACTCTAAATCATAAAGGACAGTGGTGGTGCACGTTTATTCTCGATTCTAACGTACTATGTTTGAAGCTCTAACAGTCAAAACTTCGTCACCCAATATCAGCATAAAATCAAGTTCGCAATTTTTTTTTTCCACAAGTATTAACGATGCAACTACATAAGGTTTTCACAATTGATTCCCCTAGTTCCTATCGGAAAAAAAAAAAAAAAAAAAAAAAAAAAAAAAAAAAAGTGATTCCCCTAGTTAGTTTCTTTTTGTTAGATCCCTAAAGCTATGTTCCCACTAAAAAAAAAAGTATATTATTAATAACCCCAAGATACATTGGGCCGGTGTTGGATCAAACAAATTGAAACTTTGAAAGAAGAAAAGAACGATACAACTACGGTTGTTTTGGCCCAACGTGAATGCCTAGTTTTGGGCCAATGTTGGATTTTTAAAAAAATTAAAAAAACTAGGGTAACCAATTGTGAAGCCACACAACTAGGACTTTGCTGCGCAAAGCGACCTCCACGCGTTACATGCAGACGTTGGGTCCTGCATGCAACTCCGCCGCCCGTAAATGTCCTATTTACACCAAGACCCTTGGATTTGCAAATATCGATGTATAATCCGGGGACAAAACGGTAATAGTCGATGCTCAGAGCTGGACATAAAAGTAGCTAAAGAGAGAACAAAGAACAGCCACCGAAGGAAAAATGGCCGGACCACCTCTACCTCCACCTATTCTAATGTGCTTGGTTGGTGTTGCAGTCTTAACCTGCGCACTAACTCTCTGTGTAGCCCTAGATGTCACCGCTCAAGACTCAATCATCCACCAAGTCACAGATCATGACAGCTCTCGAAAATTCTCGAGTGGTAGTAACCTCCTTGGAACCGAGAAAGAGTTCAAGATTTTCATGGAGAAATATGGGAAGAAGTATCCAACTAGAAAGGAGTACATGCACCGCCTCGGTGTTTTTGCCAAGAACATGATCAGAGCCGCCGAGCACCAAGCTCTGGATCCGACGGCGGTCCACGGCGTCACACCGTTCTCGGATCTGTCCGAGGAGGAGTTCGAGGGGATGTACACTGGCGTAAGAGGTGGGGCCGGCTTAAACGACTGCGGTGGCGGTGCAGAGAGTACGGTTGAGCTTATGGATGTTAGTGGGTTGCCTGAGAGTTTTGATTGGAGAGAGAAGGGAGCTGTTACTGAGGTCAAGATGCAGGTGATTGGTTACATTTTTAAATTTTTAAATTTATGTGATGAGCTCTCTTTATTCTAGTTTGTTAATTACAATTTCGACATAGATTAAATCTTTATCGCGATCAGTGACTGCACATATGCTATAGATGTGTCTGGGTTGGTCATACACGTACACTGTGTACACCTGAACTCAATTAGCTCATGAAGGTACTACCGGCGCGTTTGTTTGATTGATTCTCTAATCAAATGCTTCTGAGATGTAAAATTTTGAACAAAAAGACCTGTCATTAATGGAGGGTGGTTGTGGAATTTGATTTTTTGTTATGGCTCAAACTAATCTGTAGTACATTCTCAAATAACTAATCTGTAGTATACATATGAGGCCTCTAATTAACTTTGTGGATGCAGGGTGGTTGTGGTGCGTGCTGGGCCTTTAGCACAACAGGAGCTACTGAAGGAGCCAATTTCATTGCCACAGGGAAGCTTGTTAGTCTCAGTGAACAGCAGCTTGTGGACTGCGATCATGTGGTAATTAGGCCTCTGGAATATTGTAGTAGTCAAGTTTAAGGGGATGATAAATTAAGCATACGTATATGTGGCATGCCTACTTAATTAGTTTTGTTTAATGTTTGTGCAACTAATCAAGTGCGATGCAAAAGAGAAAGATGCGTGCGACCGTGGTTGTGGTGGCGGACTTATGACAAATGCCTACAAGTATCTAATTGAAGCAGGAGGGTTGCAGGATGAGGCTTCATACCCTTATACGGGGAAGAAGGGTGAATGCAAATTCAATCCTGAAAAGGTAGCTGTGAGAGTGGCCAATTTCACCAATATTCCACTTGATGAGAACCAAATTGCAGCGAACTTGGTCCACCATGGTCCTCTTGCCAGTGAGTGTTAAACTTGACAATATGCGATATATGAATACGCCTCTATATATCTGTCCATACATATTATTGTGCTAAGGGTATATTATCTGAATATGACGTACCATGGTTTAACATATGTAGATTTGTTATATGTATGAGGTATGTACACACACCCACTAAAACAAAAACCTTTATTGATGTGTATGCAGTTGGGTTGAATGCTATGTTCATGCAAACCTACATTGGTGGTGTATCATGCCCACTTGTTTGTTTCAAGAGATGGGTGAACCACGGTGTTTTACTTGTTGGATACGGTGACAAGGGCTTCTCGATCCTCAGGCTGAGCAACAAACCGTACTGGATCATCAAGAATTCATGGAGCTCAAAATGGGGCGAACATGGTTATTACCGGCTTTGCCGAGGCCATGGCATGTGTGGGATGAATACTATGGTCTCTGCGGTTGTGACCAGTTCTAGAGCATCCTAGCGGCATTTCCCGAGATTAGCTAATATGTGCACCTCTTTCATTCAACCAAATTTGATGTTTCCGTTTCTACGTACAACATTATTGCTTATATATTGAAGTAGAAAGTCTTACTTACATCATGGTAATAGCTTCCTTCTTGAACAATATGTTAGCCTTATTAGAGTTAGATAGTTCAGACTTCAAGTTTTAATTTCAGACTTGGAAGTTCAGACTTCAAAAGAAAGTGATTTGCATTTACCTCGCATGTTAGCTTTTATATAATTTTAGTTGTTATTAGGGAAAAGAGACCTTCAGAACACTATACTCTACGGTGATATAAGGCCCTAGCATCAGGCCTAGACAGCCACCTACGTCGACCTTGGCCATGCCCAACCTGGTCTTGAGGCTGATCTATTCATTTAACCCCATATTCCTCTTAATCTCCTTAATCAGATGCTTAGAAAGAAAGGTTTTATATAAAGCGATCATAAAAGTTCACAACTCTTAAACAACAATTTCAAAGCAAAAGCTGCATAGTAATTGGCGCAATAATTGCTAACTGTTACCAAAGTTGCATAGTAATCGACGTCGTCACCAAACACAATACGTTTTTATAACTCGTTTACTTAATTTGAATGGATAAGAGAATTGGTGAGTTAATCTTAATAGCTTCTATGATTATGGTTAATGCGTGAGTTCTACGGCAGGAAGCATTTCTTAAATATCACAAAGGGTGCGGTTATTGCCAGTTGCCACCCTATTAAACTCTTTGTTCATCTTGTAGACTCTTAGCACCCTAGTTATAAACTTTTAGATTACAATTTGCTTAGTTTACCCACTTATACTTTCTAAATTACCCTCAGGTGTAAAATTTCATTACAACTTTAAAAAATATATATATCATCTCATGTGTTCAATAAGACTGTTGAAACTTAATGAGATGTCCAGTAGTCCTTTACCGAATGGTCTCTTAGAGTTCGGTAATCATACTGCTAGTTTTGATTTCGATTCAGGATAAATTGTAAACAATATCGCTTATGGTTAGTAACTAACATAATCAAAATGATTTATTATGGGAATAATTCATTTTCTCTCCCACAGGTTGTGTATAATTCAGGAATTTCTTCATTCTAAGTAGTATAATTCAGGAATTTCTTCATTCTAAGTAAATGAACGTGCTTGGTAGCCAATATTTTTATTTTATTAAGTTTTTATTTTTTGGTTTTAATTATAATTTTAATAACTCCCTCCTCCATTAACAACTATTATCCACATTGAAAATTGGGGCACAAGTTCTCAGGTGATTGGCCGATAGAATAACAAAGTGACAATCCAAGTTCCTATTTGGAGACTTGGTAACAATTCAATTGAAATATTTGTGGTGGTTTAGAGAATTTAAGCTGGGTCCATGACAACTTGAGTGGGAGTACTAAACCATAGGAATTAGCTCTTTTCATTAAGGCTGCTCTTTAGTCAATATATGCAGCTAAGCATTGAAAAACCTACGTATTAAATCTGTTAACAGTAATTGAACTATGAATGAGCGGTGACAGCCATACTTGCTCCAAGTCTCCAACATTGACTCTTAATATTTGGTGGCTAATTAAGTAGACGTGTCATTAGTTTTCTTTATAAGGAAATCACCATATGCAATTGAAGCCGTAGATACTGATCCCACTTCGGCAAAATGGAGAAAATTGAGGTCAGTATCATTTCCAGAGACACCATCAAACCATCAGCTGCTTCCTCTTCACTACTTCACCCTCACAAGCTTTCCATCATCGATCAAATCACTCCCACAATGTATGTCCCGGTTATATTCTTCTACCCCATTACTGATCCCGTCTTCAATCTTCCTCGAACCTTAACCGACTTAAAAAACACTCTTTCCCAGACTCTCACTTTGTACTATCCACTATCCGGAAGGGTCAAAAACAACTTATACATTGATGATTTTGAAGCGGGTGTCCCCTACCTTGAGGTCAGAGTAAATTGTAACATGATTGATTTTCTAAAGCTTCCAAAAACCGAGTGGCTAAATGAGTTTGTTCCAATCCAACCATATCGCAAGGAAACAATATCTGAGCTTCTCCCCTTGCTTGGAGTTCAAGTCAACATCTTCGACTACGGAATAGCAATTGGTGTCTCCCTTTGTCACAAGCTCATCGATGGCGAAACAGCAAACTGTTTTCTCAAGTCCTGGGTTGCTGCTTTTCGTGGGTGTCGTGACAAAATCATTCATCCGAATCTCTCTCAAGCAGCAGTACTTTTCCCACCGAGAGATGACTTGCCTGAAAAGTATGTAGCTCTGATGGAAAGGTGGTGCTTTTGCGAAAGAAATGTTGTTACAAGGAGATTTGTATTTAATGCGAAAGCCATATCTGCGCTTCAAGATGAAGGGAAGAGCGAGTACGTGCCCGAGCCATCACGTGTTCAGGCCCTCACTGGTTTTCTCTGGAAACATCAACTCGCTGCTTCTCGGGCATTATCATCAGGTAAATCAATTTAGCAGCAAGCCTAATAATAAAACAAGTAATTAATAACTTATGATTTTGGGGTAGTCTCAGATTAACAACTTTGCAACATTTCTTCACCAAGTTCTTACTTCTTACTTCTTAGAAGCCAATTATAACTTCATCTTTAAATAAAGGCCCCCTCACAACGTCTCGGTGTAAATTTCAAGTTGATCTGATTGAGTACATTGGATTTGGCTTCCATCAAATCTAACAACCAGTGTTGTCCTCCAATAATTAATTGAATTTGGATTTATCGAATTTTTGTTGTTGTTGTTGTTTCTGTTTCTCAAAATAATTAGGGTGGAAAATGGAAAAAAAATATAATAATAATTCGGGAGATAAGAAATAACTGATTCTTTCTTGGCATAGAATTTATCCTCTATATTACAAGGTTTATTGTTTTCACTTTCATACTCAAGTATTAAATAACCCCCGACTACACACCCTGCCCTTCTTTCGATCTGGGTATGAATAACCTTAACCAAATTTTACTTAGATTACAAAACTACCCAAACTGTGTTTTATTTGGAACCCAAGTTGAGGTGGTGTGATTGTCACAACAGCTTACAACCTCCACCAGTATCGGCTAGAACAAGATAATCCAATAGTTTGGATTAGGAATGAGCAAACGGGGGTGGGGGGCGAGGTACCCGCGGGTTTTCCCTGCATTTGTCAAGTGGGGGCGGGGGCGGGGGCAGTTATTTCCCCGTGGGGGTGCGGGGGTGGAGGCGGGGTTTCCCATTACCCATGCGGGTTCCCCATTTTGTTTTTTTTTTTTTTTTTTTTTTTTTCAACCTAGGCATTTTTATAATTTTTCTTATTCCTCATGAGGATCCGATAGTTGGATCTTCGTATAATTGTGAAAAGACGATTCAAAAGAAGATCCGTGAGGATTCGACCGTTGAATCGTCGTATAATTTTGTGAGGATGATTCTAAAGGCGATCTGGGACGATCCAACCATTGGATCTTCACATAATTTTGAGAGGATGATCCTAAGGGCGATCCGTGAGGATCCGACAGTTGGATCTTTGTATAATTGTGAAAAGATGATTCAAAAGGTGATCTGGGAGGATCCGACCGTTGGATCGTTATATAATTTTGTGAGGATGATTCTAAGGGCGATCCGGGACGATCCAACCGTTGGATCTTCACATAATTTTGAGAGGATGAACCTAAGGGCGATTCGTGAGGATCTGACCATTGGATCATCGTATAAATTTGTAAAGATGATCCTCTAGGTGATCCGGGAGGATCTGACCATTGGATCTTCGTATAGTTTTGAAAGGATGAACCTAAGGGCGATCCGTGAGGATCCGACCGTTGGATCATCGTATAAATCGGTAACGATGATCCTCAAGGTGATCTGTGAGGATCCTACCGTTAGATTGTCGTATAATTGTGATTTGTGAATTATTTTTGTCAAAAAAAGAAAGGAAAAAAATTTAAAAAGATAGAAAATAAAAAATTTCAAAATAGAAAATCAAAAAAGTTCATATAGAGAAAATGGCAAATGCGGGGGCGGAGGCGGGGGTGGGGAACCCGTTCTCTGCGGGGGCGGGGCGGGGAATCCCCCATTTGAAAATATCCCCAGATGGGGAATGGGGGCGTGGGGGAAACTTGAGGCGGGGGCGGGGGAATCCCCCGTTTTCTCATTCTTAATTCGGATCGTATGCTGTGGAAGCCTGAATGATACGTCAAAAAATTAAGTTCATTTAATATTTTTCCGCTACCAATTTCATATTTATTTTATATTTTTTTAACTACATCACAAACATAGGTTTTATAAATGTGTTGACATGTTGCTCATTTTATGAGAAAACTTATGAACTTACAGGTACTTCAACAAGATTTTCTTTAGCAATCCAAGCGGTGAACTTAAGGTCACGAATGAACATGAAAACGACGTTGGATAATGCCATTGGAAATATCTTTTTGTGGGCTCCGTCATTCCTAGAGCTAAATTATACAACACCAGAGAGTAGTGATCATAAGTTGTGTGACTTGGTTAACTTGCTCAAAGAATCTGTCAAAGAATATAACAGTGATTACTTGGAGACTTTAAAGGGTGAAAAGGGATACGGAGGCATGTGTGATTGGCTAGATTTGATGGAAGAGGGGAGTTCTATAGAACCAGCACTAGAGATTTATTCATTCTCGAGCTGGACTAGAATGTTTGACGAAGTTGATTTTGGATGGGGGAAGCCATTTTGGATTGGAGTCACGGGGAAAGTTCAAACTACATATACCAATTCCACAGTATTAGTTGAAACACAATGCGACAACGGAATTGAAGCGTGGGTGACTCTAGATCAAAAGCGAATGGCTATGCTAGAACAAGATCCCCAGTTTTTAGCATTTGCATCTCCAACCCCCGGGATTTCAATGGCCTCTTCCGTAGGTATTGATTAAGAAAGATTATATATGGCTCGTGCAATGTTTCCATTTTGTGATGAATAAGGCTTAAATTAGTTCACCAGCCAACCATTAAAAAGTTTACAATAAAATACAGGGCTTCATATTGACTGAGATTACTGCATCGAACTATTTAACCAAAGATTTTGTTGAATTTTATGAGATAAAGTTATCCATCGGTTGAAGGTACGTAATAGGCTGAAGCATGTAGGTAGCTTGGAGGAAAATAAAAATGCTTATATCGATCAGAAAAAGATACTTGGTACATTTTTGATAAAGTAATTTGGGGTTCACATCCAAAACCAATTGGTCATGGATGGAGTGACCCAAACCCTTATAAACCCAGCTATAGGCAATGTCCTATTTTTCCCATGTGAGATTTATATATTTTCAACATACCCCCGCACGTGTGGCGAATTTTCAAGTCATACACATGAACAACTTTTGGGTGACGTGGAGCCCGTGTGGTCGTTAGGCATGCACACATGGCCGGGTAACCCACTCTGATACCATGATAAAGTAATATGGGGTTTACATCCAAAACCAATTGGTCATGGATGGAGTTGCCCAAACCCTTCTAAACCCATAGGCAAGGTCCCATTTTTCCCATGTGGGATGTATATATATATTCTCAACAATTTTCAGCACTCACTTTCCTGAAGCCGAGCATTTAATTTCAAACAGATGAAGCGTACAAAACAAATGACATAGCTTGTGTAAAATGGACTTAATTTTCCGCATTAACAACATGGCTCAAATTCCTTTGCGCATCAAGCAGGTTTTAAAGGACATCAAAACTCTGTCAACTTGTACTAATATCGATCATTTCTTTCTTTCTGCCACATGAAAAGGGAGGCTAATTTCCTAACTGATGCCATTGCCAAACTTGGCCGCCAACTACAAGCTCGGAGCTGAAATAGATCTCTTTCCCTGTTAACTTCCTCAGCTTTCCTTCTGGACAATTTATGGCACGTTTACTTACTTGGAATGGAAAATAATCATGAATCGGAGACAAGTGGAATAGGAGAAGAAAGGAATCGGTATTGATTCAGGAGGAATGATTCTTAAACCCATCTCCCCCCTGTGTAATCGAATTCCTGAGTATTCAGGAATTGATTCCTGATAAAGAGGTGGGACCTACATCCATTCATATTCCTTCATGTGTTAGTAAACGCAGGAATTCTTTTACCCGGAATCATTCCGTTTCATTTATGTGTTAGTAAACGCAGGAATGTTTTTACTCCGTAATCATTCTCTTTCCTTCCGAGTAAGGTTTTGGTTGTTGTCGTGGGTTCCAGTTGTAGATTTTCTTTTGCTTTTTGAAGAAAAAAAAAAGACTAAAATCTACTGGTAACAATTATAAAAAAAAATAAAAAATTTAACCATCAGAATATATATATATATACAGATCCTATCTAGAGCGAGGCATCGCTTTGAAATTTCAGAGCGAGGTTAGGGTTTAGGGTCACTTTTCGGTCGCATATCCACATCTCAACCGTTCAGTTTTTAGGTACTAATGTATAGATCATCTCTGCAAAATTTCAATGAAATTGATGGTCTTTAAGGTATCTAACTCGCTTAAACCAATGGACGAACTGAATCTGTCCAACCTGAACCGTACTAGCTTTAAGACAGTTATCAATGCCTTAACGACCATCAATTTGGCTGAAATTTTGTAGAGATGATCTATACATTAGTACCTAGAAACTGAACGGTTGAGATGTGGATATGCGACCGAAAAGTGACCCTAAACCCTAACCTCGCTCTGAAATTTCAAAGCGATGCCTCTCTCTGGATAGGATCTGTATATATATATATATATATATATATATATATAAATGAGTATAACTCGTTACATACACGAGTGGTCAGATAACTTAATATAATAATCCCCTTTATGAGAGTAATTAACTCATAAAGTGCGTGCTTTTAGCTAAAAGAATAGGGGCTCACCCTAGTAAATACTAGGTTATATAGTTATGTTCACCTTACTATATTTACTCATCGAAAAATTATATTCAGTCACTTTGAATTTATATTCAATGGTGAAACAAAATTATTTTTAATAAGTTTGAATTATTATTTTTTCACCGTTTGATGTAAGTGTGGTTGAGTATAGTTTTCTTAATTAGTAACAACTTAATTACAATCATTGCCTGAGATGCTACAGAAAGTCTTATTGTAAGTTCATAAAATTTCTCATAATGTGAGTAACATGTCTAGCTACACATTTATATAACTTATGTATGTAATGTAGATAAAAAAAATATAGAATAAATATGAAATAGGTTGCGGAAAAATATTGTGTACTTAACTTTTTGAGGTATCATTCAGGCTTCCAGTAGATGATCCAAGGGAGAGGATCCTCTCCTAATCTCTTATCTTCCTAACCTACCTAACCTTTTAACAACAAAATGACACCTGTCCAAACTTACATCCAATGGCTCATATGATTTAGCACTATATCTATCTATTTTTTATTCAATCATGCGACTAAACCAGTCTCTCTCTCTCTCTCCATCTGCTTCGACCTCTCTCTTTCCATATGCTTCGATCTCTCTCTCTCTCTCCATCTGCTTCGATTCGCTTCACAGGCCATCCAAATCGCTCTCTCTCTCTCTCTCTATCTGCTTCGATTCGCTTCACAGGCCATCCAAATCGCTCTCTCTCTCTCTCTCTCTCTCCATCTGCTTTGATTCGCTTTACAGGCCTCCCAAATCGCTCTCTCTCTCCATCTGCTTCTATTCACTTCACAGGCCTTCCAAATCGCTGTGCGCCGCCGACAAGAAATTCACTGTCAAATAGCAAGGAGGCTTTGAGCAACGATTGAAGGTATTTCATCCTCCATCACGATCGTGCTTTAAGTTCACCGTCGACACTTCAATTGGTTTGGTTTGGGATCTCCAGTTTGTTTGATTACTTTTGGTTGATTTTATTCTCTTTGTTTGGGCTTGTTCTTCATCCCTCGAATTTGGGGATCTGCATTTTGAATTGGAAGCACTTTTTTATTTTACATTGCAAAATTAGCCCCCTTCTGATCTGGATAACTCCTAATCAACAGTTCGTCATGAGATGTTGTCATGTAGAATTTGTGTTCTGTTTTCGTTCCATTATTATTGTTTACTCTGATTGTAGAGAATTTCTCTTGGGCTTCACATATGATAGTCATCAATTATGACTTAATTCTAAGTTTTCCGTGTCTAGATGTGATCATTATATGTAGTTGGCATGTCTTATTTGCCTTGATCTTATGGTCTGTAGTTTGTAGGCATATATCATGTCAAGTTTTGATTATTATATGTAGTTGCCAGGTCTTATTTGCCTTGATCTTATGGTATGTAGTTTGTCGTAGGCATATATCATGTCAAGATTTGATCATTATATGTAGTTGACAAGATCTCCCAAGATTTAACAAACTAAGAGTGGTTCCTAAACTTGATAAAATTGTTGGTTGTTCTTGCTATGAGAATACAGAAAACATATCAGTATAAAACTATCTAAAATGGAATGAAAATGCATAAACCTCCAAGAGCCTGCATATTCATGAAGCTATGTTAAATGAAATCTATTGCCAAGCAAATTTACAAAGACAATATTTTTACAGAAACTGCATATCTTCGAACTAGTTTTGTTCAGATGGTATGATCCTTGTATCTAGTATTTCAGCCAAATGCTGTTCCTGGAGCTAACTGTTTCGCTGATTTTGGACTTGATGGTGGCAGAGAGAGAACTGGAAGAGGTGAGAGAGTTGTTTGGCCAAGCAGCATATTGTTGTTTGAACTTGAAGAAACCAGAATGAAGACGGTTACTAGCTAGCATTCTTAATGAATCGAGGAGACTGCAATTGTTATAATAGAGTGTTTGTACAATTGGCTTCTCCTTTTGCAGAATTTTTTTGGGAAACCAATTTGTATAATGGAGAGTTCTTTTGGGATACCAATTTGTGTTAGTTTGTGTATAATGCAGAATTCTTTTGGGAAACCAATTTGTATAATGCAGAGTTCTTTTGGGATACCAATTTGTGTTAGTTTGGGAATAATGCAGAATTCTTTTGGGAAACCAACTTGTATAATGCAGCATTCTTTTGAGAAACAAATTTGTATAATGCAAAATTCTTTTGGGAAAGCAATTTGTATAGTGGTGTCATGCATTTTGGGAAGCAAGTCTGTATAATGCAGAATTCAATGCACTACAAAAAAGAATTCAATTTGCCACGGCGCAATGCCGTCGCGGAAAGTCAAATTGCCGTCGCAAAAGACCAATGGGCGACGGTTAGGCGACGGCAATTTTTCCGTTGTCGTTGAGGGCGTCGCCATTGCTATTTGCGACGGCAATTACGCCGTAGCTTGAAGTTTAACGACGGCAACTATGCCATCGCAAAGGTCAATAGCGACGCCACCTACCGCAACGGAATTTTTGCGACAGAAACAATGCCGTCACAAAATGTGAATTATTAATTAAAAAAAAAATCTTTTCTTTTTTAACAAAACACATACAATTGACATTCTGTTCAATTACTTGATTATGCAAGCAAGATAATCTATAAGTACAGAGCCAACAAAGTCTCAAACGATAATTAAATTTGAAATACAAAGTCTGGATAGATAATATTTGAGGTATGATTATACATATACAAAAATGCACCAATATTTGAACCTTAGCTAAAACTAGGCAGCTCGCCCATGCGATGCTGCCAGTTTCTGTTTGATTTTCTTAAATTTTATACAGAACCTAAATTTACTAAAATTTCATATCACTCTGGACTTTGTGCCGACAGGACTTTCGGGATGGTTGATTTCCAGGATATCGATCCTTTCCCTGAGAAAGTTGAAAAATGTAAATCAGATAACGAATTCAACCATATTATCAAAAACTCTTTAGCCTCTGAACCAGCATCAGAAAGGAAATATTAACTGTAAATTAGAACTCAGTTGAGCTACAATAACAACAATCCAAATAAAGCAAGATCAAACCTTCACTCGCAAACAGATAGAAAAAGTAGACAGTCCATACCATAAGTGAAGCGAATGATCACAGCACCCTCAGTTGGATTCCTTGAAAATTCTGGTTTCTTAACCCCATTGTCTACCTCACTGGTTTTCAAAAAGAAAATAAGTTAGTAATTTACAAACCAAAACTACAAAGAAATTAATAACTCGATCATGTTTGAGTAACCAATCACCAATCTTACTTTGTAGAACCAATGGGCTGGCGATTCATCCATAACTAATATACTATCAAATACGAGAAGGACATGAAAAAATGTGCGCCTAGCTACTTTGTTCTACTGGCAATATTATTGCATGATCCAATCTAAAGAAGATGTGAACCATCGTGTAAGCAGTTTACATTTTGAAGGCCAAAAGATCCGAAGCTCATTTGTATCATTTTTTGCATATGATCATATTTACAACCATACAAAAACTTTTGTAAATATGTAGCAAAACAGAAACTGAACAGATATTAGCAACTTCATTCTAGTTCGAAGACTGGAGAAATATTACAAACCTGAAATATGTGGCTGTCACTTATTTCAATATAATACAGAACCATGCAAAAGATTAACAAATACATACAATTCAAGTCTAAATGCAGTACTAGAGCAGACTTGAACACCTAAATCACTGCCTTTAAATTACAAGCAGATATTTGTTGGAGTTCAACTCTATGGTATTCATCTTGTGGCATGGTATATTTCCCACTTTTCCTACTTGAGGTTGGCAAGAAATTAAAGAAAAGAAGAGAAATTTGTATATACAGTGATGTTCATCAACAACTTAAAACACAATGTAATTTAGACACGAAACAACAAAAAAGAACACCTATTCTTCATTCTTCACAGAAGGAATTTACCTATCATTGAAGATTTTGAATCACTACAAATTCAGTATATTATATACAATATTCAAGGAGGTAACTTTAAGGACAAAGTTTGCCAAGATAGAAAAACACTCTATTACAGGACTAACATGCTTGCTAAAAGATATCAGAACATATATAGAACTTCGAGTTTCTAGTATTACCTTGATCGATCCTTTCCTTGATAAGTAAACTGGCCAACTTAATTGAAAGTTTGAAACACAGTCCCTTGAAATCAAACAAAAAAAAAAAGGAAATTTAATCACCTTAATCAAAATAGTCTCATTACAGTGATTACACCCAAAAAAAAAAAAACACATACTGTGCAAACTTTAAACTCAGCAACATACTAAACAGAACTAAATAAACTCAAATACTGTTAAAAGAATCTTAATTACTCACAAACTTTATCAAATGCTTAAAAGAATATAAATTGGCCAACCATTCAAATGAAAATACTTGTACAGAAAGAACTGAATCTTTTAAATGCTGTTTGAAGAAATACAAACCGAAGGCTCTATTTTTCCATGAATTTACAATCAATTTACTGCACAGGATATACATCTTTAATCAAAAAGGTAGTTATCAAGTCAAAGGCAAAAAGAACACTGAATCTGCCAAGCCTAAACTAAATTCACTTTCTGGGGTCTAACAATATCATGAAAAGATCAAATCATATTCCTAAGACTACCACCATCAAAGATATGATGGTAACAACAAATATTTAGATATTATAAATTGCAAGTCTGAACCAATCAAATACTATTTTGATTCACTGGACTCTAATCAAACAGAATTGCTATAAATAGTTCCTAATAGAAAGAAACAATTATCATCACATATCCCCGAGATTCTAATCGAACAAAATTGAAGACAACATCATTAGCGCATAGTAGGAAACTGATCAGTATCCAGCAAAGGTCTACATAGTGAAAACATTTATGAAAAGCATATACAAATTAATAAAAAAATTTAAATCCTTAAAAACAAAAGCTATCCCTTCAAGCCACTCCAATGAACTACACACATCAAACTAAACGGCAAACAAAATTTGCAGAACATAACAAATCACATCATTTGAAAACTAACAACAGCAGATAATTATGTAAAAACTGCACCACATAAAAATTCAGAAAACAATAATAGCAAAACAGTTTCATTGGAAATCAAACCTGTTCTAGTTTTTCAGGGGGTGTTCGCTTAAACTCTCACGTCCCTTAGGTTACCTGAAAAATAGATTCACTTCTTATACAATAAGATCAAGTAGTATAATCATATGAAATCACAGAAGACATATAAAAATTAGTCAAATCAAGCAAGCCACTATCTAATGTCTGAGAAATTCAGAAAAAAATAACCCAATAAAAATCAGAATCTAACATAACTTAAGAAATCTCTATCTTCTAATTTTTTCAATCAACCATCAAAATTGCAAAGTGCAGGACAAACAAAGTACTCAAAAGATCACAATCTGTATCAGTCAAAAGGCAAAGTCCAGAACATGATCCTAAACTCAAAACTATAACCAAAATTGGAGAAACCAAAACCTAAACTCAAATTCAACTTAGAAGACATGACTTGATCGAATGAATAACATGACTAAACTTGACAAAGATTGCCTCTTTGGAAACACATTCCTAATAAAAGTTTTGACACTGTAGATTACAGATAGTGAAAATCTTTGCTTCTTACAGTAGTAACAATTAATATGCTGCCGCTTCTTATAATATCATATTACCAAATATATATATATATATATATATAATCCCACCATCACATCCCTATACGTTCTCATTATGATCGTCATATAACACCAAAGTTGATAAAAAGTTCTTAAGTTACCAAAATTGATAAAACCATTCCACTCAAATACCTATATCTCTAACCCCAGCACAAACAAAACTAAAAGAAGAAGAACACAACAGCAAAAAACACAAATTTCCGAACCTGCAATCCCTACTCTCCAAACCAAACTCATATCTATTACTCCTCTTCTTCCTCTACCATTTGAACATAGCACTGAACCACATTTGGAAAAAAATTATATTGCTATTACAATACTTAAAGGCCTCGACAGATACTAAATCTTAGCCAACTCTTCAAAGCATAAACAGAACAAACTCAGAATCAAAACTCTGAAATTACAGAATCAAATTCAATCACCCAAAAAAAACACCAATTCAGTAACCCTAACCGTAAAAGCTAATCAAACTCAACACAATAAAACTCAATTCCCAATTTCTGAAACACAGAGTCAATAACATGAATGAAAAGAGAAAACAAAAACCCCAACAAAAACGAAAAAAACATAGAAATCTGGGAAACAATACCTTCGATACAAAACGCTTTCTCTCCACCGATCTGAATCTTGCAGACAGATTCGACACAGATCTTCTTTCCCCTCGCAGCAAAATGAAATCACCACTCTCTCTCGGTTTCTTTCTCTCTCTCGGTCTCTTTCTCGCTCTCTCTGTTTCGAAATCACCACTCTCTCTCGGTCTCTTTAGACAAAAACCCAACCTATCTTATCCAGAATTTGATATTAGATTATGTGAAAGTTCACATAATATGAAAACCCAATCAAATTAACAGAAACTTAAAAGAACCCAATCAAATCAAAACCCTAACCTTTTCCTTTTTCTCACACTTTTGCTGGGTTTTATAAAGGACGCTTTCGAGGAACGATTGGTTGGTAGATCTTCTGGTAACTCGCCGGATTTGACCTAAATAGGCGCATTTGGTCACGTTGCATTCTTCTCGATTTTGACAGATCGAGAGTGAAAAATAGCTGAAGGAGGTGATGGAGAGAGAGAAGGAAATCTAGAAGTACTCATCGGTATCGGATCGAGACGGAGTCATGAATTCAAAGAAGAAAGAAGGCGGAGCAGTGAAAGAAAGAAGAGGGATTCCAAGAGATTCAGATGTTGTTAGCCTTACAAGTTAAAAGAATACAAAGTATGAGAATAACATAAAAGCCACCCTGACACGACGGCAGCTACTTTGCAGTAGCAAACTTTTAATATCTTGCTACGGCTATTCTCGCTGAAGTAGAGCAACAATGGCTCCCAAAGACCAGTGGCGACGGTAATTATTACGGTCGCAGATATTTCGCACAATTGCGACGGAAATTATTTTGCCGTCGCGAAAGAGGAGGCTTTGGCCACGGCATTTTTAAGCCGACGCAAATTGGTGAAGCTAATTGAATTTTTTTTTGTAGTGAATGCAAGCACACTTGAACATATTGCCTTCATGATTAGTACATATGAAATGGGTCTAATTACACTTGAACATATTGCCTTCAGCAGCCTACCCTTTTAAGGTTTAAGAAATCAACATAGCCCTCTCGATCCTCTTACAAAAAATAAGACATATGCTGTACAATTGCCTCTCCTCCTAAAAAAGTAAAACTAATGTTGCACAAGTGCCTTCTTCCATTCTTACAAAACAAAACATAAGGCTATACAATTGCAGAAGCCTCTTACAAAAACGAAGCAGAAGACTGCACAACCTGCTAAGAACAAACCATAGAGGACATATTCACATAAATTATAGAAAATGAATGATCCAAATCAAGCTCATTCAAGAAGAAGGTGCAGACTTGGACAATCAAAAGTTGTATTTGATATGTGATATTGGCATGGCTCAATCAAATAACAGAACTGTAAGAGGAAAGAGCTGATTTCTGATTGAACCGCACCAATATCTCATGTTAAAGCAAGCTCCCTAGAAACAACGAGAGAGATATAGAAGCATCGAAGGGGTTTGAAGTGATAATTGATTTGCCTCAAAGAAACAACGAGAGAGATATACACATACACTATAAAAGTACCAGATGCAAACTTTAAATACACCATCAAAGTACCAGATGCAAACTTTACACATACATATACACATACACCATAAAAAGTACCAGCCGCAAACTTTAAATACACCATCAAAGTACCAGCTGCAAACTTTAAATCTTATCAATATCTGCAGAAACAACAACAATAAATGATAGAATATTAATATACCTGACTAAGTGAAGATGCACAAAATTCTTGTTCCAGAAATTGATCTACATTGTTTGTTAGATCAAGAGTAGCATTCTCTTTATTACATCACTACTACAAAAAGTTAATCACACAACGGAACAGAAATCATCCGTTGTGTGTTTAAGTAAGCTTTATTGCACAACGGTACTTGTTATATTCTGTTGTGTGAATGCCAACAAAGTGATAACTTTTTTATCAGAACTACATTGCACAACGGATTTAAGTAATGTCTGTCGTCTGAGTCTTAAAAAAATTAGCGGCAGATTTCCCTCCACTTTGGAGCCTTGGTTGCCTCTTGAAATCTGAATTTTGTGCTACTTGATACAACGGTGCTTTATAATTTCTGTTGTGTGATGGAAAACTGGATGCCAAATTTTGAGGAAGCTTGATTGAATGTCTTCCACAAGGTAAACCTAGTGCAAGCTGTAGAAATCAGACAACAGAAGTTATACTTTTCTGTTGTGTGAAAGTGGGAACATATAGGCGGCAACATTTTTAGCCAAATTGTTGTATGCGGCAGATTTCCCTCCATGTTTTGACATTTTGATACTCTTACAACAGTTTGTTAGGTTTCTGTTGTGTGAGCAACTTGAAGTTTAATTGTTCCTCCCACCCAGCCCAAGCCACATCGTGTCGAAAGAAAAGTGAAACAAATTCTCTCGATCGAGCTCTCTCAGTTGTGAAACCCCGTCTCTCTCCACCACCCCTCCCCACGACTCTCCCAATCGTGAAACCCACCCCCCCTTCTCTCAGTCTCTCAGTCTCTCGATCTCCCCCCCGAAACCCCTCTCTCTCAGTCTCTCGATCTCCCCCCCCTTCTCTCAGTCTCTCAGTCTCTCGATCTCCCCCCCGAAACCCCTCTCTCTCAGTCTCTCAGTCTCTCGATCTCCCCCACCCGGAAACCCCTCCCTCTCAGTCTCTCGATCCCCCCCCCCCCCCCCACGAAACCCCTCCCTCTCAGTCATTGCCGGCATCGGCATCATCATCACCATCACCATCACCGCCTCCATCACTCTTTCTCCGGATCTGAAATCCAAGCCTCCGAGTAGTACCGAATCACTGAATCGGTGCTCTGCAAGCAATTCCGAATTTCAAAGGTAATTATTGATCTTATGCTGCACAATGAAATTGATGCGCGAGTGTCTTTGATTTTAGTTCTAATTTAATTTTCAACTATTCTCTCTGTGATTCTATTCCTCTTTCTCGATTCTAGGTTTTTGAGGTTGGTAAACTTTCGGAGGCTGAAGCGCGAGGCTTGGAAGAGCTTCGGGATTAAACCCTAGGTCGATTTAGTAAGCATTCTCTTTCAGATTTCGTGTGGCAGTTGTTAGGTTTCTATATTTTGTGGGCATTTTGGTCGTTGATTGGTTCAATTTCACGATTACTGTTTTCCTTTCGGTTTTTGAAATTGAGCAATTTTGGTACTTTATACAAATGAATGAATGGTGCTTCAGAAATTGATGAGTATTTGATTTTAATCCTTGAGAGTGAAATTTCAGATTGCATTTTCAACAATGTTGCTATGGATGAGCGGTTTAAGGAGGAAAGTGAATATTGTAAGTTTCATTTCCACTTACAGTTAGCATATGAACCAGTTATGACTTCAGTAGCTTTTAAGTTTTAGCTTTTCTCATCTCTTATTCTTCAGGCAGGCTAAGAAGTTCATGAAAAGTATAGAGTCAAAATGAGAAGTGAATCCAAGAGAGTGGATTTAGTTTGCAGGGGTAGCATCTAGAGCAAACAGTAGTTGTTTTAGAGAATAATAAGGATCTCGACAAACCTTTTTCTCCCATATTTTAGAGAAACTGATTACATGCCATCTGTACCATTAGATTTGTCAGAACTTTCCCTAAATTTTGTTGATGAAGATTTAAGAACAAATCATTGTGATGTGATGAGTGAGGCATCAGTAATGCATGTTTGTATAGCATAAACATCTATAAATGACCTATTTATATGAGATAATTAATTCTTTATACCATTTATTTATATCTAACTATATCACTTTGTTTCCTAACAGACTGACAACGAAGGTGGTGATGGTGAATCCACAGAAATCTGATTTGAAGACCATTTACCTTTCTTTGTCTTCATACTTGAGAATCTGCCAATTCAGTACTATGTCTACTGGAGAAGTAAGATCAATCTTAAGAACATGTCTACTATGAAATTGAATTTTGCCGCATCTAATTATTAGTTATTCTTTAGCATCTATACAAATTCTGTTCTCAGTACTATTAGTACTTGCTAGGTTTTTGGGCAAATCTACTATGAAACTGAATTTGATATTTTTTAATGTTTCTTTTGAACTTCGTACTTGAGAAAATAAAAACAATGATGTTCAAGGTTACTTCATTGAGTATTTGAGTAGTTAAATATGGTTAATCTGTGATGAATCTCTACTCAATTTAATATTTCCCTCCACCAGGCCTTGCCACTTGAGAAGCATCAACTTTTCATTTCTTATGTTATCAAGTTTTGTTTTTCTAATGTTGGCCTGAATCACCTTCCATTATGTTATGCTTTTCTGGTTTCCATTAAGAATCCCAAACCTGGCCTTTTATACCAAAATGCATCCTCACTTCACTTTGCGTGCCTCTGGAGAGCAGGATCTATTGTCATGGTTCTATTGGTTTCCAAGAAAAAGAACAAAATTTACACAAACATACATACAGGGCATCCCACCTGCACAACACAGATGCACAATACTCTCAAATGGGTGTTGGTCAAGGTAACTTCATTGTGCACTTAACATGATAATGGCCGGCTATTCAAAATTGGTTATGGACATAATTAGATTTGAAATTGATCAATGAGTGTTTACTGTAAGTTATTTGACCCTGATCATTACTGATAATAAGTAGAGATGGTCTTCTGTTTGATTTGTATCATGAATGCGAGAAGATTTTCATTCCTTTTCATTCTTTATGGTTTATCTCTTCATTTCCTCATGTGTATCAGCAGATAAGACAAACTTGTTAGTAACAGTATTTTGGTTTGCTAAACCTGTCACCGTATCAAATTATGAGTGTCTGTTTTTCAGGAAAAAAATTGATGATATTCCCCAGGAAAGGTGCCGTCGGCTGCTGTACTTGCTAGAGCCTAGGTAATCCATTCATGCTATGCTTTAAAATGATATGATCCATTAGATCTCCTTATATTGTCTTACTATAGTAGTTATAGACATACTATGCCATGAGGACATAAAGCTCTTCAAATACACTCATAAGCAGTTTTCCTTATGAAATAGATGGATGGAATTCAGGATCATTGATGTCTGGACAATGGTTATGCAGGCTGATCTCAAGAGCTTGGGAGATACCTAGCACACGATATGAAGAACCCAAGTTGATGAACAGAAGCTCATTTCAACTGTTGTCTAATGAAGATGGTGTCTCTCTTGAATATTATAATTGCCCAACAAGTGGAGGTAACTCAAGTGCTCACTATTATACTGGTGTAGTTTCTGCAGCTCTCACAGTTTGGGGTTATAGAGTAACTCGTGATTCTGAGTTTCACTTAAATCTCAAGTTTCTGACACTGATTTTCAATCATTTAATAGGATCAATGCCCATTTCTTGGATAAACTTTTTCAAGACGGTAAACTCTGCACCTGTATTGATTTCTTTCTTTTGCTTCCCCTTTTTTTTATAAGAATGTAGTTTAGACTCTAATAGGGTATTATGCAAATCTCAGGCAATTTTTCCTTGCAAGGATGGCAACGTATATGGACGATTTATTGGTAATTTACTTTACCCTCTATGATTTTTCTGATTTTACTTTGCACTGTTTACATATAGGAACTAGGGAGCTTTCATTGAAATTTTCAATAGTCAACTTGCATTCCCCATCTTGTTGTTAAATGTTGATATCATTTGATCAATGTAATCATCATTTTTTCTCCTTGATTTACTCAAAACTTTTAAGAAACCCACTTTAATTCCAGAGGTTGATGCAAACCAATCATTCAGCTCCATTACCTCTGGCCAGAAACTCATTTGCTAGTTAGAGTAATGACTTGGATTTATTTTAGATATTTCAAACCAATTGGATTATGGAACTGTTTAAGTAACTGTTGCACTCTTTTGATACAAATGGAGATGGTTTTGGTTTTGTCCTGTTGTGGGAGAGAATTACTAAATATGAACAATGATAGTTAAATTGGAAATGAAATGAAATTTATAGGGAAATTTTGTTTCGTGTTTGTCTTGATTGTATTCTAATTTCTGGATGAGTTCGCATCAGTATTATCCTGGTGACTATGAAACTTTAATTGCCAGATACACATACCTTTTGAGTTCTGTGAGTAGATTATGCTTCTAGAAAGTTAGAAAACATAGTTATGTAAGGGATAAGGGGAAATTATGATATCAAGTGCTTATCGGAAATGTTTCTTTTTTGAGAAAAAAAAGAGAGTATGTCTCAGTTCTGATACTTTTAGTGATTAAGGTCTCAGGACCATGAAACTTATAAATATTCTGATGATGACAGGCTGTTGCTGACATCATCCGTACAACCTTGGGACCAAGGTCCATGTTAAAGATGCTACTGGATGCTAGTGGAGGTAATCCTTTTGCCTTAAGTGGACAAATTTTACTGTATTTATCTGTGTCTAGCCTCGTGCATCTCTATTATGCGCATTTGCTATCCTGAAGGATTTTGTTTTCGGTGTTAATGCATTTGCATAACTCTAACAAAGTTGTTCTCCTCATTGCTAACAGGTATTGTAGTAACCAATGACGGGAATGCCATTCTGCGAGAATTGGATCTTGCGCACCCAGCAGCAAAGGCACGATAGTCTTCTTGAATTCCTCTTTCTCCAAGTTGAACTGCTTTTGTTTAACAGTTACTTTATCCTTTATTTTTCTCTATTGGTGGCTCTTGCATGAAATGATAGTTTCTGTTTCTTGCAGTTTCACCAATGATTAAGCCATTGCAATCCCAAACTCACCTGTAATTTGCTCAAGGAAAAACAAAGATACCAATCTAAGTCATTTTACTTTTCTCTTGGTGGTGTCATTTTACTTTTCTGTTGCCTTTTTTCTTTTGTTTTTTCTTCGTACTTCTGTGAATGTGAATGTGATTACAAATGAAGAAAAAGTGAACAGCACTTAATGTGAATCTGGAAGAAATAAACATGAGAATTTGCTAGAGGTGGTGTATGTTCTGAATTATATGATTGTCATTGTAACAAAGCCATGGTTTATTTTCAGCTGGACTACATGGTATTTTGTTGATTTCATATAGCTTAAAATATATTTGTTCTGTGAATAAAACTGTGAACTTCAAACTCTGAAATATCTGTTCTTATTTTATGATTGGTTTATGATGCAGCTAGCATTGGGTGGAGAATGCAACTTGGGAAGAGGTAAAGTTTTGAGCTTTAATGGTTTTGCCTCGGTGGGTTTTGATGCATTTGGAATGTTGACATGTTGGTTGTCAATATTGAATGAGAAAGATTGGAACTTTGAAGTATTTAAGGACCTATGCATGTTTTTAGAGATTTTGGGTGTGGGCTTGTGGATATGGATTTGGACTTGCATTTTTACATTGGCTTTGAATTGCATTGTGTTGTTTTGTGATGAAGGTTTTGGCTGCTGATTCACAAAGCTTAGAGAGTGCCATAAGATGTGGTGGTTTAGCTAAGACCAAAGCTTCTTGCATTAAGAACATGCTGAGTTGTTTGCTGGAGAAGAAGGAAAAGCTTTGCTTGGAATACCTGCAAGATTTGTCGTGTAATCAACACTAGTACATAATGGACTAGTTATTAGCCATGATGTAGTTTTCTCTGCGTCTACAACTTTGATTTCCATTTGAATGGGTAGAATTAGAAACAGTTCTGTTATCTCAGTGAATTACGGAGGCCAATCGACTTTTATATATGTTAATATTTGCTTACAGCATCAAGTATTGAATTGTATTTGCATTGTGTTTAAAAGTAATGCTCAGATATCTAACAACCAACAACATAAACCAATGCTAGCTGTTGTGTGAACTAACAACCAACAACAAAAGAAAATAAAATTATGTTGTGTGAGATTCATAACACACAACAGAAATAACATTATCTCTGTTGTCTGAATAATCAACAGACAAGGGTGATAATTTCACTTCAGTTGTGTGAGATTCATAACACACAACAGAAATAACATTATCTCTGTTGTCTGAATAATAAACATACAAGGGTGATAATTTCACTTCAGTTGTGTGAGATTCATAACACACAACAGAAATAACATTATCTCTGTTGTCTGAATAATAAACATACAAGGGTGATAATTTCACTTCAGTTGTGTGTTACTTAGCTCAGACAACAAAAAATCAGTTATATCTGTTGTCTGTTATTAGTCTCAGACAACAAAAAATGAGTTATACCTGTTGTGTGTTATGAATCTCAGACAACAAAGAATGAGTTATATATGTTGTGTGTTATGAATCTCAGACAACGGCAAATTCCTTCTTCTGTTGTCTGAATGTATCGACACATCCGCGCGCATGCCATGCCAGGCAGATGCTTGCGCAAAATTCACACAACGGAAACAGATATTCTGTTGAGCAAAGTATTGTCACACAACGGTGAAATCACCGTTGTCTGATTTTTCAATCACACAACACTCGTTTAGACCACGGTTAGTTTGGTCATCAGACAACAGAAAATCACCGTCGTCTGATGACCTTTCTGTAGTAGTGCATGTTGGATCAAAAGTCACCTTGTATACACCATTCATTTGATTAGGAGTAACCTGAATTATAAAAATCAAAGAATGATATCTGTAAATAAATTTAAACAAACTAATAAGGAAGTAGTTTTATAGAAATAAGAATACCTCCATTGCTTTTTTCTGGGTTGCCTCTGTTTTTTATTTTTGTTCATGCTTATCTCTACTTGACTCTTGATTCTCCATTTTCTTCCTTTAGATGTTTCCTTTTTCTTTAGACCTTTTGCATTCACCACATTACCATCTACATTGAGTTGTCCAGGAGTGAATTGAATTGTATGACCATTCTCATCCACATTAGCATTCATTTCAGATTATAGCAATTCTTCAACTTCTTTTGCTAACTTCTCTGCATTTGTCATGACTAATTTGTATGCTTTTTCATTTTCAGAAGCCCTGCTTGATATTCTAATGTAGGTGGAACATAAAGATCTGTACCAAGAGGCTTGTTGCAACTTAGGGTCTGGTTGAATTTCACGCTCATGCATGTCTTGAACACTTTCAGCTCGAGCCTTTTTGGTCCATCTTTTTAAGATATAATGCTCAGGAATTTCTTTGATTTGCATCACTTCTCTAAGGACCTTGATAATGTGCCTACATACAACCCCTTTCATCTCAAATAATCTGCAACTACAAGAGAGTATTTCATCACTATCTCTCTTCACTTGCCGTTCTCTAGAGTAGCCATCTCTAATCACAGTATATATCTTTCCACCATCAACATCAACACAATCTGTTATAGAAGCTTCAAGAGACGATTCAAATTGATCTTGAAACTCTTCAAATATTTGTTTAGTGTAAACTTCTCTTGCTTCATATAGCATTTTGACATGCATTTTCAGAATAGGCAACCTGAAGCGCATATCATATTCTGCTTGTAACTCCTTGTACTTTTATCATCAACCATCCTCTCATAGTGTGTAAAAAACTTTGACAGATTGTGGTCAGAGTCTAAATATTTTTTCAAGGCAGAGTTAAAACTCTCATTCAATTGAGTGCTTCTTATTCCAGCTGACCATGCTCGCTTAACATACGGAAAGCCCCACTTTTCTCTTAAATCATATATGCTACTCAACCAAGTATTGTCACGCGCACCATATTTATCAAGCATAGCATCCCAAGCAGATATAAACTCATCTTGCTCCTCAATATTTTCCATGAACCTTGACAAAATACTTGTGATTCCACCATCCTCTGTCAAAAAACTACTCCCATGCTTTATGGCATTTTGCATCATATGCCATTTGTAAAGCCTATGATATGCATCTGGCATAACATGTCGAAGAGCCTTTGCCATTGCAGCATCTTGATCTGTAAATATTGTCTTTGGAGCCTTTCCAGACATTGCCCTAAAAAAAGTCTCAAACAACCATATAAATGAATCTGCTGTTTCATCATACATTAAAGCCACCCCAAATATAATAGTCTCACGGTGGTGATTGAATCCAACAAACACACCAAGAGGTCGATTAGATTTGTTAATCTTGTATGTCGTATCAAAACTAACAACATCCCCAAATTGGCCATAATCAATGATCAGTTTAGCATCTGCCCAAAATAAGTTTGTTATTTGCTCCTCACTGTCTAATTGCATAGCATGGTAGAATGAAGGGTTTTCCAATGTTTGGTCTGAAAAATATTTCATAATATATCCAGCTTCTCCATACTCCAAGCTTCTTTGTCTCTTTGATCTAAGGTAATTTTTCACATCTTGTTTTGTATACCCAACAACATCTCTTCCACCTGCTTGCTTACCCATCAACTCATATAGAGACGTGACACCAATTCTAGAATCGTGTGCTAAGTCTATATCAATGCCTTGACAGTCTTGTACTTTCCGTTGCGAAGGAAGCATGTGGGAACATTCTTTCACCACAAGAGGATGATTGTGCTCTTCAACAAAATGGGTAACAAAGAACTTATTGTTCTTCCTATTCAATTTAATACAAAGTTCAGCATGGCAACCTGTTCATGTCTCTGCTCTGGATTTTCTAATCATGTAATCCCTCTTATCTTTGGATCGAATACCTTCCTTACAACAAACAAATACTCTTGAAGTGATTTCACCAGTTTTCTTATTCTTAGCATGCCTCTCCCTTCTAATACTAAACCCCTCTTTTCCTCCATATCTATTGTAGAAGTCATAAGCTGCTTGTTCAGAATCAAACTCCATTCCTTTTCTTGTTTTCCAATCCAATTCCAAATCAAAATTCTCTACATTAACATTTGTTGCACCCAATGCATTATCCATCTGCAACCAATTCCTTGTACAGTAAATTGAAAAGATACAATCAATATAGAGAACACAACCAATATAGCAAAAAAATGTCCCCTAGCCTCTCATACTTTTCACTTTACTAAGCAAGGCCAAATCCAATGCAACTACAGATACAAGAATCAGTCCAAAAATAATAATAAGTTACAAGAATAAGATTGCCTTGATGCTTTGTTATGGTTTGATATCAATATACGAAAGACAATAGATACATGAATAGATCGAAACTTGAATGAAAATTGCATTTTGGGTCCTTTTTTCTGTAATAATGAAGCACAGAATTCCTCTTTGTCAATATCAAATATTTCCTAAACTCTAAAACACACAATATGAAGAGAGTTCAGAAAAGAAAACCCCAAAAAAAAGGGGATTACACTCACATGTCGTAATGGAATGCAGGGAAAGTGAGATAGATAGATAGAAGAATCAAAGCTAACATTCTGATAGAAGAATCAAAGCTAAAGTTCTGAAATTTTGATTAGTTTCTACTTCATCAAGAGCGCCAAAGAACAAAAGAGGGAGAAAGTGAGGGAAACAAAACCAACCTCGCGCCAACCTGAACTCAAATAAAATTGGAGATAAAAAAAACCTAAATTTATTGTAGGCCATTGGATGTAAGTTTGGACAGGTGTCATTTTGTTGTTAAAAGGTTAGGTAGGTTAGGAAGATAAGAGATTAGGAGAGGATCCTCTCCCATGATCCAAACTATTGGATCATCATGTTCTAGTCGATACTGGTAGAGGTTGTAAGCTGTTGTGACAATCTCACGACTGTATGTTAATTTCCCCCATATGATCGCAGCACAAGTTAGGCATACTTTGGGTTGGGAAATTTATGAGTAGGTTTCTACGACAAGAGAGTTAGACATGTTTGAGTGAAAACAACTTTGTCAAATGGAGCTTTCAGTTTCAGTCTGTGCTTGAAGGTGATGACATGTTTGGCTATTTTAATTAATGGCTCATATCCATGTCCAACTCGCTCTGCTCATACTGTGCAAGCTGTTTTTAGTAATGTGATAACTCAGGCCTGTAAGCTATGGAAAAAGATTGATAAAGCTATTCTTGGTCTTCTTATATATGGCTACTCTTGATGATGATATTATGAAAATAATTGTTGGATGTAAGTCATCTCGTGATGCTTGCAAACCAGTCTTGGCTTGCTCTACATACAAGAGATATTCTCTGCTATCTATCTCTAGAGCCAACATCAATTATCTTAAGATTGATATGCAAACCGTCAAAAAGGGAGTTGATTATATACTATTGATAAGTATCTAGCTAGCTCCTGTGCATTATGTATGCAAGAGACCAGTGTTGAGTTCCGTGGGGATCACATTGGTAGATGAAGACATTGTTGTTGTAACACAGAATGGCTTGCCTGTTGAATTTGCTATAATCAAGCACAATGATTAAAGCAAGAGACACTCTGATTTCTCTTAAGGATTCTAGAGCTTAACTCTTAGCTACTGAAAGAGATATTGAGACTGATCAATTCCTGCCTCAGAATTCTATGTCAGCAATGATAGCTTGGGATAATTCATACAAATCCAACAACAGCTCACATTATTCTGGAAGTGATGATAGATACAACGCTTCTTCAAGCAACTACAATGGTTACAAAGGCAAGGGTGTCTGGAATGAAAACATTATTAAGCAGCCTCTCTGGAACAACAATGGAAAGTACGCTTAAGGTGATAGTCAATTAAGGAGCAGAAACTCACTACTAGAAAAATCTCTAGTAGCCACCCCCTTTGGATACACTTTTCTAACCGTATCATTTGAGTAGAGCAAATGACACCCTTTTATATTTTTAGTGTTATTTGTTTAATGGATACTGATAACTGTGACAAAGTAAAAAAATATAATCAACAAAATAATCTAATATATCTATTAAAGACAAAAATCCGTATTCATTACTAAGTAAAATACTAAATTGATGTATTATATTAAATATTCAGATAAATATATTATATAGATACGGTTAAGGGTGTAAAGTAATATTATCTAACTATTTATTAATTTATTTAAAATTACAAATTAATCATCTTTTTCTTGCAACCGTATCAACAGAGAGAAAAAAAATTGAAAAATAATATTATGAGACTTTATGATATGCAAGTTCATATTTATTAGAAAATAAAAAATAAAATTAATATATTATCCCTTTCTTTTGATTTTGAACACTGTGTCACTGTTTTAAGTGTCTAAACTATACACCGAAAACTGTGACTTATGCTATTTGATACTTTAATCGGTATGGAAATATAATATCTTAGAATATTAAATAATTAATATATCATTCATAATAGCATAAAATAATAAAATTTCACTTAACATTCAAAGTAATGGTATTTCTAGAAGTAACTTTTGTATATAATTACTATTATATGAAAATCTTAATTAAAAGCTAATGGTTATCCACTTATCCGTAATAATTTAAATTGTGGGTTTAATTCTTCAAGGCAAATTCCAATTAGGTTGTTCAGTTGTTCTAGGCCTTAATAACATTTTCTTTCTGCATCTGGTTTCATTCTTAGCAAAGATCTGCCCAGTGAACATCAAATCGTTGATCAATCCACGAGGTATGTAATGTGTAAGCCCCTATCCCCTAATGAAGTTTTTGTAAGAGATTACAATGATTTTGATAAGGTGTGACGTGATTGTAGGGTGGATCAATCTTGGTGGGCGACTGCGGCAGTTTGAGAAGCTTCAAAAGTCCAGAGCAGTTAAAAACTTCAAAGTTTTCAGATTTTGACATGAATGAGGAAGAGAGAGAGAGAGAAAGAGAGGATCGTAGGTATTTTTTTTTTTTTGAACAGTGGACATAGAGAATTTAGAGGCTCAATCTGGGAGAGAGATATATGGTTGGGTGAATTAAACAATGGAGAGATATGGGTACGTTCAGTGGAGGAGATTTGTGTGGTGGAGGAAGTTAAGGGGGAGGAGGGAGAAAGAGAAGGAGGAAGAGAGAGAGACGGCGGAGCTCCCAATGTCGGCGGCTTGATCGAACAAAAATTAAAATTAAAATTATTTCGACCAAAAAGAAATACAATTAATATTGTAAAATGAAGCAGATATAATGAAAAGAAAAGATAAAAGATAAAAAAAATGATAATTAAGGTGGACCCCATGAAGAAATTGAAATTAACAGAAAATGAGGAGAGAAAAAAAAATTAATACAATATTTAAAATAAAATAAAAAAACTGACACACCAAAGTTAAAAGCATGGCTTTTGGTCGGTGGAGCCTGCTATAAAGAATACGTTTTTTCATTCCGTGGCTGCACCGTATTTAATGACTTTTAAATACGGTTATTCGTATCCTCAAGAGCAAAAAATACAAAAAAATGAGTGTCCTATGAGGCGTATGCTAGTAGTGACTCCAAGAACTATGGTGGAGTTGAGTGCCTAATTTGTAACATAAGGGGTCACACAACTAACAACTGATATCATAATGCTGACTGTCAAATTTGTCACAGAAAAGGACATACTGCCAGCAAGTGCTTTTAGAATCCGGCCAACTGTAAGGCCTAGAAATTTCAAGTGTCTGTTTTGACTAATAAGTTTTGACTTGTTTCTTTTCAGTTTTCACCATTTTAAACATATCTCTATCTATGTATTTTAGACAAGTCGTGCAAAATTATTATTTGTAAAATTTATTACAACTTACTATTTTACTATTTAAGATAAATTATTATCTACCCTACTCTTTTTTACAGTTGAATTTTTCTTCAGGATGAGAGGGAGAGTGTTTCATAGCGTGAAAAGAATAGAAGAGAGATAGCGCGGAGGCTATAATTTCTCAAAGAGAGTAAGGGCAGCCTCTGGTATTTCAAAATTTTCGTCCAATGTTCCGTTGCAGTATTTTTTAAGTCGCTTCCATAAGCAAGTATTGAAGGGCTACTTATGCTTTTGGCGTTGTAAGAACCTCCGCTTATAATAAGGAAGCTACATTTTTTATTTTATTTTTCTGAACACTCCTACGTCTGCTGCATGCTTCCAATATAAGCTTCTCAAATGAAAAATAAGCCTTCCCAAATGACCCTAATTAAAATGTGATCCAACTTGCTTAATTGTTTCAGGATCATCATGCATGCATGCATAGTTAATACATTTTGACATTTATTTACTATATACTAATTCTCAACGCACTGTTCATCAGCTTATGAACAGTGCCGGCGCGAGCTGAGCCGGTCATAGCTGAAAAGACTATTTTGTCCATGCATAATCTCTGTTGCCCCGACACCTGTCTACCTCCTCAGAACTGTCATGTCTTTCTTCTTCAGAGAGAGAGAGAGAGGGAGTGAAGGGAATTGATTTTCGTCTCTAACCAAAGAAATTGGTGCTTGAGGGTTTGGTTAGGAGATTTCTGCTAGAATATTGATTTGCATGTTTGTGTCTGAGAAGGATTTCAGTCTGGTCATGACGATCTTCTTCATCTTAAGAGGTATCGACTTGATTTTTGCAAAAAATTTCTTTAGCGTCGACGCGATCTTTTCTCTCTCTTCTTTCTCGGGTGAGCTCTGCATACTATGGTTGACAGAGAGTGAAAGAGAGGCAGGTTGTAGAGAATAGGTTCTGCATGTCATGATTGTGTGCTTTTTCCTTCGATTTAGGGTTTGTTTGTTGGGTTTTCCTTCGGTTTAGAGTTCGTCAAATTCGATTCGGTTCTTTGTATGTGATTGATTTGGGGTTTCGGTGATGCAGGAGTTTACGATTGTCAAATTGGGTTTATCATCAACAAGGAGAACGAAGGCGATTTTTGGAATTGCGTTGAGGAAAGTAGGAGAGCTGTAGGTCAGATACTCTTTCCTAGAACTTTCTTTATGCATTTGCAATTTTGATAATGTTGTGGTCTCTGATGGTTATGGTGGAAGCTCAGGTGTATGTGATTAGTGGGACTGTTGCTCAGTTGTACTTCACCAAGGAAGATTTGACTCCAAAGCGGGTTATCAGAAGTTCTTTATGGTGAGTTATCTATTGCTACATTCTTTTTTTTTTTAGTTTAGAGTAATGTATATATGTTCATATAGAGCTTTGAAGGTAGTTGCGATTGAAATGTATTCCTGTTCGAAACTAGATGAATTAGAGTTAGTGGAGGAGTTGAATTAGGTTTGTGATTAACGCTGTTGAATTTGTGTAGTTTTGGAAAATGCAGGCAATCTGTTGATTTGATGACTGACTACTGGATGTCCCCGAGTGATAATTGATTAATTGTAGGAAGTCTTTTATTTAGCATTTGTTCTTTGTGTCAGATCAGATGGGTACCTACATCATGTCTAGCTCTTTTGGGTCTTAATGTTGCCATGGTGGACTGTAGGGTAGCACTTTCATCTGTATGTACCTATACATTCATTAATTTTTTGTGTCTGGAAGAAGGGACAGAGAGCCAAGACATCATAGGATCACGGGACGGGGAAGTTTTCAGGGAAACCATCAGTCTGGGCAGCCTATTAATAAGGTAAACTATTTCGATTTCTTGGTAATTGATTCAAAATTGAATCCCGAATTACCCAACTGGTTGAATTTTTATTTTTTGTTAATTTCTTCATGATTGATCAAGTAGTTTAATTGTGGTGGTTCTTCCAAGTTCAATTTTGAATTGATTTGTGCATATCTTGGGGAATTTCAGGGGAGGCTTAAAAGGGTCAAAGATCGGTTTAGAGAGATGACACAGTGGTTTGAACAAGTAATCAGATATGCAGTTGACATGCCACAGGTACCTTCAATTCATTTTTTGGCCATTTCTTTTGAATTAAACTTGAACTTTTTATCTGGATATTACATGAATTATAGATGGTTTATTTATTATACACTACAGAATTCAGACACAGTACATGTAGAACTCTCCTGTTTTGATAGCAATAGGATCCTTTTGTAGCAAATCATTTATTAAGAAATGGTTGGTTTCTGCACTTCTGCAACATTTTCTACAATGGTTTGATTGGCCTGATTTCAGTTAAAAACAGTTTACCCTATTCTAGAGATGTGTACAATGAAAGTTGTTTGCTTTAATTTCAATACTTCTTCTTAGTTTCTGCTAAAATTGAATGATTGGTACTATATCAGCCTATTGTATTCTTATTATTGGCTTCTTTGTACATCCTCCTTATTCTATAATGAAACCGCTAGCCTGCATTAGGAATATTAAGGCAAAAGCGGTGGATTGACCAAAATTTAATTACAGTTAATCAGTTGAATGAAGATTAGAGGCAACAAGATATGGATTTACTTCTGCACATGATTTGCAATGTAGTTTGTGATTGCATTGAATTAATTTTTGTACTGATGGACTTGATTGCAGGATATTCATGGAAATGATGTAAAGCTAAGTGAGTACAGTGGCAAGGTTCTCCTGATTGTGAATGTTGCTTCAAAATGGTAATTAACTTGCTCTGTTGTGTGGATGAGTTTCTTGATATTTTCGTCTCTTCCTCCATGTAGATCGTTACCGGTTTCATGTTTGTTTCAATTAAGTGCTGACAAATTAGAGTTAAATGGATACAAGTGTGAAAATCTATCGACACAAATCTTGCGTCTCAAACACTTTTACGGATCTGTTTCCCTAGGAGTAGTCCATGTAGATAATTGCCCCTCAACCATGGAAGTAGTCCCACACTAGCCCCCTTATTCGAAAGACTTTTTTCAACGTGAATTTTGTGGTTTGGCAAAGCATGTGAAGCTGTTATGGTAGATGTTTTGTTATTAGGTAAATTATTTTCACATCGCCATAGCTCCTAATTGAAATTGGTGTCAAGAAAGACCCTTTCATGTATAGTGATCACTTGATTATTGTTCCACTTTATCCTTGCCAGATGGGAATTTTGAATATTTTGACTACAAACATAGTATAAAATAGACAGATAACAAAAGAATATAAAGTTGGGAGTCATGACCATTTTCAATATTTAGAAAGCCTCATTGGTTCCATGTTACAATCACAGCAGCATATAAACAAAAGAATTGTAGATACCATGAGAGTCATGACATATTTACTGTAATTGTGACAGGTAAGGACACATAATTGGAGATGGGTGTTTTCAGACTTTGCTGCAATACATGAATCATCTTCAATAGGTAAGCCTACTAATTTATAATGAATAGTGAAGCCCTCAAACTGCAAATTTTTTTGCACTTCAAACATAAGATGGTTCTCTGTTTCTTCTCTTCGTTGCAGATGTCAAGTGTCAGTGCATACCATCATAGAGGCTGATATGCACACTGCTGGATTTTACTGCTCTTCAAACTGAAGTTAACCTACATAAAGAAGCTCGACAGCTTTTGCTTATTTGTGATAAAGACCTTTTGCTAATTCAGTTTGTTATAACAAAGTATATAATGTTTTTACTTTTCTCCTTCTAACTGTGTGTTTCTCTGTTATGTAAAGTTGTAAATATAAATGTATTTGCAAATTATATTCTGAATGTTGCTTTATGGATGGCATGGCTAAAGACCTAAATATCTCTGGCATTTATTGATCAAATATAGGCAAATAATAAACCGCAGCAACGCGCGGGGATGCTAACTAGTTTTATCTATAGAGCATTGGTTTCAAGATTCTGAGTAGCTAGATAGCTACAGGCGTACAGTTGATGCTGAGTGCATTAGTCAGCTAGCTTAGTAGCTTATGCTATTAATCAATAAACAATCCCTACTCTATATATTGTCCTTATTACGGCTGCGTTTGTTTGCCCTGATATAAGGGATGGATATGAAAAGAAATTTCCAATCAAGCAAGTTGTCATGTTTGGAACCCTAGTTAAGTATGGGCTAAGAAATATTGTTTTCAATCAGACTTAGATTAGAAATCCTCTTGAAAAGGTAAAATAAATCAAATCCAACCAGTTATCTCTCTACTCTCTTCTACCTCATCTACTTGATAACAACACAATGCAGACGTTAGTGAAGGTCTGCAGCGGCGGTGCTAGGTAATTGATTGTGTGGAGCCAATTGGCGTAGACGATTCTGACGACCTCAGTGGATTGAAATGCTATTAAAGTAGGTGACGAGCTCAACGCAGACCAACAAGAGCACGAAGATAAAAAAGCCCTTGATGACTGGGTAGAACCGCAACGAGGCCGAGTCGGCCTGCGAATCGGGCGAGGCAGTTCGCAGTGAGGATGAGGGTGACGAAGGAATTGGTGATGGAGGCGAAGCATGCCAGAGCCAGTAGAGCTAGCAGGTGCTCTGGGAGTAGTCTTTGCCGACGGTCTGATCGGCACCGGGGCTACTGATCTCGACGGTGAGCAAGTGACTGGAGGAATCGTCGAGGGGGAGGAGGCTGTTTTTTTTTTTTTTTTTTAATATTTTAAATATCTCTTTAGAAATCATGCTGCACGAAACACTTACAAGATTTTATTACAATCAAATCCAATCCCATCTACTTATTTAATCCAGTCAAGCTCACCAAATGCGGCCTACATGTTTCTTAAAATTGGGATAACCACTCCACGTTCTCATAAGTTATGCTTCACAACTCATGTCATTTTTTATTTTTATTTTAAGAGGAAAAAAAAATTACAACGAGAAACCCCTACTACAACGGTACAACCAAGATTAAACTTGTCAAAATTAAACGCCGAGAGGGCAGATAAAGGAAGCTTCTCTTTCCAAGTAATTGGGTTTTTCTGATGATGACCTTGGCTTGCAATTGCATAAGCTACAATGTTAGCCTCAAAGGGAATATGGTCGAAATGGATGTCATCAAAGGTGGCCGCCAAGTTGAGGATGTCTCTTACCAAAGTTCTGAGGTGCCAAGGCAGCAAATTATTTTTATTAACAACATCAATTAGGAGCTTAGAATCTCCTTCTACCATAATCTTCTTACAGTCGAGGAGATAGGCATGATAGAGGTCATCTAGTAGAGCATTTCCTTCAGCAATAGGGACAGAGGAAGTTCCCAAATTTCTTGAGCCGGCAACTACTCATGTCATTATATTGTACACTAACTACTCCATTTAACAACTCATGTCATGCAATTGCAATTCCGTCACAACTTATGTCATCATATTGTACGCTAACTACTCCATTTAATCCAGTGACTTAGACCCCCTTTGGGATTGTTTCGCTTTTAAAAAAATCAGGTTTTGTTCAAAATTTTGGATTTTATTTTTTTGGTAAATAAATAAAAAACAGATTTAATTGTAAGTTATAGGTCACTGACAGCAGATTTTAGAAGCAGCTCAGAAGTTGCTTTTAGAAGCTGTTGTTGATCAAAACACACTTTGCAATTGTTTTATATACTGACAACACTTTAAAAATATTATTTACCAAACACGAAACTGTTTTAATTCATAGCTGATTATTCTCACAACACAACAGCAGCAGTTTTTTTTTTTAAAAGTCACCGCAATCTCAAACTAACCCTTACTCCTTATCATGATGATCACCACTCACTACTAAAAATTGTCTCATAGCAAATTGTTTTTTATCCGTATCAATTGAGGCAATACATAATAATAACAGTGTTGTTTGGACCCAAAATGAGCATTTTGGCCTGACAAGGCGTGTCTTGGAGAAATTGAGCCAATGTCAGTGGCTCAAGCTATATATTGTCAACAAGTTTGAAATATATATTTAGAGGCTAAATAAAGCCTACTATGGAAGCATGAAAAGTCAAGTTTAGCACATTTTCCTACTTCGACTAGGAGAAACCGAGCTAAACAAGGAAGGAGGGGCGGAAGACTAATCAAATGAACTCCAAATGAGTTGAAACTTTCTAGATTCATTCTAGACATCCTAATAATCATTTTTATGAAGAGTGCAAGATCTAATTTCAAGTGGAAAGCCTTCAAACAATCAGTCCAATTTTCTGCAGAAGCAAAACTGGAAAACTGGACCTGTAAGAGGTCCAGCAGCATTTACGGCCTAACCACATGGAAATAAATTCTGAAATTTTACTACAGTAATCTACACTCATGGTGGATCATTTCATATGGAGAAGTCGAAGGCGAAAATATGAATTCTTGGTGGAGATATGATTGAAGGAATAAGGGAGCAAAAAATGATTTAAACCTAACACATTCCATTAGTGTTTTAAGTGCTTAAACCTAACATTCCATTAGTGTTTTAAGTGCTTAAACCTAACATTCCATTAGTGTTCTAAGTGCTCAAACCTAACCCATCATGATTTGTTTAAGGCCAACCACTATGGCTTGGTAGCCTATATATAGAGGCTACAACAACAATCAACAACACCAATTCATTCATCAAAACATCTCTAAGATGATTTAAGTTCTCTCTAGAGTAACCTCTCTAAGAGCAACTCCTCTCCTTCTCTTTCTCTTACCGGTGATCACACTCCTAGTCCTAGTCTTCTCAGAAGCCGACTTTCAGTGCTACCAAACCCTCTGTCAACGTACTTCGGTTCTAGTCTCCTCGGGAGCCGACGGTAGTGCCGCGACCACAACAGTTACAGAACCAGCCAATCAAGGGTAACGCCCTCACAAAAAGACAACAATCAACAACACCAATTCATTCATCAAAACATCTCTAAAGATGATCTAAGTTCTCTCTAGAGCAACCTCTCTAAGAGCAACTCCTCTCCTTCTCTTTCTCTTACCGGTGATCACACTCCTAGTCCTAGTCTTCTCAGAAGCCGACTTTCAGTGCCACCAAACCCTCTGTCAACGTACTTCGGTCCTAGCCTCCTCGGGAGCTGACGGTAGTGTCGCGACCACAACGGTTACAGAACTAGCTAAGCAAGGGTAACGCCCTAGCAACCCAGCCAAGCTAAAGTCATGCTTTAGCAAGTTCTCCTCACTTCCCAGTGGTTCTCGCTCTGCTCGATCTACAACATCGAGTATCGATTGTGATTTTCAAGAAGCTCAGCAAAAGTCCTCGTCACGAGGCACAAAGAATCCCATGACGAGGTTGGAACCCTCCTCGTCCATAATCTCTTGAAAGAAGTCAGGTCAAGGGACACCCCCGACGACTGCACCCTAACAGCGCTGGCACGCCCGCGCAAGAAAAGAGACTGTTGACCAGCTGCAACAAAATTGGAGCCAAACAAGTGTCTAATAGGTAAAGGGGACGGTGCAGCCATGGATTGACTAACTGTATTTTCTATTGCCGGTGTTATTGACCAAATCACACCCTTTACTCTTCTGTATCACCATTTTTTTGTGGGTCCCAGCACATTTCTGTTATCTATAATTTCTTTTTTTCAATTCTATTTTATCTTTTTCCTTTTTTTTTTTCTCTTAATTTCTTTTTATTTTATTTTATTTTATTTTTTTCAGTTTTTTTTTCTTTTGTTCTTTGTCTTATTTTATTAACGTTTCTGATTTCTCATACCGTATTTTTTTTTTGTATTTTGTACAAAGTACAGATACTTCATATAATACTGCAAAAGAGATTTCCATCATAGTTTAGAACCCAGCTGATTTCATAGAGCCAAAATAAGAGTCCCTTGGCTCCTCTCCTCTATCGTAGAAGGCCAGATCCAGCAACTAGAAAACGGATATTGAAAAAGATTCCAGAACGTCTAAAAAGCCTTTCAATTTTATCCCCAAATATCATATTCATTCCCAATCGTATTTAACCATAGATTGAAATTTGGGTTCGAAGAACGAAGCGGTGAGCGTCGATTTTGACATCGCCGATGTTTCTTCATGCCAATCTGATCCATACCCCTACAGATCAATCCAACTCTCAAGGGAATAAATGGCTCAATTAAAAAACAAAAATCTCAAATCTGAATACAGAAAACTCGATTTGAATCTAAATTGGTTCAATACCTGATGATGAAGGCGATTGCAACCAATTGCATCTTGATCTTTTGAGTTCTTAGTTAAGCGGAGTAAAGTTAGATACGCTCTTCTGCAAAGCTTCTGCAAAGAAAAGAAAAGGAATTAAGAGAGAAAAGAATAAAAGAAGGAAGATCAGAAGTATGCAAATATGTCGACTATATGCGTTGTATGCTTTGAAGTTTGACATCTGGGATATAAGATAAAACATATATATTTCTTTTGCTAAAAAAGAGGAAAAGATTAGATTTATATATTTTGTTTGAGATAAAAGCAGAAAAATTAAAATATTATTTTAGAGAAACTGAAATTGAAAGGAAATCATTGTATTCTCATTGATAATAGAGGCCTCTTTATATAAAGGATTACAATATATAGAATCTCAATCATACAAGGAAAGTAATCGTACATTGAATAGGAATCTAGATCCTTCTAATTAAACCCTATTACCACTAGAGCAAGTAACCAAGAGTTTGGGCCAAACACATATTAGGGTTTACTTGAACACTCCCCCTTGTGTTGCCCAAACACGGTGCTTCTCTCGTTGCCTCGTTAAAAACCTTGCCGAGTAACAAAAACCCAGTGGGACAAAAATAACCTCGGTCGAAGTGGAAAAGAGCACAACACACCCTTCACGATTTAAGACAAACATTTAGACATCTCCCCCTGATGTCTGCGATCATGGGAGTTCAGATAATTTCCGTAAGCCAATTCTTGCCACATGTTTCTAGAACGTGAATTTGGGCAATGACTTAGTAAACAAGTCTGCCACATTGTCCTCAGATCGAACCTGGTTCACTTTGATCTTGAGGAGCTTCTGTTGTTGCTGATTGTAGAAGAATTTAGGCGATATGTGCTTGGTGTTGTCGCCTTTGATGTAGCATTGCTTCATTTGTTCAATGCAAGCTGTATTATCCTCATAAATGCTTGTTGGCTCATCTGTGGTAGACTTCAAATCACAATTACTTCGAACATGCATAACTATGGATCGAAGCCATATACATTCGCGAATTTCTTCGTGAAGAGCAATAATCTCTGCATGGTTCGAAGAGGTAGCGACTAAGGTCTGCTTTGTAGACCTCCAAGATATCACGTTCTTTCCCATGGTGAAAACATAGCCAGTTTGGGAGCGACCTTTGTGTGGGTCAGAGTGGTACCCAACATCAGCAAAACCTTCTAAAACACTTATATCATTTTGGGATGAGGAGTGGGAACACAGTCCGCCATGTATGGCGTTCCTGGCACTTGAAGGGTCCGAATCCATCTTCTCTCTGTAGGGATAGAACAAACCCATATCGATCGTGACACTTAGGTATCAAAAGATATATTTAACACCAGTCCAATGGCGTCGTATTGGACTAAGATATCCGGTCCAAGTTCACAGCGAATGAGATATCCGGTCTTGTGCATTGTGCTAAGTACAATAATGCGCCGCGCCTATTGCACTTAGGTAGGGCACTTCTGCCTCTAGCACTTCTTCGTCATCATCTTTTGGATGGAATGGGTCATTCTTTGGATCAAGACTACGGAAGACCATTAGGGTGCTTGAAGGCTTAATCTTGTCAGTGTTGAAACGCCTAAGCATCTTTTGGGTATAAGCTGATTGATGAATCAGGATACCATCTCTACGGTGCTCAAGTTCTAAACCGAGGCAAAACCGTGCTTTCCCAAGATCTTTCATCTCAAACTCGGATTTCAAGTGTTTAGCGGTTCCCTTAACTCTTTAAGGGTGCCAATTATGTTCATGTCATCAACATAAACAGCTATTATCGCAAATCCGGAACTTGTCATTTTTATGAACACACATAGGCATAGTTCATTGTTGACATATCCCTTTCCAATCAAATAGTCACTTAGACAGTTATACCACATCCGTCCGGATTGTTTCAATCCATATAGTGAGCGTTTCAATCTAATTGCAAACACACTCCATGGTTTAGAGCCACTTGATTTGGGTAACTGAATTCCATCTGGAATCTTCATGTATATCTCTGTATCTAGATCCCCATATAGATACGCAGTAACTACATCCATAAGCTGATGTTCAGTTTTTTGGAAACTACCAAACTGACAAGGTAGAGAACGTAATGACGTCCATTACGGGAGAATAGGCCTCCTCGTAGTCGATTCCAGGGCGTTGTGAGAAGCCTTGCGCCACAAGGCGAGCTTTGTATCTTACAATCTCGTTTCTCTTATTACGCTTTCTAACGAATACCCATTTGTGACCAACTGGTTTGGTGTTGGGGCGGTATTGGTACAACATTGCCAAATACCTTTCTTTTCGCTAGAGAATCAAGTTCTGGCTAGATCGCATCTTTCCATTTTGGCCAATCAGCTCTATGTTGGCATTCATCAACAGAGCGTGGTTCGATGTCATTGGTCTCAATATTTTCACGCACCACTGAATACGCGAATACATCATCAATGATGATGGAGTTTCTTTCCCATGTCCCAAGTACACTAGTGTAATTGACAGAGATCTCTACATTCTCATGGATACGTTCTGACATTGAGGCGTCCCCCAATGATGTTTCTTGGACATAACTATAATCCGGAACATTCTCATGGGACGGATTTTGAGTATCGATGATCAAAAGATTTGTTTGTGCCTCATTTGCTCTCTTTCTAAGGCGAGTGTCCTTCGAACCAATTGGTCTACGGCGCTTCCTTGCGGGACCTGCAGCCATAGATGCCACATCATTGCTATGCTGGGCAGTGGTGCCATTTCCTGGTGTCATAGGAGTGGCGTGATGTCCAGTATTCGGGACATCATTCCTTGCAGGCACGTTTGCAGCTGGTATGTGTGATCTAGTCACTTTGGCAATATCAGAAAATGTATCAGGCAGAGTATCTGCTACGTTCTGGAGCTCGATTATTCTTCGCACTTCAAGTTCGAACTGTGCGGTACAGGGGTTCGAGATGAGACATAGTGGGGACAGACCATGACAATTCCTGTCGTTCTTGTTGAACATCTGTGTTCTTATCTCCCCCTAACGATGGGAAGACTGTCTCATCAAAGTGACAATCCGTAAATCTAGCGGTAAAGAGATCGCCTGTCAAGGGTTCAAGGTAGCGGACGATGGTTGGAGATTCATATCCAATGTATATGCCCATTTGTCGTTGTGGACCCATCTTAGTACGCTGTGGCGGCGTAATAGGCACATAAATGGCACACCTAAAAATGCGTACGTGCAAGATATCAGGCTCGTACCCAGTCACTAGCTGTAATGCAGAGTAAGATTGGGTTGCAGTGGGTCGTAGACGAATTAGCATCGCTGCATGCAATATTGCATATCCCCAAGCAGAAACAGGGAGATTGGTGCGCATAACCAATGTCCGTGCTATCATCTGTAGTCGTTTGAGAGAGGTTTCTACAAGACCATTTTGGGTATGTACGTGGGGAACTAGATGCTCTACATCAATCCCTAGTGACATGTAATAGTCATCGAACGTTTTCGATGTAAACTCTCCAGCATTATCAAGTCAAATCGACTTAATAGCATGATTAGGGTAGTGAGCCCTTAGACGGATAATCTAGGCGAGGAGTTTAGCATAAGCAGCATTTCGAGGGGACAACAACGCGACATGTGACCAGCGTGTCGACGCATTAACCAATACCATAAAGTATTTAAAAGGTCCGCATGATGGTTGAATTGGTCCATAGATATCCCCTTGGATTCTCTGTAAGAACGGAATGAGTATTTTGGGATCCTTTGCGTAGGACGGTCTCGGTCCTAATTTCTCGAAGGAACATGCTTTACAAAATAAGCAAGGGGCCTTAGAAGCAACCGATGAGGATTTTGGTTGGGCCTGCGCGTCTTTAGCGCTATTAGAAGCAAAGTGTGTGACTACTTCTCCCAACATGGCGTTAAAGCCATGGGGAGGAACAACCATGGCGTTATGCTCATGGTTGGCGACATTGATGACGTCATCACATGGGAATTGGGCGGCCCTTTGGCGCCCCAAGACGGCTGCAGCGCCAGATGCTGCAATTGTTGCTGTCTTGCTAAGTCCAGGAATCAATTTTCGATTCTTGCTTCTTCTTACTCTGAAGAATGGATTTCCGTGTGAAGTCTTTATTATACGGAGCATCATATCATGACCAGGGTGCCCTAGTCGGTCATGCCAAAGCCAATGTGTGTCAGAATCCAAGAGATCTTCTCTTGTGACATTATTGGATTCAATAGGTTGAATTGTAGTGACATAAAGTTCACTAGATTGACACATAAGCTTCTCTAAGATGCGCTTTCTTCCGCAATCATTAGAGGTAATGCAAAGGAATTTTATTCTTTTCTCACTATGCGTTTCCGCATGGAATCCGTTGTTTCTTATATCTTTGAAGCTCAATAAGGTTCGATTTGCCTTAGGAGCGTAGAGAGCTTCAGTGACTTTAATCAAGGTGCCATTTGGTAATAGGAATTGGGCCATTCCATATCCTTGAACTAAACCTGATGGCCCAGCCATCGTAGTCACAGATGAATATGTAGGCAACATCTCCAAGAATAATTGCCTATGTCGTAGAATGGTGTGCGTAGTCGCACTATCAGCAAGACATTGAAGTTCATCCATTCCTAAAAGAAAAGCTCATAATTAAAAAAAAAGAGTCATAAAGAAAAGAACTCGACTTTTATTAATAAGCCAAACAGAATTACATCATCGTTTCTTTAACCAAAGAAAATCTAATCTAATAAACTAGTTAATGCAAAACAATGGTAGTCGTCTAACTCCTTTTGGTAATTCCAATGTAAATGTGACCAGGTGAGTAGAGAGATGTCGGTGGAGCAAAGCTCGCTTAAGTACCACTTATCTCAAAACCTTCCTAGACATCACACTTACATTGAGTACGCCTACTTTGAAGAAAGACTAATATCATTGGCATATAATACAAGAGTAATATGGCAATTGCCTACATCTCTTGGAAAATAAAAAGACTTAATCAAAATCGCCAGTTTCTGGGTCTTGATCCTTGTAGTCTTCCACCCGTAGATCGAGATCGCCATCTTGATCTTCTTGTTCAATGTAATTTGCCTCCCTTGCTTCATGATAAGTCTTGTATGCGTTTGCAACATTCTGGGATGCAGTACACTTCTTTGCCCAATGTCCACTTGATCCATATCGAAGACAAACATCTTTATGGTCAAGCTCCCTTGATTGAGATGCTTTTGGTGCATGATGTGGACGACTATTACTCTTGGTAGCGTCACCACCATAGTCGGAGGCTCTACCTCTCTCTCTCTTCACACGTTGACCTCCACGGTTCCGTGCACGCCTCTCTTGGCGATTTCCTTCCTCTTTAGGGAGAGAATATGGACCAGAATTGTCCCTACTCTTAGGGTTTCGCTCCTTGCATCATCTCTTGGATGCGCAACTATAGTTAGACTCCGAAATAGACTTAGTTCCCACGGGTCTAGCATTATAGTTCTTCACAAGTATGTTGTCGTGCTTTTCAGCTACGTTCATGGCGCCAATGAGCTCATGAAACCTTGTGATATGTCCTGCTTTCACATCAATCCAATTATTCTTTGAAATTATCAGGACAGAGACAGGGAAGGTAGAGAGAGTCTTCTCGATCAACATCGTATCAGTTATGGCTTGGCCACAAAACTCCATCAGAGACTTGATACGAAAAGCTTCCGAATTATAATCAAGCACAAACTTGAAATCACAAAAGCGGAGGCTATGCCATCGCACTTCTAAATCAGGAATCAGGGAGTCACGAAAGTTGCCAAATCGCTGCTCAAGTTCTACCCATAGCTTTCTTGGGTCTTCCTCATTGAGGTATTCACTTTGGAGCGCGTCATTCATGCGCCTTGTCATGAGAATGATGGCTTTAGCTTAATTTGCTTCAAAAGTAGTAGCTTGCTCAATGGAGAGCACCTTCTGACTAGGCTCTTGGATGGCTTCCAGAAGTCCATCAGCCTTAAGATGTTGGCACACATCTCGGACCCACCTATGGTATCCAGCGTCAGTTGTCTTTAGTGGAACAAGGTTCAACTTGTTCAGGTAACTCATCCTGAAAAATAACACAAGATTATGGTTAGTTTCGGAGCGAAAAAGGCTACCACGAAAAACTATTAAATTTCTGAGCGTAATCGCTTTTAAGAAATTAGGGATTTTCTGAGCATAGTCGCTTCCAAGAAAAATCCGATTCCAAGAGGGGTTTTGGATTAGATCGAAACAATGATGTATGTGGTCGATCGTTTTCTTCTCAACAAACTCTAAGTTTGGAGGACTCTACAAGCTCCAAGCTTGGAGTGAGCACGAACCCCTACAGTTCGGCTATTGATCTCCCATATGAAGAAGAAAGGGGGATAGAAGAAGGGATGTTGGAAGTCCCCGAGAAAAAGAAGAAGAAATTGAAAAACTTCAAAAAATGGAACTTTTAGAAAAGTTTACCTTGAAAAGTTGCCGGAAATCTTGACCGGAAAAGTTGTTGGCTGGTCTGTGCAGGAATGCTGTAGGGTAGCTGCGAGGATGTTGCAAGGCAGCGAGGATGCTGCGGAGATGCCGCGAGGTCTATTGCGGTGCCGCTGCGGAGGTGTCGCGAGGTCTGTTGCTGCGCCGCTGCGGGGATGTCGTGAGGATTCTGCGGAGGTGCCGCGAGGTCTGTTGCAGAGCTGCAGGCGAGTCACTGGGTCGCGGTATCTCGAACGTCGCTGGGTACGCAAGATAGCAGTGTCGCGAGTATGCAGAGTCGCGGGACTGCGGGGTTGAGGAGTTGCGGGGGATATAGGGTTTTGGGTTTTTAGGGCTAGGGTTAGAGCTCGTGTTGATAACGTGTTTTAGAGAAACTGAAATTGAGAGGAAATCACTGTATTCTCATTGATAATAGGGGCCTCTTTATATAGAGGATTATAATATATAGAATCTCAATCATACAGGGAAAGTAATCGTACATTGAATAGGAATCTAGATCCTTTTAATTGAACCCTATTACCACTAGAGCAAATAACCTAGAGTTTGGGCCAAACACATATTATGGTTTACTTGAACAAATATAAAATTTTCATTCTTATGTAAATGGAGGAAAAAAAATTCAAATATTGAATTTCGTTTGAGATAAAAGAGGAAATTGTTAAAATAATTTATTTTTTTCCTCATTGAATACGGTTTATCAGTAGCAAAATAGAAGGCATACGGATATAGAGCATCTCCAACAGAGTAGCTAAATTTAATTTTTAGCTATATTTAACTATTTTTGAAGCAAAATTCAACTCCAACAGACTAGCTATAGCTTAGCTATATTTAACTTTAGCTAAATTGGCTAGCTATATTTAGCTAGAGAATCCGACATAGCTAAAACAAAAGTTATATTTCTCTCTCCTCTTTTGTCCACATGTCAGTTTCCGATTCGATGAAACATAATATATCACTTACAAATAGCTATCATTGATGGAGCAACATTGTTAAATCAATAGCTATATTTCACAAGTTTAGCTAAATTTAACTAAAAAATAAATTCTACTGTTGGAGATGCTCTAAGTATCTAATAGATAATATAAATTTGATATAACCCCTTTATCCTTTATTTTACTACACTTATCCGTGGCAAACAAACAAATGAAACAGAATATATAAAAACAGTGTCTATTGATATATCAAGGGCACTCTTTTTAAACTGTGTGCAATAGTAGCGTGGCCTATGGTCATTTTACTAGTAGTGACTTAAACGGTTTAATATCACCTGGAGTACTACTCACCATGGAAAATCACAAGAGAATGATAGCCTACAAGATGGATCCTGTAGTACTGATAGCTATCGATCATTGTATGTTTGTATGCATAACACTTTTAAAAATAACAATATTATTAATGGAGGATGGAATTCACACTCCTTAATTTGTAATTTACACTCTTTTTTTTTTTTCTTTGGTTAAAATTCTTAAAAAATATAAGCTTTAAGTTAATAAAGATAAAATTTTAATTGTTAAAAAAATAATTATAAAATTTAGATTGTAAAATAGAGATTGTGAATTTCACTCCCCATAATAATTAGCCTTGATTTTTTATTTCAAAAAATATATATAATTAGCCTTGGTTTTTTAACTGAACTGTACCAAACATTTGTCATATGTCTCTCAGAAATCCCATATTCCAATACAGAAACTTAGAATATATAGCTAGCTCGTTAACTTTCTGAAAGCGAAACTACTATAGTTAAACAATGAAATTAAGTGAACCTACTATAATTAGTATAGGGATATCTTCACAAATGGTGTATGAACTTTAGGCCATTCTACATTTTGGTGTACCAACTTTCAAAACTATCAGAATGGTGTATCAAGTTTGCTCCAATATTTCATTTTGGTGTACGCCGTTAAATTTTCAGTTATCTTTGCAAAAAAAAAAAAATTCCGTTATCTTTCCTTTAGCTTTGTCAGTTTTTTTTTTTTTTTTTTTTTTGTAAAGATAACGGAAAATTTAACGGCGTACACCAAAATGAAAGATTGGAGCAAACTTGATACACCATTCTGATAGTTTTGAAAGTTGGTACACCAAAATGTAGAATGACTTAAAGTTCATACACCATTTGTGATATTTTCCCATTATTATATATACACTTAGTATATAACTAGTTCGTTAACTTTCCGAAAGCCAGCAACTACTATACTTAAACAATGAAGGTGAACCGACTATAATTAGTATCACTGTGTTTATAACTAGCTCGTTAACTTTCCGAAAGCCAGCAACTACTAAAGTGAAACAATGAAAGTGGCATGTGCCGGCAAGATATCGAATTTTTAAGTTATATTTAAATGCATAGAAAACTTGATGACCAAGTCTGCTCCAAAAAATGAACCTGGCCATCACATACCACTTAAGCTAGCCGACAGTGGACTTAATAACCTGAAAAGAAAAGTGACAAGGCAAAAAGCTCGGAGAAAGGTCGATGAAGGCTGGAAAATGTACGTATTGTATTGGCTTGCTATATATATATGCTTTTTACAGTAGAACTCATTATACAAAGATATGTAAAGATGACCACACGTGAAGCTATGTCACACCCCAAACTTGAGGCATGACTAAAGTGATGGATTAAGTCGAAAATGTAAGTTTGCTGGATTTTTTTTTTCTCAAGCTGAAGACTTTTAGAAATAACTAAAAACGTAACCACTAAAATTTTGATTGGGTTATCTTTAAAGGAAGAACACTTTTAAACATCACACTCCAAATTATTGAGAAATAGCTGAAATAAAGAGATTAGTAAAAGGGTATATTGAAACTTACGGAAGCAGCTCCATATAGAGGGAGAATTTCATATTCTTGAACAATGAAAACTCATTACAAACAGAAAAGAAGAGTGTAGAGAAAAGGAGGAAGAGGAGAAGAATACGTGTCTAGTTGGAAGAGGAGAACACAAGGGAGAGATAGATGGACGGAGGAACTAGATTAAGCAAAGTGTCTCATTGCAAATTAGGTGGCTGGATGCTTCCAGTACTAAACTAGGTATTCAAGAAAATTAAACACACCTTTTTTTTCTTTTTTTTTTGACAAAGCTAATAACCCAAACTAAAAATAATAAACCAATTTAAACAATACAAGTAAAACACAAAAACAGATGAGAATAAGGAAAACAATTTTCCTAAATTTAATACTAGGTCACCACAAGCCACGTACTAATGTACAGTTGAGTATGTGGCTAGGCTTGATCTTCTGTGCATATATATATGTCTACTTTTGTCTTCTTGAGCACCTGAGTTACAACTTGCAAGTCATGTGATGACTATCTTGCATTGATACTGCATTGTCATTATCAACTGCGTTTTTTAGCTAGGTACACTGATGATCGAGGAAATAATCTAGTAATTTTGTCAATTTGGTTAAGGACCCTTTCTTATACCTATAAATTATACGAACCCTCTTCATAATCTAAAAAGAGCAACACGTGAGCAATTCAACCGTGGTGAATATCATGGAGATCAGTATCATTTCCAGAGACACCATCAAACCATCGCTCGATTCCTCTTCACTCTTAAACATGTAAGCCCTTTCAAACTTTCCCTCGTCGACCAGCTGACTCCGCAACTTATATGCCACTAATCTTGTTCTATCCCAATTAGTGACCCCAAGTCATCGTTCAATCTCCTCCAACCCTAATCCGCTTGAAAAGATCCCTCTCCGAGACTCTCACTCACTACTACCCATTTTCGGGACGGGCTAAAAACAACCTCTACATTCATGACTTTGTCACCGGTATTCCCTTTCTTGAAGCCCGAGTCAATTATTGCATGCTCGATTTTCTTAAGCTCCAAGAAACCGATCGAGTTACTGATCGAACAGTTTCGTTCCATTCCATCCCATTTGCAAGGAAACTGATGATGAGTCTCTGCTCCCGATGATAGCTTTTCAAGTGAATGTCTTTGCTTGTGGTGGAATAGCAATTGGGGGATCCGTTTCTCACAAGCTATGTGATGGGTTGGCTGTGAACTATATCCTTGAGTCTTGGGCTGCTATTTTTCGTGGGGAGCTTGACATAATAATACACCTGTTTGAGCCCAAAATAACATTTTTTCCCGACGAAGGGGACTCGAGAGAAACCGGGCCAATATCGGTGGCCCAAGCTATATATTTTCGACAAGTTCGAAATATATTGTTTAGAGGCTAAATACAGCCTACTTGGAGATCAAGTAATCTTAAGACAAATCGTGATCTTATTGATTTACTAGTAATTATCAAGATATTGATAATTAATGTCGATTTACTTGGTTGCGGAGACGGAGCATATTTGACAAGATATCTTACATTAAGGTTGGAGTCCTGGTTACGTGCATGTTTTTGGTTAGGATTCTCATGGCTTTAATCAATTAAGGAAGCTTTCAATTATCCTTCATGATCCTTCAGCACCAATATATGTGCAAGTATTCAAGCCAAGATTCCCATGCAATTAAGGGGGACGTGCAAGCATGAACTCTTATTGATTAAGGTATGCATATACCTTTGCATGGTGAGACAATTAAGGGATAGCATGCACCATTCATCAACCAATCATATGTAAGCGACCAAATGCTTGCCCATGCAATCAATGATTGTAGAGTTCCCGCAAGGACTCTTTGCGAAGCCGCGAAGAGATATATATGCAATTAATGCATATCCTTCAGCATCCAAGAGGAAGATTACGTCCAGGATTCCAAGAGGCAATTAATCTTTGCTTATATTCTAGCGGCGACAGAATTAATCTTTTATTAACTACGATAAACATCAAAACTATTAAGAGTTTTGATTTGATTCAAGGCCAATAACTGTGGCCTAAAATATAGTATTCCATTCATATTAGGAAAGTGAATCTGCAATAGCCTATATATAGAGGCTAAAGACGATACAGAAAAGGATCTATCTACCTCTCTCAAATCAATCAATCCCAGCGATTACAAAGCCTCCCCGGAGCAAACCCTCAACCTCGTTGAAACCCGGTGACCGCCCGCCAGCCCTAGTCTCCTCGCGAGCCGACTGTCAGCCTCACCAGATCAACCCGGCGACCGTACTTCCAGTCCCAGTCTCCCCAGGAGCCGACTGCGAGCACAACCGCCACTGTTACTTCCAGCGAAGCAAGGGTAACGCCCTCGCAACCCAGCGAAGCTAGAGTCACGCTTTAGCAAACCCGTGCTTCTCTCAACTTCCCAGTGATTGCTCTGCTTAGTCTACAACACTAAGTATCGATTTGGTGAACGCGAAGAAACCACAACCAAAGCCCTTACCCGCGTAAGGCAAAGAAGTCCTTTTCCGAAAGGCAAGAAAAGAACCCTGTGACGAGGTTGGTGCTCTCCTCGTCCACAGCGCTTGAAGAAGAAGTCAGGTCACGGGACTACCCCAACGACTGCACCCCGCGGTGCTGGCACGCCTGCGCAACCACTCGCCAAAAAGAGACTGTTTGCACACTAGCTGGTTTTGGAGCCAAACAACACCCTAATTTCTCCCAAGCCTCATCTGTCTTTCCACCAAGAGCTCTGTTGCCTAAAAAGTATCTAGATTTAGTAGATAGCTTTTGGTTCAAGGAAAACAATTATGTTACAAGTAGATTTGTGTTTAGTGTCAAAGCCATAGCCACGCTACAAGAAAAATCGAAGAGCAAATGCGTGGCCAAGCCATCACGTAATGAGGCACTCACATGTTTTATTTGGAAACAAGCAATGGCTTCTTCTCGGGCACTATCACCAGGTATTGTTATATTAAATTATGATATTATTCCAACTCCATATGGATATTTTAGAACATATGAATTTCATCAATATTACAACATTTTCAGCGCAATCTTTGGTAATTTCGTTCATATAGATAGGAGAATTCTTGGGTACCTTAGTGTTTGACATACCCTCATTTTGTTAAATATTTTGGACCATTGGATTAGTAATATATCCAATGGTTCAAAATATTTAACAAATTGGTAACTTGTTTAACCCTTAGCCTTTCTAATTTTTTTGGTAACACAAACTACTAATTGAATTGAAAACAATAAAGATAGGGAAAACAATAAAGCCAATTAATGTTTGATTATCAATTGACAACTGACAATTATGATTTTTCCTTTTTCAAAAAAAAAAAAATTAAAAGAACCTTATATCCTAGGTTCACCTAATTACTTTTAGTTAAATAGTCTATATTACTAATTAATTTTATTATTAGTGCATTAATGCTTGATTAATGCTTGTTATTAATGGACAATTACACAATTGAAAATTACGTTTTTTCCTTATTAAAAACAAAAACCTTCTAACCTTAGTTCGCAAAATTAGTATTAGTTAAGTAATCTTTATTGCCAATTAATTATATCATTAGTAGTTTCCTTAACCAAATATAATTCTTTTTTCATGCATTTTACGACAATGACAACAATTAGTGTAAAAATAAATAATATTTGTTTTAAATGTAGTCAAATGAGAACCTACTTTAGGACTTATTTACTCAAATGAGAATCTACTTTACTCTAATGAGAACCTATTATAATTACCACTTTTAGGACTTAATTACTCAAATGAGAACCTACTTTTCTCTAACGAAGACCTTATTTACTTTAATGTGGATTTTTTTTTCTAATTACCACATGTGTCTTCAAAGTGGTAAATATTATGTAAAAGCGGTAACTTTTGTTCTATTTGTAGTAATTACTCCACCTAAACTAATGTACTAATTTATAGACAATTTAACAAGCATGACAACAAATTTGTTGTCAGAGTGGTAAATCTTTATGTTTTTATCATTAATGAAATTATTACTACAATGACTACACATTTTACCACAATCACAACAATTGATGTGAAAGCGGTAACTTTTGTCCTATTTATAGTAATTACTCAACCTAAACTAATGTACTAATTTATGGACAATATAACAAGTATGACAACAAATTTGTTGTCAAAGTGGTAAATCTTTATATTTTTATCATGAATGGAATAATTACTCAATGACTACATATTTTACCATAACTCGCAACTATTGGTGTAAAAGCGGTAACTTTTGTTCTGATTGTAGTAATTACTTCAAAAACTATACAATTTACAAGATTACTAACCATTTTACAATTCCTACAACATTTGTGTTCTGAAAATGGTAAAATTAAAATTAGACCAAAAGATATGTAACAACTCAGTATTGTAAGGAGCTTCTCCACTTGATAATCAAGGTTCTAAATTTGATAAAAGTTGTCCAAATATGATATTTACATATTTGACCACTTAATTACAATAACCACAACAACTGTTGTCATAAGTCGTAATTGTAGTTCAACTATGTGTAATTTATTATTTTGACAATACTTGTTACATGATTTTTAACAATGTTACATATCAAGAAAGAGTGTGTTGTTAATATGATAAATTTTATTTTTTAAAATGACACATGTCAATATTTAATTGGGTAACCTGTTGACCAGTTCAGTAGGTTTCCACTATATTAATTTACTAAAAGTAAAAAAAATAAGGGTATGACAAACACCAAGGTACCCAAGACGACCCCCATATAGGTATTTATTATATATCCATATCATGTTTCTTCTTCGGCATTCTCATATAGGTACTTCACCAAGAACTTCCATAGTAGCGCAAGCACTGAACATGAGATCACGGGTGAAGCCACAAACGTCGTCAACTAATATCATTGGAAATTTCTTTTGGTGGACGAAAACAGTCGCGGACTCATCTAAGCTAGGAGAAGATCATGAGTTATGTGACTTGGTGCACCTGATTAATGAATCTCTCAAAGGATTTGATAGGGGTTATTTTGAGTCTCATCAGGGAGAAGAGGGATTTGAAGCCATTTCAAACTACTTTATTTATTCACCGGTTGGACAAGCATTTTTCACAAATTGGATTTTGGATGGAGGAAGCCTTTCTGGGTAGGGCTCATGGGGAAAGTCGGGCCTGAGTTTAGGAATTTCACGTGTTCATGGAAGCACAATGTGGTAAAGGAATTGAAGCGTGGGTGACCTTGGAGGCAAAGCAAATGGCTCTGCTAAAAAAAGACTGTAGGTACAATTCTTGTACATGTTGTATTGGCATTTCCATACAAAATTATGACAAAGTCCCTTTACTGATCCCAGAGAATCATTGGTAAATGCATCCGCATATGCATGGGATTGCAACGTGTGTTGCAATCCTCGAGTCAGTAGTCAGTTTCATGTGGAGTCCGATTTTGAAAAGTAGGTTTTAGGTTTTATGTATTTATGTCTTTAAAAGAATTTTCTGAGTGTTAAAATCGTGGTGTTGATACCCTAGGGTTTTTAGGACTTGTCTATTCCTAATTGATTTTCTTTAAGATTTATTGGATTTCATATATGGAAAGTTACTTTCCTAATTAAAGGACAATTAGGGTAGAATCTTTAGTTGAGAGGTTTTGCCGTTGGTGCTTGATATATATTCAGAAAATATGCACGGCAGAAGGGTGGATCTTGTGACACAAGAATTTTGTTAGAGTCTTGCATGTTAGTTTGAGATTGAATCTTCACAAAGAGTTAAACACTTGGTCCATGTGTAAGTGTTATTGATCATGTTTTCATATGCATAAACAAACTCTCTTGAGATCAGTAGAGAGACTATGAAGAAGGAAGAACAAGATTTGGTCATCGTTCAATTGAAGGAGTTCAAGAAGATAGACAAATTGTGTGTTAGTTTTTTTGTCTAAACAAGATAGTCGAGCTAGTGCTATTTGAAGTTGTAAAAGAACATATCCTTTTGAATACGTTGATTCTTATTTTGGGTTCTCAAGAGTAAGAGCTCCGCAGTGTTTTTAATCTCATATTTGAGGTTTTCACCGTGTACTGCAATCCCAATTCTCCATAAAACAGTTTCTGTCCTTGTATTTTCCTATACCTTCCGTTTCTAGCATTTGCTTCTCCAACTTCTGGGATTTCAAGCATGTGACTGAACTTCTAACATGTTTTGGTTTTCAGATGAATCATTAAGGCAATAAATATTAATTAGTTCTTTCATTTTACTAGGAAAGGCATTATTATTCTTGTATTGCACTTACCATTATATATTTCGTCGTAGAAGTTGTTGGCACGCATCAAATGCAGCTCCATATAGTGATAACGGATCAGTCTTAATAAACACACAATATAGGCATGGATCTGCAGCTAACAAGATAGCTAGATAAGAAAACTTATATTGAGCACATATGTTCTCAACACACAAGACACTGCTCAAACCATACAAGTAAGTTTTTTTTTTTTTTCTCAAATGTGAGATCTATGTCTTGTTTTCACATTCTGAATAAGTCCTTTGTCAAATGTTAAATTTATGTTTTGTTTTCACATTCCCCCCCCCCCCCCCCCCCCCCCCCACACACACACACACACACACATGTAGCGATTTCTCAAGTCATACACGTGAGCAAGTTATATTATTAGGTGACGGTGAGCACATGTGGGTTTGAATGTATATGGGTAACCCACTCTTATATGATAAAGTTATATGGGCTTCACAACCAAAATCAATTAACAATAAATAAAGTTCGCTCAAATTAATTCTTATAAACTTATAGACAAATCAAGTTATATTTTACTAATACAAAATTTATATTATTGCTTTTACATTCTCATCAACAATTGTCACCCGATATTACAAAAGGGTGTGGCTATTGCCACCTTACCATTTTCTTTGTTCACCCTACAAATATTTGAATTATTGAAAGACTAGATTACCTAAATGCAAAATGACTAATAAGTACACTAATTTTCTAAAATTTAAATCTTTAAGGAAAACTAAATACATAACTAATTAAATAAAAAATTCTGATAATATTAATCTTCGCCTTCTCCATCCAAATTTCAATTTATTACAATTTTCTTTTTTATCTTTTTGTTGCGTCCTCATCTTTAATTTGTTATTCAATTCACAAAATCATTAGTGTTAACTTCATCAAAATTTTTATAATACCTTTATAAACACCGAAAGTAAAAAATTTAAAACACGAAAAAAAAAATCAATATTTTTTTCATTGCTCATAGTAGCACTTACTAATTTTTTAATATGGATTGAAATAAACGAACATTGAAACTGAATGGAAAAAATAAAACAATGGAAGTAAATCAAATTATAATTTTATTAGGAAACTTTAATATATTTTAGGAAGTTTTTTAATTGATATAAATTGAATGAGAAATTTTCGTTAAATAAATTTTTTTTTTTTATATGATGGAGGATATTCCTAGAAAGAGAAATGGGTTGGATAAGTAAATCTAATAATTGTAATTAAAATGTAAGGTGTAATGAGCAAGTAGGGTGAACAAAGAAAATTATAGGGTGACAATAGCCTCACCCATTACAAAATCATTGAATAATTAGGCACGAAAGCATATCATGGCTGATAAATAAGTCTGTACTATTGACATGGAAACATGACCAATCTACTCCTCGCTGATTGATCTGGTCTATATAACACATAGAAGAGCCACGTACACACTAGCTACTAGTTAATTAAAGTGGTGAACATGGATATCACTATTATCTCCAGAACCACACACTAGCTTAACCATGCTATATATTAGAGGGGCATTTAATCTGCTCAAGTTGTTCGTCTAAACCATAGGAAATAAATAACGACCTAGTGTTTTTCGTTAAGGTTGCTCTTTAGTCAATGTATGCAGCTGAGCATTGAGAAACCTACCTAATTAAACTATCAATGAGCGGTGGCAGCCGTATTAATTTACTCCTTCGCGAGACTTAATATTTGGTGGCTAATTAGCTACCCACTGATGGGAGCAGCTCAGTTGTGCTATTTTTGTTTGTGTCACCCAATTATGTCACTTCCATTATCGTTGTGGAAGGTGTTAGGGGAAGAAAATTGAAAAATGGCGCAGCTGATCTCCTTAATTTTGTGTTCGATGTAATCTAGTCCTACATACTATGACAATTAGTGTATCTACATTTATAATCTTTTCTAGTCTACATAGTAATTGACGTAATCTAGCTAACGGTTACCGAACACAGTTAGCTTCCATTCAGTGCTTTATAAACAGTGCATGTGTTACGAATTAATTTTCAGTCGTATAGGCAAACAATTTATATTGGGTGACTTGGATTATATCTACATGTGGCTGCAATATCACTTCAAGTTTTAAACACATTTGAGGTCTCAAACCATACACGTGAGGTTAAATTTTTTCAATGTGAGAATTATGTTTTGTTTTCACATTCCTGCTCTGAGAGCATGATAAATAATTTGAGCTTCACAACTAAAATCAGTTGATGATGAATGAAGTTGACCAAAATCATTGTAAACTCATATACAAAGTAATATTTTTCTTGGTGCTTTTTCTTCAAATCTTGACATCCCTAGCTCAGTTGCAGCTGAGGTCATGGTAGTTATTAAGGCCATTGAGTTTGTAGAATAGCTGTAAATCTTATGTAATTATGATTCTTATTTATTTAGGTTATCATGTAATTATAGGAATGATTGTTTCCTATTAGGGTTAGACTACTCCTCTTGTCCTTGTATATATACCCCTTTGTGGGATGAATAGAATTATTATTGAAAACCCTAAATCAAAGTATTCTTTTCTACTTGGTATCAAAGCAGGTTCAATCCTTTGAACTTGCCTGCATCCTTTGAATCCTGAATCCTGAATCCCAAAGCACACCACAAACCGCTGCGTACCACCACCATTAAAATCAAGCCATCCCTGAATTTTTCTGAAACCCTAGAAAAACCAAACCTGAAAAAAAATCAAACAAACCCCAAATTCCTCAATGGCCGGACCTGCAATTGAAGGCGAACAGTCAAATCCCGAGAAGACAATGGTGTCATCCTCACCGATCATCCATCACCACTACACCACCCAACAAGACAACTCTGCTTTCCCCACAAGTGTTGTCTTGAATGAATCCAACTACACCATATGGGCTCCTCTTATGAGAATGCGCATTGGAGCACGAGGGAAGGTTGGTTATCTGACCGGAGTAAAGGCTGAACCCGCCATGAATTCTGCAGAGTATGAAGCTTCATCACCACTACACCACCCAACAAGACAACTCTGCTTTCCCCACAAGTGTTGTCTTGAATGAATCCAACTACACCATATGGGCTCCTCTTATGAGAATGCGCATTGGAGCACGAGGGAAGGTTGGTTATCTGACCAGAGTAAAGGCTGAACCCGCCATGAATTCTGCAGAGTATGAAGCTTGGGCCACGGACAATGAAAAGGTGAAAAGTTGGCTAATTGACTCCATGGAATCCTCTCTCATGAACAGGTATATTCGTCTTCCTACTGCGAAAGATATTTGGGAAGCTGTAGAGAAAACCTTCTATGATGATTCTGATGAAACCCGAATCTTTGAGTTGAATAAAAAGTGTTTTGAAGCAAAGCAGAATGGAAGGCCCATTCCGACCTACTACAATGAGTTAGTGGCAATGTTCCAGGAGATTGATCAAAGGGTGGCCTCTCAACATGATAATGTTGCAGCTGTTGTTCAAGAAACTTCAGCAATGTCCCGGATGCGTGTTCACTTATTTTTGAGTGGACTTGACCCAGAGTATGATCAGGTGCGTGGAGAAATCCTACGCAAGGAGCCTAAATTCTCCTTGGAGCAGAGCTATGCTTACATTCGCAAGGTGCAATCAGAGAAACAAGCTATGGGGCGTTCGGTACCTACCGAATCTTCTGTTATGGCCGTTCAACGCCGACCAGGTCCTCCTCCAGGCTTCTCAGGTCCTTCTCCACGCCGTCCTCATGACAAACCAAACCCATACGCAAACAAAAAATGTGTTGTCTGTGGGGAAGTAGGTCATACCAAGGAGCGGTGCTATGAAGTGATTGGCTACCCTGATTGGTGGGACTTCACCAGGAAACCTCGAAAGAATCAGGGCAAGGCGGCTATTGCTACTACAGAGGAAGAGCATCTCAACAATGCCTCCGCTAATGTAGCGCAGTCAGGTATGAAGGGTAAGGCTACTTTGAATAATACATGGATAATTGATACAGGTGCATCTGATCATATGACCAATGACCCTAGTCTTGTGAAAAACCTTAGACGTTCCTCTCAAAATATTGTCTCTACTGCTGATGGTACTCCAACTCCGGTCATCGGAGAAGGTTCTATTATTGTATCTGATACCTTAACCCTTGAATCTGTCCTAGTTGTTCCCTCACTAGCTTATAATCTCCTATCTGTTGGTCAGATTATTTTAGCACTTGCATGATTGAGTTTTGCCGGTCACATGGAATTCGTCATCAAACCTCCAATTCTTATACTCCTCAACAGAATGGATTAGCAGAACGGAAGAACAGGCAGTTGATGGAAGTTGTTCGTGCTTCCTTATTTGGCATGAATGTACCTCGGTCCTATTGGGGAGAGGCAGTAAAATCTGCAGCATATCTTATCAACCGTACTCCTTCACGGGTGATTGAGTTTCAGAATCCTCATCAGAAGCTTCATACATTTTTGACCATCCCTTCCATGCCTAATTTGGAGCCCCGGGTGTTTGGGTGCACAGCCTATGTTCATATTCCCAAGCCTCAACGCAGCAAGCTTGATCCCCGTGCCCGTAAATGTATCTTTGTTGGTTATGCTGACTTCCAGAAGGGTTATCGATGTTATGATCCCCTTACTGGCACTTTACATGTCTCTCTTGATGTTGCTTTTCGTGAATCCGAGCCTTATTACTCAGGGGGAGCTTCTCAGTCTTCCCTTCAGGGGGAGAGAGGTTGTGAAGGGAACCCTCGTTGTTCTATTATTGATTTTGATGTCTTTGAAGACTTGGAAAATTTGGAGGATACATTTGAGGGTAGAAATTTGGAAACAGAAAATGCAGTTGCCGAACAGAGCATTGTGAATTCCGAGTCAGAAGAGACGACTTTTCTGGATAGTTTGAATCAAAATCAAGACGTATCTGAAGCTCACACACAAGATATTTCCCCTTCTGCATCACCAACTGAAGATCCTGGTCAGAATGATCCTCCTCAGGTACCCCTAAACTTTAATGAATCTTCTGGGTTAGAAAGTGTCGAACCTAGGAAATCACAAAGGGTTACAAAGGGAATTCCTAAGAAACAATATGAACCAGATATCAAAGCCAAAGCTAAATACCCTATAGCTAATTTTATGTCTAACCATAGGATTTCTGGGTCACATGCACTTGTTATTGATCAATTATCTACTGTATCTATTCCTAGTAACGTGCAGGATGCATTGACGGATCCAAAATGGACCAAGGCGATGAATGAAGAATTGGAAGCTCTTCAAAAGAATGCAACATGGGAGCTAATACCTATGCCAGTTGGAAAGAAGACTGTAGGGTGTCGTTGGGTATTTACTGTGAAGCTTAATGCAGATGGAACTATTAATAGATACAAGGCGAGGTTGGTTGCCAAAGGATACACACAACGTTATGGGATTGATTATGAGGAGACTTTTGCACCTGTGGCAAAGATCAATACTGTTCGGATTCTAATCTCACTTGCAGCAAACAAAGATTGGCCCTTACACCAGTTTGATGTGAAGAATGCGTTTATTAATGGGAATTTGGAAGAAGAAGTGTACATGGATGTGCCCCCAGGTGTTAAGAATTACCCAAGTGAAGTTGGCAAGGTGTGTAAATTGAAGAAGTCTTTGTATGGCCTGAAGCAATCTCCAAGAGCCTGGTTTGGGAGATTTTCAAAGTCCATGAGAGCCTTTGGGTACAGACAGAGCAATTCTGACCATACCTTGTTTATCAACAGCAAGAATGGTAAGATTACAGCTCTTATTGTGTATGTTGATGACATGATTGTTACAGGGGATGATCCGAAAGAGATGAATGAGTTACAAAAGTATCTGTCAAAGGAGTTTGAAATGAAGGATCTGGGGCAACTGAAGTATTTTCTGGGTATTGAAGTTGCGAGGTCTAAGAAGGGAATTTCACTGTCACAGAGGAAGTATGTTCTTGACTTACTTACTGAAACGGGGATGCTGGACTGCAGTCCAATTGAGACACCCATTGAGATGAATCACAGACTTACCATTTATCCTGATCAAATTCCAACTGATAAAGGAAGGTATCAACGTCTTGTAGGAAGGTTGATTTATCTTTCACATACTAGACCTGATATTGCTTATGCTGTGAGTGTTGTCAGTCAGTTTATGCATTGTCCTAGTGAAGAACATATGGATGCAGTTTTTCGGATTTTGAGGTATTTGAAGATGGCGCCCGGTAAAGGATTACTGTTTGAGAAAAATGATGAATTGGAAGTTGAGGGATACACAGATGCAGATTGGGCTGGTGATAAAACTGACAGGCGTTCTACATCTGGGTACTTCACTTTTGTAGGAGGGAACCTTGTCACTTGGCGTAGCAAGAAACAGAAAGTTGTGGCCAGATCAAGTGCAGAAGCTGAATTTCGAGGTATGGCACATGGAGTCTGTGAAATGTTATGGATTCGTAATGTCCTAAAAGATCTAGGTTACAAGCTTAGACAACCTATGGATTTGCATTGTGATAATAAAGCTGCAATTGAGATTGCACATAATCCAGTTCAGCATGATAGGACAAAGCATGTGGAGGTTGACCGTCATTTTATTAAAGAAAATCTTGACAGAAAGGTTATTCGTTTTCCATTTGTAAACTCAGAGGAGCAATTAGCTGATGTTCTTACTAAAGGAGTGTCCAGGAAGATATTTGACAGCTCAGTTGACAAGTTGGGCATGATAAATATCTATGCACCAACTTGAGGGGGAGTGTAGAATAGCTGTAAATCTTATGTAATTATGATTCTTATTTATTTAGGTTATCATGTAATTATAGGAATGATTGTTTCCTATTAGGGTTAGACTACTCCTCTTGTCCTTGTATATATACCCCTTTGTGGGATGAATAGAATTATTATTGAAAACCCTAAATCAAAGTATTCTTTTCTACTGAGTTAGCATGGGTCCGTGATTGGAAGCATATATGGCTAGAAGTGGATTCTTCCATTATTCTTAATTTTCTTCGCTCTCCTCATTTGGTGCCATTGCAACTTAGAGTAGAGTGGATGAATTGCTTGCAACGCATTTCTCAGATGCATTTCCGGTCCTCACATATCTTTCATGAAGGTAACCGAGTTGCTGACATCTTGGCAAATCATGGTACTTCTTTAACAAGCTTAGTTTGGTGAGACGTGACTCCTCCATTCATTGTTTCGACTTGTAATAGTGACTGTTTAGGTCTTCCACAATTTCGTTTTCGTTAGCTAGTTGTTCTTTAATGTTTGGTGTGTTCAACTATGGAGGTCTTGGCTTCGTCCCCCTCTTTTTGTATCTATTTTTTCTTTAATAACATGGGGTGGTAAGGAGGTTTCTTTGCCTCTCTTATCCCTCTTTTTGAGCCCAAAAAATATATATATATATATGTAAAATTTACATTATCTTTTTGAAAAAATTTTCTATGCCTATGCGGTGTAAGTGAACTAGCAAATCTCAGTCATTGCTATGCAATATTTTTTTTAAATTAAAAAAAAAAATGCTTGATGTTATCTAACTGTCTATTTCTGTTGGTGTAAGTGCACGTCGGTGCACTGAATACTCTATTTTTATTTTTACATTCTCAATAAATGTCATTTGATATTTTAAAATTATTGAATAATTATTCACCTGTGACCAATCAATGTATATGTACTATTAAGTTTAAGAATTAGATTAAAGACAAAGAGTTGCTGAACCGTTTAATGATTATGTGATCTATAATACATACGTGAGTTTCACTTTTATGACCCGTAGTCTTGAATCATTCATTTTATGTCATTCTTTATATGTTATATTATAATATATACAAATAACTAATCAAAACATTAATAGTTAAATATCCAATTATATTGAACAAATGATTAATTCTAACAACGATCAAAATAATCATAAAGAATCGTCTACCAAGTTGAAATTATATGAATGACATAAACAGAATACAAATAGCAGAACCTTTTCTTCTTTTTTAATAAAAGAATAACAGAATAGTTAAACGACCACTAACACGTGTTGAATTTCTTACAAAGAAATGTCATATTTTCTCTTTTGTGGAAAGGAAAAGAAGAAGGAAAGAACAAGAATTGTAGGATAAGGGTGGAGGACATTGTCATAATTTCACTCTGTAGGAAGCCAAATCCGACTCACATCGATCCACGTCGGTAACAGAGAGTGACTGAAAAAGAACTGCACATTTCAAAAAGCTAAAAACCATACAACCGGAAAAACAAAAATTATGACATTCCATTTCTTATTGCGTTTTTGCTCGGCCAAATCCAAATTTCATGACCCAATTTACACTCTCTCTCAATCTCTGCAAAACTGAATGCTTCCCGTGAAACGTGCGCAATAAGGTACCTCTCTGGCCTTTTCTTTGTAATGCATTCAAGTCCTCTCCTTTTCATTTTTCCTATAAATTTTGTGGCTTTTGGTATGATTTATGCTTGTGGATCTCACATGGGTTTGTTTTGTTTTTGGATTTTTATGGAAGAATGCATTGAAAATGTTGAAATCTTATGCCTTTTTCCATGATTCAGTGTTATGCAATTTTTCTCTTTTCCTCTGGATCTAATTTGCCTAATTTACGGTCATATTCTAGCTAGTTCTCTTTTGGATTAAAAGATTTTATCTTTTGATTATTTTCATTGAACATCAACATCAATGAGATAAATTTGAAGTAGGTGATTAGTTTGGAAATGTGTTAATGGTTAATAAATCAAGTTGAAGCTGTTTTGGTTCTTGGAGCAATAGGTTCTATATTGAATCATCTAATTTTGAATTTGCAAAGAGTTGTTGACAATTTATGCTGGGGATTGGTGGCAACATTGAAAAGGTCCCAGTTTCTGTGTGAGAGTTGAAATGTGATATCTTTACTGTTACCATGATGTGGATTCTGTTGAAAGACTCATTCTTGAGTCTGGGTTTATGTCCAATGTGTTAAAACTACATGATGCAACAAACAACACATCAACCACAAGATCATATCATACAACACACATCAAGAACAATAAACCATCTGCACAACAATCACATAATCTGCAGAATAGCTTTCCTAGCTGCACTAGGACTCCACCTGGATCAATGACGCTCTGGATCCCTGCAGAAACAACTTGACCAAGGTTAGACATCTTGAGCAACTGGAAACGAGAATGAACAGCAGCAGAACTAGAGCAGAAAGCCTTCTGTATGTCAACACCAAAAGCTTCAGAATGGGGCTGAACAATATGCTTAACAACGGTGATGAATACAGGGACTTTGCTCCCTATTTATATTGATCAATAAACCTGAGCTGGACTCATCCCATAAGGAGTCCAATACTTGCTTCATGTTTATCTTGATAGGAGACTTAGAATTTATCACAAACACTTAATGTAATTCAGGTTGATTACAAATGAGTTCCCTACTTCTACTAGGAGATATACCACTATGCCAACAAACCCATCAGACGACAGACTTTGACTGTCGTCTGATATGAAGAAAATCTGTCGTCTATTAAGCTGATATCTGATTGGTGTTCAGACGACAGTCAATGCCCGACGTCAGAAGATGACTCAGACGACAGTCACCAAAAATATATCTGTCGTCTGAATGTAGCTCAGATATACACAAAATGGTAGTATATGTGGTTAAATATGATATCAGACGACAGTCAAATGTTGTTGTTGTTTAACTTTAGCAACAGACTTTAATAATTTTTTATTGTCTTAAAAAATATGAGACAACAATAAAGTGTCTACTGAATGTGTAGAATTCAGAAGTTTATTTTCAAAATCTGTTGTGTGAACTTCATTGACACAACATTTTCTTTCATTTATCTATTGTGTCTCTTATTCTAAAAGGACTTTTAATTGTCCTCTGATTGTGTGGATGCTTGAAATCTCTTTGTTATTTCTGATGTGTGTACTCCTTTCAAACCACAGTCGTTGATAACATTCTATTGTTTGATATTGTTTAAAAAGACATTTATATGTCGTCTGAATATGGAGATAGTTGATGTTTCATTGTTACGTCTGTTGTGAGAAAGTATCATACATCACAATATTCTGTCGTGGGAATGAGACTAAGACTATAGAAATTTATTTTTGTCTGTTGAATCTTCTTGTTTCAGACAACAGTATTTTGCCTGAATTCTGTTGTTGGACGTTCAATTGTTCCACATTTTTATATTGTGTGATTTGGTTTAAAACCACAAAATTTGGCTTCAATGTGCCATACCAGAACCTGGAAATAAACATAAACCACAGTATATACCAATACCATTCATTTAGAAAATGTACCATATATTCATCAAATATCTGGAAATCACTAACATATCCACTGCAAATCATGTACTACCATTTCCATATTCCACCAATGTACATCAAATGTTGAAAATAATCAACAGATTAAAATCAATGGAGGCTAAAAGTGACTAATCAGCTGCTAAGGTTAAAATGATCGATAATAGCAAAAGCTGATCATTTGGTTAGGCAAAAACCCTCCAATATCTAGCTATATAGGCATGCTGATGTCAATATGCACAAAAACAGACCCTAACTATTCATGTACGACAAACCTCCTAGCACGCACACTACATATCTGGAAACATGATAACATGCTTCGCCCATTCTGCCCGAACTTGATCAATGTCCTTTTCAGTGTAAACCAGATTTGTCCTTCTTTCCCACTGCAAAAAACAAAAACAAAAACCAAGACCCAAATCAAATCACTATCATATATCCCAATGATGAAAAAGTCATACTGAAACCATGAAATACAATCTGTTATGGTATCAAAAACACATACTTTAGCTGCAAACTCCAAATTCTTATCTTCCACTATCTCCTTCATGTAGCGCATGATCCAATACCCACAAGTCTTACTATCTTTCTGCTCCGGAATGCCTGAAAAAAAAAAAACACCGTACCATATCAGAAGCACTTAAGAGTATCAAACCTTAGGTGATAAGACCCAAAAAACGCAATTAACTTACAGCAAGATTTTTCCATTGAATGGTTTTCTTCCCTTTCTTATTCTTGTGTGCATTGTAGATTTTAATGGAGCTTGCAAATCAATAGCAGACCATCAGCATATATAATGCACAAACAACTCCTAGTTATCGACTTATACAGTGAAAAATCAATCAACTCACTTGTCCAGAATTGTTTTCCATTCACCAGCGATGAGTCGCCTCTTTAACGGATCCATGAAGTGAATGGTTTCTTCAGCTGGATTCACAGCAGACAATGTCCAATGACCACTATATGCAATAAACAAAACTCATTATAAGTTTAAACTAGTTTATATAAAGCATTCACCAAAACGTAATATAACACAACATACTGCATAGTAATTCAGTTTACACACCCTGAATTATATGGGACCAAATAAATTTGCCCAGACTTCCCATTTATGAACCGATTTGATACTAAGCGAGCTCGTTCGGTTGGATTTCCACAACCACTTGCACCCGTGTGAGCAGGGTCGACAAAAGCGACCATGTCATTCATCTTAGCCTTCTTCAACACACCTTGAAGGTAGCTACATCGACATTTCACAACATTTCAACTGATTTCACAAATGAAAAATCACAAAACCTAACAAATAATAGGAAACTTTAACGTGTTGCATTACCTCATGTAAAAAACAATGCAGCTGCCTGAAATTTCCAATAAGTGTGTCATAGCATAGATGTCCTTTCTAAAGACAAAGGCTTTATGTGGATGACCAAAAAGTTCTGGTCCAAAAGTGGCGTGGATGGTTGCCCCATTCCGCAATCCAATGTTTGCCCAAATGCATAAGTCCTTTAAAGGTGCAGGGAGATTCGATGGCAGGATTTGCAAGTCTTCCTTATCATCAAACATATCTTTCTGTGGCCTATTAGGAATTTTACGCTTTGGTTTTTTCTAATGTTGTAAAAATGAAGTTAGATTATAATCCATAATCACATATGCAGAAGTAAACACAAAGAAATTGAGTTACCTTCCCACCAGGTGCAGGGGCAATAACAAGGTTCCTCGGCCAAGCGACACAAGTCCCAATGGCATCCTTGACCTTCACTATCTCATCTTTTATGGGAAATGGCAGCAAAGCTTCAGGAACAACAGTTTCTGTGATAGAGACACGCAAATTCTCCTCTCCAAGTGGAACACCATGGATTGTTTGCTGTTTGGTCTCAAGGTCGACACTGATGACAGTTCCAATAGCCACAATGTTTTCCACCGTGTCAATGGCCAGTTTATACTTGGTCTCACCTAATTGTTCCTATACATGAAACAAATTAAATCCATACAGTTCTATATCCAAAAATCCATATCAGCATACCTACAAAGTTCAAGTATTTAGGCAAGCACGATATTTACCTCTTCACCATGTACTGGTGCCTCTAGTACAATGACATCTTCTCTAACCTCCTCTTCCAATATCGGGTTTAACCGTACCCTCTCATCACTGGGCTGCACAATTTCCTCTTCAACCTCGATGCTCACTTCATCTCTTAAAACCAACTTCTTCTTCACACCCTTCACCTCAGCTTCAATATTATCATGTGCAGCCTTCTCCGCAGCCTTCTCCCCATGGCGAGAACAACTCCCTTGTCCTGAACCAAGCTCATTAACTGCTGTGACAGGTTTGGGGGACTCAACAGGCAGCTCTTTCCCATCGACCTTCGCTTCTAGCTTCGCAATCCTCTCAGTCCAATAAGCTCTCTCCTCAGCAAGTTTTCTATCCCTCTCCTCCTCCCATGCAGTTCTTTCCTTAGCTAACAAAACTTCCTTCTCCTCCTCTAGTATCTTCTTCAGCGATAACCTAGTCCTCTGTTCAAAAGTCATCTTTTGCCGTTTTGGCAAGTTGAAATATAAATCGGGCTTGACATTGCCACCAACACCTCTAACCCTACCTCTATGCTCCGGATTCCCCAATGCAAGAGTGAGCACATCATCAGACCCAGATGTGGCAATTTCCCCTTCAGCCTCCCTTTTCCTTAAATGTTCCTGATTCAAAATATCCGCGTTAAATGCTGCGATAGCATTACATCCATGCATATATAAATTAATATGAACTTGATGTCCATACTTACAATTTTTTCGGCTTTCTTCTCTACCTCAGGTTGTTTGAAGTTGCCATTCCTATCTTGCCGAGCCTTAATCCACATTGTAGCTCTATCAAGTTCTTGTAAAGGGACACTTTCAGACTTTGACAAATGAAAACACAATGAATTAGTTAATATTCTGTACATATCACCTCAGAATATGTTGACTCGTCTAAATATAAAACTAACCAGTTCTTCCATTAAATTTGCATAACCTTTGCGTGACATACGATGAGGATATTTATTCTCCTTTCGCTTTGCAATTTGGGCTTCACGTATTTCCTGCAAACCATAACATAAGTAAATTAGAAACTGCAATGAATATTCATAGAGAGAGCACCTTCTGAAACCAAAAAACACAACAAATTTTATCAAATCAGTAACCTGGAAGGTAGCTGAAAGCCTATCAGCAACAAACTGGTGCCAAGTATCCTTCGTTATGCTTCGGTAATCATCTGGAGGATTTTCTAACAGTTCTGGTTCATCCATATAAGGGATGATGTACATGTTTGTTAACTTGCTCTTGAACTCTCTCCATTTAGTTGCAGCAGATGAAATCACCATTTTTTTAAGCTCTTTAGGCACCACAAATGCATCCTACATACATGTACAATAAACTAAGCTACTGTAATGCAAAGCTAATTAACATGTAGAATATATATAAACTAATCAAGCTGAAATATGGTCAGTAAGTACCTTTATAGATTCCCATATCTTTTCCTTTTCATCTAGATCCACTTCTCTCCAATCATTTATTGAGATAGGGATCTTCGTCCGTGCCAACACCCCAATGTAAGACTGCATTTCTTTTGCAGCCTTACCAACAGGTTCTCCTTTTTCATTAAACTTCACAGTGAGCCTCTTTCCTCGGATAAGCCTGTTTGTAATGCGGCTCATCGTAACCATTCCTCGCTTCAGCAACTTCAATCCACCAGTTCTGTTTTCATCATCATCCTCCTCAGACTTCTTGGTCTTACTGGAAACAGACTTGTTCGTTGACTTGGTTGATGACACAACCCCGTTGGACTTAGCAGTTATAGTCATGCTAGTCCGAGACTTCTTGGGGGAGGCAGCCTTTTTGGTAGTCCGACCCTTCTCGGGAGAGGCAGCCTTTTTGGTAGTTCGACCCTTCTTGGGAGAGGCAGCTGTTGATGTAGTATTAGACTTCTTGGGAGAGGCAGCCTTTTTGGTAGTTCGACCCTTCTTGGGAGAGGCTGCTTTTTTGGTAGTTTTAGATATGGGATTGGCAGCCTTTTTGGTTGATGTCTCAGCCCCTTCAATTGCTAGAATTGGTGTTGCTGGTTTTGTCCTCGATCGTTTCATTGCCACAGCCTTAATCCTTAGAGCTATGGCTCTTGCAGAACTTGATGATCTAGTAGAAGGCGACATCATCTGAAACACATAACCCAAATGCATGTTGTTAGCTACATGTTAATACTATCATGATAAGATTCAGTTAATAGTTAAACAAAATATCAATAAAAATTAACTAAAGCAATAGTGTAACACGAAACAAATGGATGAAAGTGGTCTGTGTATATTATTCTTAAACTTGTAGCCTACTTAACAAAGCAAGAAATCAAAACAAAGAAAAGCAGCCTATACTAATATCAGCCTATATAATTAAACACGTCGACCATCCTCATTCTCAACCCATATTCCTTCATCGCCATCTCGAATATAGGAGCTAGGCAGATCACCAACTACATCATCAAAGGTCTCAATCGATGGCATTGTAGGAATGAATGGGTGTTGTTCCAGTTCAATATCTTCCATTTCTTCATCATTACACCCTCCTTGGTAGTCTCTTTCCGGGCACCGCACTACCACTGACCATTGATCATCAAGGGGGTCTTGTATGTAGAAAATCTGTTTCACATGGGTAGCTAAGACAAACGGATCATTTAAATGCCCTACCCTATCAAGTTTAACCAAAGTAAACCCAAGTTCGTCTACTTTAACCCCCCTAGCTGACTCCACCCAATCACACATGAAGACGGGTATCCTAAACTTGTAGTAGTCCACCTCCCAAATTTGTTGTATCCTGCCGTAAAAGTCCATATCATCAGTTTTAGGGTTTTTATCCCTTGCACTAGCAACTTGCATTGCATCAGCAACCAAAAAAACCCCGCTATTTTGAACTGATCGTACTTTGTCACGCTCCAAAGTGTTAAAATCAACCCCATTCACATGGTAACCACCAAATGTAGGGACCTCCATTTTTGGTCCACCAGCCAGCCACCTAATGGTTTCAGGAACATCATTATCGGCAAATCTCATTTCATTTGCAACCTACAAATAAATTGACATGTCAAAAGTATGGAACCACACAAGTTTATTGAACTCGAAACTCAAAATTGAATAGACATTATACTACTGCAATGAGGTCGAAGATAAGTTATGTACCCTCTCCTTGAACCAACCAGCAAAGGTAAGGTTCTGTTTGTCCTTCAACCACTTCTTATTTTTTTTTAACCTTGGAAAACTCAACTTTAGGAATTCCATATGCTCTCTGCAATGGAAGAAAAACTAAGCAAATGAGCAACATAACTGAACACGCGTAAGGTGATATAGTACAAATGATCGAAAACAAAACATAAGTAAAATTATTACTTACTTGAAATAAGGGATTGCATCTTCAGTGTTCGTGCATACACATAGGTGGGCCATGTCAAGCTGCTTTCTGTCGACAGTAATGATGGTGGCACCTGATAAAGGCTTGCAGCCATTTAAGAGCCCAAGTTTGGTTCTCCAAGGGATCCCAACAGTGGTAGCCTCTCTAGGAAGCATACGTTCTGAGCAAAACTCAACTGCCTCTTCTACAATGTAACACTCTGCAATGCACCCTTCAGGAAATTGTCGATTTCTCACATATCCTTTGAACACTTTCATGTACCTCTCAAAAGGGTACATCCATCTAAAAAATACCGGACCACATAACTCGACTTCCCTAACAAGATGGACAGTTAGGTGAATCATTATGTCAAAAAATGATGGTGGAAAGAACTTCTCAAGCAAGCAAACTGTATCGACCAGGTCTGCTTGCATTTGTTGCAATTTTGAAACGTCGATCACTTTACTGCATATTGCTTTGAAGAATAGGCAAAACCGAATAATTGCGTACCTAACTGGTTTCTCCAAAACTGAACGTAATGCAACAGGGAGAAGAAGTTGCATTATAGTGTGGCAATCATGTGATTTAAGACCAGCAAGTCGTAAATCCTCCATTGACACCAGATTTCGTACATTGGATGAAAACCGAACTGGAACGGTCATATTGAAAAAGGAACTGCAAACAATCTTTCTCTCATCTAGGAACAAGTTCCAACTACCCAAAGGCAACTTGTCCCTTTTTGCAGCAGTTGTAGGCTTCAAATCAGTCCGTATACCCATTTCGACCATGTCTAAACGAGCAGCAGCCCCATCCTTAGTCTTCCCAGAAATGTTCAACAGCGTACCAAGAATAGCATCACAACAATTCTTCTCAATGTGCATCACATCAAGATTATGTCTTACCGGAAGATGTTCCCAGTAATCAAGTTCGAAGAAAACAGACCTTTTTTTCCAGCAAGGTCTGTTTTCATCTTCAAGACCCTTATAAGGGGGAGGAGGGTTTTTCTTGCCAAATGGTCGATTTAGACCTTGAACTCTGGTCAACACCTCCTCTCCAGTTAATGGTGTAGGAGCTTCACCCTCCTCTATGGTGTTGTCGAAAGCAGCAGCTTGCTTTCTATAAGGATGATGTCGTGGCAGCCATCGTCGATGCCTCATGAATGCCATTTTTTTAGAGTGCTTCAACCTATAGGGTCTTGTCTGATCAACACATATTGGACAAGCATTGTATCCTTTCACAATGCTTCCCGATAAATTCCCATACGCGGGAAAATCGTTAATTGTCCATAATAGTATCGCCTTCAGTTTAAAATACTCTCCTCTTACAGCATCATATACTCTCTCAACCCCATCCCACAACACTTTCAAATCATCCACTAATGGCTGTAGATAGACGTCAATGTCATTTCCGGGTTGTTTGGGTCCAGAAATTAACATAGTCAACATCATGTACTTCCTCTTCATGCATAACCATGGAGGAAGGTTATAGGTGATAAGTATAACAGGCCAACATGAGTATTTGCTACTTAGAGAACTATGTGGATTAAACCCGTCTGATGAAAGCGCTAATCTAAGGTTCCTACTTTCTAGACCAAAGTCTGGCCATTTTGTGTCAATCATTTTCCAAGTTGGGGAATCGGCTGGATGCCTCATCATTCCATCTTTCTTTCGATCATTGGCATGCCAAGTTAGCTCCTTAGCTGACACTGTCGATTGGAACATCCGTTTGAACCTTGGGATCGGAGGGAAGTACCACAATACCTTCCCCGGAACCCCTTCTTTCTCAGATTTGTCCTTTCCAAGTTTCCACCTTGATTCACCACAAGTTGGACAACTGGTCGCATCAGCATGGTGCAATCTGTACAAGATGCAGTCATTTGGACAAGCATGAATCTTTTCATACCCCATCCCCAATGCGGAAAGTGTTCTTTTAGCCTCATAAGTAGACCCTGGTAAGTCATTTCCTTCTGGAAGCAAGAGGCCAATCATAATTAACATATCTGAATAGCACGCATCAGTCATGCCATGCTTTGCTTTCAGATTGAATGTTTGTATCAAACCATTCAACTTGGTTGTCTTGGTACAACCAGGATATAGAGGCTTATCTCCATCTTCTACAAACTGCATAAACTCGTTCGAGTCTTCCGAAATCTCCTCATCCTCACTACCCTCTAACCCTACAGCTTCTGCTTGTATGCCTAAATCAGGATTCATTTCGACTGTTTCAGAATCCCCTCTAAGAGCATGCAAGGCAGAAGCAGATGGTTCTCCATGCCACTTCCAATGCTTATAACTAACATCAATACCGTTAAAAAATATATGGTCCTTAATCAGCCCTATACCACCAAAATCAGTGTTATGGCACTTCAAGCAAGGGCAACATATTTTATTTATGTCCCTTGCATTATCCGATGCAAATTTCAGAAATTCTTCAAGTCCTAACTGAAACTGTAGTGATCTTCTATCAGCCTTCATCCATGACTTATCCATCTTATATAGAGAAACAAATGTATCAATTACAATATTAACATTAGACCTAGCTAGGATCATGCTACATAAACTAGCTAGTGCACACAAACATGTACATTTATGCACATCTGAAATCAAGCAATACAATAAAGCAATTAGCTACTTCATATACATTTAGCACTTCATCAAGCGATACGATAACAGGGGCATTTGACATAGTATAAATCTTTCTAGTTTTACATCATCATATAATTCATACTTAATACCAGCCATGTAATAATTCGACATTGCTCATTTGTAGTCCAGCACAGGAAAAATGGAAAAAAAAAAACAAAACAAAACAAAAAACAAACTTGTAATGATCATGGAACTCACCAAAAATTGATTTAAGTCAAAGCCAATTCAAACACCACAACTTGTTTCCACCACTTCCAGACTTGTTTAATTCATAATGTCACTGATTTTTCAACTCTGCAAATCATAAGACAGTGTCAATTTGTTTGACGTGTTAAGAGTTTCATTATGTATCCAGCATCAGATTAATAGCAAAGGTGAAAAACCATAACCACAAGGTCCCTAATTTACACGTCCACATGGAAATGGCTACCATCAGATTTTGAGACAAAATACTTGCAGTTCACATGATTATGACAATCCAATACTTACAGTTCATACAAAATACACAAACCCATAGTTGACTTTTCAAAACTTCAATACGGAATAGCCGAACATTAAGAATTGTTTTACTGTCCAACCATTGGATGGTGAGCAATCCACATAAGAGCCAATGTAAGAGCCAAGATGAAAAATAGAAATGTAAAGCATATTTCGATAATGACATAACACAGTAAACAGCAAATGCCCACATGGAACCCAAACTATGATTGGGTCAATGCCCACATACAATCACAATTCTAGGTTTGGTTACAATTAAATGTTGTCAAGAAAGAGACCAAATTCTATAACTTTAATTGGAGAAAGTGAAGGAGTAGTGAAGAAAAAGAGCAGAGCTTTACTTTCGGAATTCAATGACTGTCAATTCAGATTGGCAAATGCTTTCCAGTTAACCCAGGCCAGTACTAAAACAACAACATTATGCTATTTGTCATTTAACTTCAACAAAAACCCTAACACTTATAACCTCGCATCCCCAATTCGATTAAAACCCAGAAAAAAAAATTCAAGATTCAAAGGAAATTTCATTTTCAAGCCTGTAAATCCCCAATCCAACAAAAACCCTAAATAGATGAACAATGAATCTAAGGGCTTACCAGCATAGATAAAGAGCTACTGATTGAGACCCATGAAATTTGCAATGAGGTTTGGATGATTTCGCGATTTAGGTTTGAAACAAAGACTCAGATGTGGAATGAGGATTTCTTCGTCTGTCGAAGAGAGATGGGGAATGGACGGAGTATGAGGTTCTTCGATCTGGGTTCTTAGTTATGATTAGGGTGTTTCGATTTGGCAAGAAATTTGGATTTTCATCAGTTGGAAGGGGGTCTTGTCAGAGTGTTGCGAAGGAAAAGTTTGCTCTCTACCGCTTTAGGTTTTAGTTTTCATAAAGTCGGGGAGAGAATCTCATTAAGTGTTCCAAACTAAGCTACTGTTTGTTGTGCCAAAAAAAAAAACACAACAAAAAAATCCAAAGCCAATTTACTCCTTTGACGACACAACATATATCTGTCGTCTGAATACAAACAAAAAAAAGAAGCTACGACCAAAAACGAAATCAATTTATCTCCTTTGACGAGACGACAGATAACTGTTGTTTGAAAACAAACTTAATTCTCAAGACCAACTTTGTATGGTATTGTTGATATTCAGACGACAGTTTTTACACTGTCTGTCGTTAAAATATATCAGACGACAGAAACCAACATGTCTGTCGTCTGAGCTCTGTCGTCTGATGAGGTTATTGGCATAGTGTACACCCACGTAGATAACTGGAATTAGAGTTATATTCATGTACTCCTTGTTATTTACATAGGATTAAATCAACTGGTTTTATCTCAATGTGATTAAGATAATGTTAAGTCCACATATTCTAACATTCTCCCACTTGGACTAACATTGTCTGTACACAACACAATTGAACCAATAACCCCATATAGACAACAAACTGAAGTGTGCACTGAAATACACAAAAACTCATAGCTCATTCAGCTTGGTCAATTTACAGAAAATAATACCTCAAACCAATTTTGATTAAATAACCAGATTGATTAAAGATCACTAACATCAAATACTGCAATCACATAAGCTCAAAGTGATAATAAGAGCAAAATTTGGATAAGTATATCTACCTGCAAAAATCCAATGCTCATAATCCAACAGAATGATTTTGACAACTCAAAATCTTAACAGCAAAACTGAAAACACTAGTGAACTGATATTTGCTTAACTGAAAACTGAAACTGAACCTGCAAATTCCTCAATGCAGAAAAGTTCACTTGACAACACACACTGATATTTTAAAGTTCAAGAACTGTAATTTTCAAGACTGTAGAAATTAAAATAATGCCAAAACGAAAAGAACACATATATGAAATACCTCATTTTATTCAGAAACTGCAGTATCAAAATTACAAGCAAAAACAAAAACGACAATAACTGGAGCAAGAATCCTATTACACAAAATAAAATTCTAAAAATTAAAATTGGCTCCCACTGAACTCAAGCCTCCAATTCAGATAGAATTCCCATGTTCTTAGTATGCTTCTGAAAACTTGTAACTGATAATGCTTTAGTGAAGGGATCTGCTAGCTGTGACTCTGTATTTATGTTCAAAACATTTATCTCACCATGCTTCACTCTTTCTCTAACACTATAGAATTTTAAATCTATGTGTTTAGAGAGTTGTTGGACCTCTTACTGTTTTTACCAAAAAAAACTGCAGCCTCATTATCACAAAATATCTTCAATGCATCTGAAACAATTGAACTCAATACTTTAGTATTCAATAGAAAATTTTTGATCCACAAGCCTTCACAGACTCCTTCATAAATGGCTATGAACTCAGCCTGCATAGTGGAGGTTGAAATCAATGATTGTTTCATGGTTTTCCATGCAACAGCCCCTCCTGCAAGCATGAAGACATAACCAGATGTGGACTTTTTAGAATCCGGATAATGGCCTGCAAAGTCTGAATCAGTATAGCCAACTAGTTCAAGCTTCTTTACTTGTCTATAAACTAACATGTGAGATTTGGTTTTCTGCAGATATCTAAGCACTTTCTTTCCTGCAACCCAATGTTCATGGGTAGGATTAGACTGAAACCTAGATAAAATTCCAACTGCAAATGAAAAATCAGGTCTGGTGCAGACCTATGCATACATTAGGCTACCAATTAACCTGGCATAAGGCTTGCTTTCCATATCAGACATCTTCCCCCTATTTTTAGAATTTTTGTTTTTGGACAGTTTGTCACCCTTTGTCATAGGTGCATCACCTGAAGCACAAGATTCCAAACCAAATCTTTTCAACACTTTTGTGATGTAATTGTGTTGAGATAAGCCTAATAAGCCTTGTGACCTGTCTCTCTTAATTTCAATTCCTAAAACATAGGATGCCTCACCCAAATCTTTCATGTCGAAATTATTAGACAGAAAAGCTTTGGTATCTCTAAGCAATTTAAAGTCAGTACTAGCTAAAAGAATATCATCCACATACAGTATAAGAAAAATAAAATTATTCCCAACTGTCTTAATGTATACACATTCATCTACAATATTTTCTGAAAAGCCAAAAGATGAAATCACTGAATCAAACTTCTTATACCATTGTCTAGAAGCCTGCTTAAGTCCATAAATTGATCTTTTCAGTTTGCATACATGATCTTCTTTTCCTGTTTTCACAAAACCTTCAGGTTGTTTCATATATATGACCTCATCTAACTCTCCATTCAAAAAGGCTGTTTTCACATCCATTTGATGCAGCTCCATATTATAATGAGCTACTAGAGCCATTATAATCCTAAATGAGTCTTTAGTTGAAACTGGAGAGAATGTTTCTGTATAGTCTATCCCTTCCTTTTGTGTGAAACCCTTAGCTACTAGCCTGGCTTTATGCCTTTCTACATTTCCATTTGCATCTCTCTTTGTCTTAAACACCCACTTGCAGCCTATTGGTTTTTGGTTTGGGTTTGGTTTAACCAATTCCCATACTGAATTCTGCTGCATTGACTCAATCTCAACCTTCATAGCCTTCTGCCATTCTCCAACTTCATGGCTCTCAATAGCTTGCTTGAAGCTTGAAGGATCATTATCCTCACCTAGGATATCAGTTTCTTGCAGGTACACTACAAAATCACTATCTTCCCCATATAGTGGTCTTCTTTCTCTCTGGGATCTCCTAGGCTGAGTTGGAATTTGTTCTTTTGTAGGGTTATTTTCTAAATGGACATCATTCATAGGTTCATCTATATGAGGTTCTAAACTTATTGGTTCTTCTAAAGCTTGATTTTGGCTTGGAGTTTCTGTATCTGCATTATCTGCATTGTTTGACTGAATTAAAGGTAAGATATTCTGTAAATTTTGATTTTCAGTAATTTCTTCTAACTCCAAGGACAAGTCTTCAAAGTTAGTATTACTAAATCCTTCATCCAGAAATTTTGCTTGATGAGTTTCAAAAGTTCTGGTAAAATTTTGAGCTGCATAGAACCTATAGCTTTTAGATTTCTCACAGTAGCCAATAAAATGGCAACTGACTGTTTTGGATTCAAGTTTCTGTGTCTGTGCATTTGGCAACTTTGCCTCAGCCTTGCATCCCCACACATGGCAGTGATGCAAGCTGGGTTGCCTTCCACACCATAACTCAAAAGGTGTTTTGTCTACTGATTTACTGGGTGATCTATTGCAAATATAATTTGCAGTCTTAAGAGCTTCACCCCATAAAAATATAGGTAGGCCTGTAGTGCACATCATACTTCTCACCATGTTTAATAAAGTCCTATTTTTCCTTTCTGCTACTCCATTTTGTGTAGGATTATAGGGAGTTGTGTACTGAGCCTTAATGCCATTTTCCTGTAAATATAGTGCAAAAGGACCCTTCTGCTGGCCTGCTTCAGTGTGTTTCCCATAGAACTCCCCTCCCCTATCAGATCTCACTAGCTTAATTTTCTTCTCTAGTTGTAATTCAACTTCAGTTTTATAAATTTTGAATGCATCTAGAGCTTGTGATTTTTTTGACAGTAAATAGATATAGCAGTACCTGGAAAAATCGTCTATGAATGTGATGAAGTAAAAATTTCCACATATAGTTTTGTGTTTAAATGGACCACATATGTCTGTATGTATTAGTTCTAATAGGTTTTGACTTCTTAAGGCCTTTTTCTTTCTGCAGTTTGTCAATTTACCTTTAAAACACTTAATGCAGTCCTTTAAATCAGTATAATCCAATGCAGGTAAAATTTTGTTTTTCTCGAGTGTTTTCAGTCTTTCTTTAGATATATGGCCTAATCTTCTATGCCATATATTTGCAGACTTATTATTGAACAATGTTCTTTTTGTACCTGTGACAGTGTTATCCTTAATAGTGTTTTGATTATTTTCAATCAACATAATCTCCTGTTGAGCAACAGAACAATTTAATTTCAAATAATCATGCCTAAACACACCACAGCCAAGATAATTTGAATCCTGAAACAACTTTATTCCACTGAAATCAATAATGAGTTTGCAACCAATCTTAACTAAAAGACCTACTGAAATCAAATTCCTTTTCAAAGAAGGAATATAATAAACACTATCTAGAAAAAGAAAATTTCCTAAGCCTAAATCAATCTTCAGAGTCCCAATGGCCTTAACTGCTACCCTCGAACCATTCCCTACACAGACTTGGACCTCACTTTTCTTTGGTGTCCTCCTGTTTGTTAAACCCTGCAAGGAATTCGTAATGTGTATAGGTGAGGCTGAGTCTAACCAGTAAGAGTGAGATGCTATATTAACAAAATTAATTTCTAGAGAAAAGACAGAATTTGGAAAAGACTCACCCTTCTTTATCATCCAAGCCTTGAAACCACTGCAGTCTCTCTTCATGTGCCCTATTTTCTTGCAAAAATAGCACTTAAACTTAAAAGGTTTCTCAGCTTTATGTTCTGCAGGTTTGCCGGGTACTTTAGTGGTGGTAGTCTTCTTGGCCTTAAGTTTGTTCTGTTTCTTCCACTTAGGCTTCTCAACTAGGTTGACTGCAGTAGCTGGTCTGCCTTCCTTCCTGATTCTCTCTTCCTCTACTACACAGATAGAAATTAACTTGTTCAAATCCCAGTTAGACTCTTGGGCATGGTAGGAGGTTCTCAGGTTACTGTAGGTGTTAGGCAATGACTGAAGTGCCACATGCACTACCTGAGAGTCTTTAACTCCCATGTCTAAATCCCTCAGCCTCGAGTTGAGGTCAATTAGCTCCATAATGTGCTCCCTTACACTTCCTTTTCCTGAAAACTCCAGCTCATTAAATCTTTTGGATAGCCTAGCAGCCTCAGCTTTGTCACTCTCCTGATATTTGTCTCCTATGGCTTCTAGGAAATCCATGGCAAGCTCTGGCTCAATGATCGAGGCCCTAATTGTGTCAGACATAGAGGTTCTTATCACATTTTTGGCTTTCCTATTGGCGCTATACCACTCCTTATAGTATTTTCTATCTTCTACTGTGCTCTCAGTGTCTAGCTCTAATGGTTGTTCCTCAATCAAGCAAAGATCCATATTTTGATGCATAGACAGATAAAATTCAACTTGGTTTCTCCACTTCTTATAATTCCATCCATTAAGCAACTGAATTTGGCCTATAGTGACCACATTTAGACCTCAAAAAACAGAAAAATAAAGAAAATAAGATTTCTGCAGTAAAAGATTTTATCTGTGTGTTAATCTTTAAAACAAAATCATGTATTTGAATAACACAAGCAAAAGACATAAAATTCAAAAGCAGTCATGAGCTTTAAAATTTTAGCAGATACATGATTAGTTTTCCATAAAACCCCATAACTGAAATAACATCAAGTAACACCTTTGTGGCATAAAACTCAACATTCTAAAGTTCTAAATCACCATACTGCATTTAACAAAAATCAGTCATTCCTTGAACCAGTCAAAATCTTTGGATAAGAAAAGCTTCAAGGTATCTAAATAGATAGTTGTGATTACATATGATGCTGTTCTGCATTCAGAATTACACAGTGAACAACTTCTTTGGAAGACAAAATATAAGTGCAATTTTAAATGCAGAAACACAAGTTCCAGTTTTGTTAAAACTTAAAATCCTTGAAGAGTGATAATGAAAACTTGCTTTGTGCAAAATGACCAATACAATCTTTCAAGAATATCAAAACTAGAATTAATAACCATATGCTCAGTTTCTGTATGAACTTATTGATTTATGCCATGAAAATAACAATACTGCAGATTTTATGTTGGGAGATATATTCCTAATTGTTAACCAAAAACCATAGCATACTTAAAACAACCAATACTCAATCAAAATCATCAAATCATACCATCACAGTAATCATATAGTTCTCAAAACCAAAACTTCATATCACACGATTACAGTAAGTCATTCAACCATATATGCAGAATTCCTTCAATATGCATGATCAAGCATTCCAAATATGATTATGACAACCCTTTCCATATGCTAAACAATAATCCATATGACAACCCTTTCCATATGCAGAAATTGAAATACAAGTTCTGGGATTCCCAATGAACATACCTTGGCCTCTGCTACAACGCTGCAAAAAATATTTTATAGCGGAAGCAAAAGAAAACAAGCAACAAATTTCAACCCTTCCACATGATCCAATCAATTCTAAAGAGGGGTCTTGAATCCCATAACCGAGAATTCATCTCAGTGAGCCCTAACTCAATCCGATCCCTAAAGCAAAAGTGACCGCTATGTTCCAACGGTAATATTCTTTAATTTTGAACTCGGGTTTGGGCTTATTTGCTTAATGAATTGGATTAGTATTAAAGCCGGGTTAAAACCACTTAAGGCCTGCTTTTAGTCTAAACAGAAAATATATATATATATATATTTTTTTTTTTTTAGAAAATAGTTTTCACAATATGAATTTTCTGAACAAAAACAAAAAACGCATGATATGTGTTTTATGAAGTTCCTAAGCTCTGATACCATTTGTTAAAACTACATGATGCAACAAACATCACATCAACCACAAGATCATATCATACAACACACATCAAGAACAATAAACCAGCTGCACAACAATCACATAATCTGCAGAATAGCTTTCCTAGCTGCACTAGGACTCCACCTGGATCAATGACGCTCTGGATCCCTGCAGAAACAACTTGACCAAGGTTAGACATCTTGAGCAACTGGAAACGAGAATGAACAGCAGCAGAACTAGAGCAGAAAGCCTTCTTTATGTCAACACCAAAAGCTTCAAAATGGGGCTGAACAATATGCTTAACAACGGTGATGAATACAGGGACTTTGCTCCCTATTTATATTGATCAATAAACCTGAGCTGGACTCATCCCATAAGGAGTCCAATACTTGCTTCATGTTTATCTTGATAGGAGACTTAGAATTTATCACAAACACTTAATGTAATTCAGGTTGATTACAAATGAGTTCCCTACTTCTACTAGGAGATATACACCCACGTAGATAACTGGAATTAGAGTTATATTCATGTACTCCTTGTTATTTACATAGGATTAAATCAACTGGTTTTATCTCAATGTGATTAAGATAATGTTAAGTCCACATATTCTAACACAATGATGATCCAGTTCTTGCAATACTGTAGGTACAACTGTTGTACATGTTGTTTTGGCATTCCCATACAAAGAGTCCCTTTACTGATCTCGGAGAATCAGGTATACATGCATTTGCAGTCCCTTCATGTGGAGTCAGTTTTTAGGAAGTGGTTTTGGGCTTTATGGATTTATATTCTTAAAAGATTTTCTCTGATAAATAAAAGGGTAGTTTTTAAGTCCTAGGTATTTTAGGATTCTGTGGATATCTTGGAATAAAAGCTCTTTCCTAATAGAAGTCTAATTAGGGTTGTCTCTGTTTAGTTTTGAGGGGTTGCCGCTGGTTGAATATATATTGCAGGATTATACACGGGCAAAGATAGAGATTCTAGAACACAAGAATTTTTGATAGAGTCTTGCGTGTTAGTGTGGTTTTGAACGTGAGTCTTCACAAAAGAGTCATGCACTTGGTCCATGAATAAGTGTCGTTGATTGTGTTCTCATATGCATATAACTCTCTTGAGATCAGTAGAGAGACGGTGAAGAAAGAAGAGCGAGATTTGAAGATTGTTCAAGTGAAGGAGTTCAAGAACGAAGACAAACTTTGTATTAGATTTTGTGTGAATCTTATAGCCGAGCTAGTGCTATTCAAAGTTTGTAAAAGAACATATCCTTTTTAATATGATGATCTTTATTTTGGGTTCTCAAGAGTAAGAGCCCCGCAGTGTTTTTAATCTCATACTTGAGGTTTTCACTGCGTAACCAAAACCCGGTGTTCTATTTGTCATTTTGGTTTTTGCTGCCCAGTGAGGATTGATCCGTGCACTGCAATCCTCATTCTCCAGAAAGTCATATTCTGTCCTTGTATTTTCATTTGGCATCAGAGCGGGTTCTAAAGTTATTGAGTTGATCCGTGGTCAAGGATGGAACGTGAACGTGACAGGGCCTCCAGTTCTATAAATTGCCCGCCTTTGTTTGACGGTGAAGACTATTCACAATGGAAGATTATGATGAGAGCGTTTCTCTACTCTCAGGATGAAAACATGTGGAATGTTGTTGAGAATGGATGGGAACACCCAACCAAGTCCGAAGAGTCAAAGAAAGTGGAAAGGTCATCTGCAAGAATTCTTAAACCTAGAAAAGAATGGACAGAAGAGGAAGTTCGTAATAGAAATTGTGATTTTAAGGCTAGAAATTCACTATTCACAGCCTTGTCCAAAAAGGAGAGAATGAGAATTAGTCATTGTGACACTGCCAAAGAAGCTTGGGATTTGCTTCAAGTCACGTATAAGGGAAACAAGATGGTTTGAGGTCAGATGCTTCAAAGACTTGTGTTGGAATTTGAAAACATGACTATGGAGGAAGATGAATCGGTTGATGACTTTCATGCTCGACTTCTCAATGTTACAAGTCAATGCCGCAGCCTTGATGATCCATTTGAGGAGCATCGAATTGTCAAGAAGTTTCTCAGGGCTCTTCCGTCAAGATTTCAAGCCAAGCAGATTGCCATTGAGGAAGCTCAAGACCTTGACACATACACCTTGGATGAACTGGTAGGAAATCTCAAAACTTTTGAGATGCGACTCAAGCCAGAAAAGAAGGTAAAAAGTGTTGCATTTTCTTCTATCAAAAAGAAAGAAGTTATTGATGATTCTGTTGATTTAGCCTTGCTAACTAAAGAATTTAAGAATTTTTTGAAAAGCAAAAATTCTTCAGGAAGTACTTCAAAAATATTTTCTAATTCAAAGAGAGATCAAATGTCTGAAAATCGTTTTGACAAAAATCCAAAGTTTGTTAAATTCCCTCCAAAGAAAAATTTTCCTGAAAAACCAAAATGTTTTGAGTGTGGTGGCATTGGACATCTTGCTGCCGATTGTGGCAATAAGAGGTACAATTTGCGAGGTAACAAGGCATTAAAATCTACTTGGAGTGACAGTGATGATAGCACTCAATCCGATGGTGAAGAGGTAAATCTTGCTCTTACTTCCTCCTTTAATTCTGAACTGTCTGATGTTTCTGATTTAGAAGATGACTCTTTTGATGAAGAAACAAATGAAAAATGCAAGCAATGGTATAATGCCTCAACAATTGTCCTTAAGAAAAATAATAAACTCAAAGAGGAAATTGAATTCTTAAGGAGTGAGAAAGAAAAAATTGAGCAAAACTTTGAATTTTCTTTGAAAGAATGGGAAGATGAACGAACTGACCTTGTCGATAAGATCAAAGTTTTGCAGGGAAAGTCCAAGTTTCAAAACTAGAACAAGGAGCATGAGGAGCTTATTAACAAAATCAAGGTTTTGCAAGTTGAAACAAAGGCTCAATCCTCCTTAAATGTTTCTCTAACATTTGAGAATGAAAAATTGCAGGAAGAATTATTGAGGGTCAAGGAGAGCTTTAACAAATTCTCGATAGGTTCTGAAAAAGTCTCAAAGATGATGGGAATTGGCAAAGCCTATGGTAATAAGGAAGGATTAGGATATAATGGTGAGTCATGCAAACCTGTGATTTTCGTAAAAAGTGTGGAAGTGAGAGCTCATCAAGCAATTCACAAAGCTCTAGTGACAAACCATCTGGCTTCAAGTTGGCTAAAAGAACAGAACCTCATAAAGTCATTCATTCACATCAGAAAAATCCTTCGGTAAGTTCTGACAAGCACACCTCTGTGCGTCAGCCTAGGTATGTTCCAAACCCCAAAACTTTCATTCCTACTTGTCATTATTGTGGAAAATTAGGACATATACGTTCTAGGTACAACATGCTTCGTAGGGTTACTCAAAGTTAGAGAAAAACATTGAGGTTTAACTCACCTGCATCGTTGCAAGCTGAGTTGAAAGAAGGTCTAAACATGATAGCCAGGATTGCAAAGCTGGCTTCAATCCCGGTGGATCTGGAAATGAAAACAAAACAGACTTGGGTTAAGAAAGAACCCAAATGCCTCTCAACTAAGATTGCTAATTATGACATATCTTCTTAATGTATTAATGCAACGTGTTTGATTTCATCTTACAGTTCCAATAATGAGTTTGAACATGTGGAAGCCACTTGTCTTGTGGCGTTGACTGCACTTGCAGATAAGAAAGGTGATGTTTGGTACGTTGATAGCGGTTTCTCAAGTCACATGACCGGTGAAAAGAGTTGGTTTGTGTCCTTTTCCAGTGAGTTTACAAGTGGATCGATCACTTTTGGAGATGGAAAAAAGGAAAAGGTAATGGGTAAGGGAATGGTAAATACTCCAGGTATTCCTAATCTCCAAAATGTCTTGTTTGTTGAAGGACTTCATGCAAATCTCATAAGTGTTAGTCAATTAGCTGATGATTATGAGGATGTAAATTTCAATAAAACAAGATGTATTGTCGCTGATAACAATGGCAAAAATATTATGGGTAGGTTACGTTCTAAAGATAATTGTTATCATGTGCGTGCTAATAAATCTGTTGAAGTGCAGACGTGTTTGAAAGCCAAGACATCAGATGATGTTCTTGAACTTTGGCATAGACGTCTGGGGCATGTAAATTTTCAAGACTTGCTTAAACTTTCACACAAGGAAAGTGTAAGAGGTATGCCATGTCTGAGTGGTAAGCCAGACAAGATGTGTGACGGTTGCAAGACAGGTAAGCAAACTCGTGCCTCACATGGAGCAATCAATTCATTCACTACAACTCATCCATTGGAACTTATGCATATGGACCTTGTTGGACCCTCACAAACCGAAAGCATGGGTGAAAAGAAATACATTTTGCTTGTAGTTGATGACTTCTCACGTTTTACTTGAGTAAATTTCCTTAGAGAGAAGAGTGATACTTTTGAAAGCTTTAAGGGATTATGCAAAATAATAACAAATGAAAAACATTCCACAAACTTATGCATTGTTAGAGTTAGGACTGATAATGGAACTGAATTTAAGAATGCTTTGTTTGCTGGTTTTTTTCTTGAGCATGGAATTTCACATGAGTTTTCAGCTCCAATTACCCCACAACAGAATGGTGTAGTTGAGAGAAAGAACAGGGTATTGCTAGACATGGGAAGAGTGATGCTACACACAGCTGGACTTACTCCAAATTTTTGGGCCGAAGCAATTAGCACTGCTTGCTATACTGCAAACCGTGCATTCTTGAGACCAGGTACTAACAAAATTCCATATGAGCTATGGAAAGGTAAGAAACCCAATGTAAGTCATCTTCGTGTTTTTGGCTCTCCTTGCTATATTTATAGAGATAGAGAATATCTTGGTAAATTTGATGCTAGGAGTGATAAAGGCATATTTCTTGGTTATTCTTTGGATAGTCGAGCGTACAGGGTGTATAACAAGCGAATCATGTATGTAATGGAATCCTTTAATGTATCAATCGAACTGTGAGTACTGTTCAGGTTAATCTAGATGAGGATTAACCCTCAGGAAGCCGAGTGAATATGGAACTGAATGAAGAAACGGATGATTTCTCAAATGATCCTATTTTTGATGCTCCACCAGTTCAGAGAGCAGGGTTCAAACAAGTTCAGAAAGATCACTCCACTCATGATGTTATTGGGGACTTACATGGGAGAATTCAAACACGCAGACAAGCTGCATCCTAGGTTAGTATTGATTCTGCTCTTGTTTGTTTTCTGACTGAGAATGAAGTGAACATAAACATAATTTCCAATTGTGGTTTTGTCTCACTTATTGAACCCAAGAATGTTAAAGAGGCTTTGAATGATGATGATTGGATAAACGCCATGCATGATGAATTGAATCAGTTTACAAGAAATGATGTGTGGTATCTTATTCCTAGGCCTAGTGAATTCAATGTTATTGGTACCAAATGGATTTTTCGAAATAAGAGTGATCAGCATGGTCATGTTACTAGAAATAAAGCTAGGCTTGTTGCTCAAGGGTACACACAGGTTGAAGGACTTGATTTTGATGAAACCTTTGCCCCAGTTGCAAGGCTTGAATCTGTTAGACTTCTTCTTGCTATTGCGTGTCATCTTAAGTTTAAGTTGTACCAAATGGATGTAAAAAGTGCATTTTTAAATGGTATCTTACACGAGGAAGTTTATGTTGAACAGCCTCAGGGATTCATAGACCCTTGTAAACCTGATCATGTGTTTAGACTTAAAAAGGCTTTGTATGGTTTAAAACAGGCTCCAAGAGCCTGGTATGAGCATTTATCTGCCTACCTAGTGAGTAAAGGATATCATAGAGGTTCAGTAGATAAAACCTTGTTTGTTAAAAGGGATAAAAACCATGTCATGATTGCTCAGGTTTATGTTGATGATATCATATTTGGCTCTACCTCTGATACTTATGTTAAAGATTTTACTAACATCATGGAAAGTGAATTTGAGATGAGCATGTGTGGGGAGCTAAATTACTTTCTGGGTCTACAAGTTCGTCAACTAAAAGCAGGTATGTTTCTGTCACAAACTAAATATGCTGAGAATCTTGTGAAAAAGTTTGGCCTTGAATCTGCAAAAATTGTCACTAATCCAATGAGTACAAGTACCAAACTTAGTGAGGATCTCACAGGTAAGTCTATTGATCAAACTCTCTATAGGAGTATGATTGGCAGTCTTCTTTATCTCACTGCTAGTAGGCCTGACATATCCTATTATGTTGGAGTTTGTGCTCGTTTTCAAGCAAATCCGAAGGAATCTCATTTGGAGGCAGTGAAAAGGATTATACGTTATGTCTCAGGTACAGTAAATTGTGGCATCTACTTTACTTTTGATACTAACGTTGAAATTGCAGGTTATTCAGATGCAGATTGGGGAGGAAACTTGAAAGATCAGAAAAGTACATCTGGAGGTTGTTTCTTTGTGGGAAACAACATGGTGGCCTGGCACAGCAAGAAGCAAATCTACATATCTCTTTCCACTGCTGAAGCAGAGTATGTGGCTGCAGGTAGCTGTTGTTCTCAGATGTTATGGATGAAGCAAATGCTTCGTGACTACGGAATTTCCCAAGGTAAGTTGACCATATTTTGTGATAACTCAAGTGCTATCAACATCTCCAAAAATCCAGTGCAACACTCTCGCACTAAACATATTGACATAAGATATCACTTTATCCGAGACTTAGTTGAGAAAGACATACTTGAACTTGCATTTGTTCCCACTGAGTATCAATTAGCAGACTTATTCACCAAACCATTGGATAATGCACGATTTGAATCACTTAGAAGTGTCATTGGTGTTTTAAGTTCTGAAACTCTCACTTAATCTCCCTCTTCCAGCATGCATTCATCTTGTATGTCTTCATGATAGTATAGGTGCATTTTCTTTTCATTTCTGCATTGTTACTTTCAGTTTCTGAAACCTCAGGATTACAGTCATGGCTTGTATCCCCAAGTGTCTGACAGCTTACTTTGAACTTAGATTGACAAGGGCCATACTCTTTTCTTTAAATGTGTGTGCAATAAGGTGCCTAGCACATCTTGAAATTGTTCTTATGTCACTCTGTAATTGTGAGCTTGAACAACATATTCTCTACAATCTTGAAACCTCACATGCATACATACTCTAAGTGGTGGTAAGTCTTACTTGATGGTTGGCCTGTGCTCATTGCTCATGTACGAAATCACTCTTGTTGGTTACTCCTTGATATAAAAAAAAATGTAGTTGGAGCATGGCCAAGCTATTGCCAAAGTAAACATGCCTCGGTCGTGACGAATGATATGAGGATTGGGAAGAAACGGGAATGGTTTGGTCACCCCGGTGGATTGTGAAACTATTGACTCGAGTAGATGTGCTCTTTGGGATCTCCTTGTTACATCTAATACCCTAAAGTCATCTAACTTGGGAGCTGCTAGCATAATACTCGTTACAAGGGTCGTAGTCTTCTTGAGCAAAAATGTTCCTTTGTGTGAAAGGCCAAAAGAAAAATTCAAAATCATGCCCACACGATGTTATAAGGGGAGAATAAATTTTATGTGCTTCAATGTGTTTCATATGTGAGCTTTGTTTTTCAGGTTTCCAAAAGTATTACACACCCCATCTTGAGATATGTTCACTCTTCACAACAAGCGGTATAGAATACTTGATCACCCTCTATCTTACCGTGTGATTGTCGGAATAAATACACTCGTGTGAACTTATTTTGTTGCCCTCTTGTTTATAGTTAAGTGGTATTGCTCTTGTTGGAAAAGCTATGCAAATTTAGTCTGTCATTGCTCGTGGATACAGCCCAACATCATTGTATGTTTGCAGAGCATGTTTGCATCACTCATATCATATTACATTAAGAGGGAGTTTCAAGACTTGGTCACTTTGCCACATTTGTTTGCTTCCTCTTGCATTTTCTCGTCTTTATGCTTGGGGGTTTCTGGTCTCTGAGTCTCTTTGTCCTACCTCACATTTAAATTATAAAAAAAAAGGTTATATTTTCTTTTTCACGGTTTGTTTAAAGTGTGTTAGCTAGGTTAACTGTTCTCCAACAATTTCTTCCTTCCCTCTCGAGGCCGCTCTTTCTCTCTCATTCCTCTCCCCATGGCTCGCATCAAGCACACCGTCTGACGCCCAAAGCTCCGGCCACCGCATCTCTTCCAGCCTCGCCTCCGGCCCAACGTCCTTCTCGGCGTTCCAATCGCCTCCACCGCCCTCGGGATTCTGGCCTGCCCACCTCGGCTGAGCATCCTCAGGCCTTGCCAGATTCACCATCTCATTCTCCGGCCCCAGCTCCCTCGTCACCTTCTGGGTCCGAGCATTCCTCCACCGCTGCTGCACTTTCTGATTCCGCTGCTTCTGAGCCTACCCTTGCCTCTCCTTCACCGGCTCCCACCTCGCAGCGCCGCTCGCCCAGTTCTCCTTTGCCGGCTCCGCCTTCCAAAAGTCCTCGTTCTTCAGGCTGCTCTGCCCCATCCTCTTCCAGGTTGACCAAGCCTCCTAAACCCCGTAAGGACTCTCGCTTTGTGACTCAAACCTAACTGGTTGATTATGAAACATATACTTGCTTGCGTCCTGTTGTTTATGAAAAGTGGTTTGCTGTGGCTGAATTGGGTTCCTTATTTGCTGAGACTATGCGTATTTTTCGTTGGGAATCTGTGTTAGATGTGTTGCCCACTCCTAATCTCACTGTGGTTAGAGAGTTCTATGCTTGTTGCTCTCCCAATATGCCTGCACAGGTTGACTTGCTTAATGCTGCTACTCTGATTGGCTGCAATGTGGATATTCGTGGTGTCTCTGTCCCTTTGACACCCACCGCTATCGACGAAATGTTGGGTCTCCTTGCCCCTGTTTCTGAGATGTCTGTGATTGATCGGGAGCTTGCAGCTTTATCTGTTGATACAGTTGTGGCTACGATTTATGAGGACCGTCTAGATGCCACTCCTGTGGAGCTTTCAGCTGGTGCTCTTAGTGAGTTCTGTCGCTTGTTGGGGCATTTGGTTAGCACTCTAATTTATCCTTCCACTCAGAGCAGCAAGATACTGATGTGGGTGCTCTTCTTCAGCGCGTGGATCACCTTGAGGAGGAGGTTCACTCTCTTTGCGATGTTCTTGCCACTTCTTCATGAGCTTTGGCATACCTATCCAAAAAGGGGGAGAAAAAGCCTATTTTGACTTAGATGGTTTAGGTTAATGTGGTTGTGTGCTCTCTGTCATGTTTTAAGCTAGTAGTTGTCTTTGAACTATTGTTACAATGGATCTCTTAAATTGCCAGTTCTTGTTTATTACTATCATGATTGTTTCACAAGGTGTGTGTGGTTAAGTGTTTCAGGTTTGATGATTTCTTCAAGTGATTTTTTCTCAAGTGCTTGTTGAGGGGGAGTTTCATGTGATAGAATAATTTTGTATAGGAATGCCAAAGGGGGAGATTGTAGGTACAACTGTTGTACATGTTATTTTGGCATTCCCATACAAAGAGTCCCTTTACTGATCTCGGAGAATCAGGTATACATGCATTTGCAGTCCCTTTATGTGGAGTCAGTTTTTAGGAAGTGGTTTTAGGCTTTATGGATTTATATTCTTAAAAGATTTTCTCTGATAAATAAAAGGGTAGTTTTTAAGTCCTAGGTATTTTAGGATTCTGTGGATATCTTGGAATAAAAGCTTTTTCCTAATAGAAGTCTAATTAGGGTTGTCTCTGTTTAGTTTTGAGGGGTTGCCGCTGGTTGAATATATATTGCAGGATTATACACGGGCAAAGATAGAGATTCTAGAATGCAAGAATTTTTGATAGAATCTTGCATGTTAGTGTGGTTTTGAACGTGAGTCTTCACAAAAGAGTCATGCACTTGGTCCATGAATAAGTGTCGTTGATTGTGTTCTCATATGTATAACTCTCTTGAGATCAGTAGAGAGACGGTGAAGAAAGAAGAGTGAGATTTGAAGAATGTTCAAGTGAAGGAGTTCAAGAACGAAGACAAACTTTGTATTAGATTTTGTATGAATCTTATAGCCGAGCTAGTGCTATTCAAAGTTTGTAAAAGAACATATCCTTTTTAATATGATGATCTTTATTTTGGGTTCTCAAGAGTAAGAGCCCCGCAGTGTTTTTAATCTCATACTTGAGGTTTTCACTGCGTAACCAAAACCCGGTGTTCTATTTGTCATTTTGGTTTCTGCTGCCCAGTGAGGATTGATCCATGCACTGCAATCCTCATTCTCTAGAAAGTCATATTCTGTCCTTGTATTTTCAAATACACAATTGAGCTGTGTCAAAATGGGTTTTGCAGCCTCTTTATACTTTTATTGAAGTATCATGAGTTTAGGTACTCATGAGGGTGCTGGATAGAATTGAGTTTGGAGGTTCGATGCTTCAATTCCTTCAAAAACAATGAAGCTAGAGGAAAGTAATTCTTGATGATTTAACTGGTCTATACTACCTCTTATTAAGTTAGTTATGTGCAATTGTGGAGCTTATGGTGTTACCAATTTGCATATGGGTTGCTATATATGTTAAGTTTAAGTTAAATGTGTTGTATGGCCCTAAATTGTCATTGCTAACTCGTGCAGGAAGAAGCTATAGTATAAGTGTAGACCCTGTGAAATTCCGAATATCATTTTTTTGACTGAATAATTTTTCATGACCTTTGTTTGGCCAAAGACTTTTGGAAATAGTTTGGGCCCAAGAATAGCATAAGGTTAGAGTCCAAAATTTACTTTGGACACCCAACAGACGGATATGCTAGTGAACCTAGCCCAATAAGTTAGTTGACCTTTGAACCGAACGTCTCTCTTGATTTAATAAGGTTCTTGTAGCTCATAATAACATCTTTGCATAATTTTGAAATATACTTGTGCGTGCGTTTACGATTTCTCGTTTTACTTTATTTCTTAACCATTAGTTGAATTCCTACCTGCCTTACCCGACACTTGCTCGTCAACCATCCCTCCAACTTTATAAAAACACTATTTATTTACTCCTTATGTTTTTCAAACTCGAGCGAAATTCCGACAAAAACTTACCTCGCCATTTTTCTATTTAAATACAAGTTTGGTCAGGCCCAATCTTTATCTGGTCTTTCCAACATTTTAACTTTGAATTTTCTTGTATTTATCAATCCTACTTATATCTCCCTATTATTTTAGATTTAAAACCTATTTTTCCATCCCATGCCTTAGCTGATCCAAACCCCTTTTCCACCTATACGTTGAGCTTGCTTGTATTGATGCAAAGCCCAAGTCCTTCACTTTCATGTTCTCGTCAAATTGGTCAGAACGGGTTACCCACGTGTGCATGCCTAACGGCCACACGGGCTCCACGACACCCAAAAGTTGTCCACGTGTATGGCTTGAAAATTCGCCATACGTTCGGGGGTGTGTTGAGAATATATACATCCCACATGGGAAAAATGGGACCTTGCCTATGGGTTTATAAGGGTTTGGGCCACTCCATCCATTGCCAATTAGTTTTGGATGTGAACCCCAGATTACTTTATCATGGTATCAGAGCTATGGTTCTTGATCCTGTGGACTATTTCATACTGTAGAAATGTTCGTTTACTTCTAGCTTCCGCATTTGAGCTTTGTTCTTCATCAGGTGGAAAAAAAAGAAAAAAAGAAAAAAAAAACTAGATCTGCAATTTCTGCTTTGACGTCTCTGTGAATCAAACTCTTTGATTTCATCCTAAGCTTCATTTTAGTCATGTCTTCTACTGGTGAGCTCTATTCTCACTTCCGATTGCCTATTTTCACTTTGATACTCTGGATTTGAGTACTGTAGTTGTTCCTCACTGTTCGTACATCATCTAGATCTGTAATCTGTGAAGTATGATGATATATTAGCTCATAAGCTGTGAAATTTGTGATAACATAAGAGATTGATAATAAGGGGCTCAACTGTACATATTTGATTTTGGATATGGACTTTGGAGGCTCAATTGTCTTGTTTTTCGTGTTGAAGGGACTGTTATTCTTGTGGCTTGCAAATTCACCTAGTTTATTGGTATTTGGAGTATCTACAATGCTATACATGTGTGTTGTTGCTGGAATCAACCTACATATGATGGATGCTGCTATGATTGAAAACTTGCATTGATCTATGAAGCACTGAAGCATTTGGAATAGTAAACAGAGTTATGATGATTGGTATTGTTACTGAGAGTTGAGTGCTCATGTTGAATGACAAAGTCTTGAATTAAACAAAACAAAGTCATGCTGCAAGCCATACGGAGGCTTTGAAAACAAAATTTTCATAAAATTTTGGTGGTAGTCAAAAACAAACAAAAGTTGGTGATTTGTGAATTTGGAGTGTCATCATTCATTTTGGAGTTGGATTATTGAACATAGTTGCTTTGGTGTCCTGCAAACTCGGGATAGAGAAAATATGGCCACTAGTCAAACTCCATTTCAGATTTATATGTTGCTTAGTATGATGACAAGAAGATTGAATGACAATAACTTCATTACTTGGAGCTACCAACTGCAAACTCTTTTAGAAGGACAGGATCTCTTTGGTTATATTGATGGCAATACTCTTTGTCCTACAAAGTATGTGATCACTGATGATGAGGGAGTAATAGGTGAGATAACTGCAACTTACAAAGAGTGGATGAAGACTAACAAGTCCATATTAAGCCTTCTAATTGCCACACTCTCTTCTGATACAGTGGATTATGTGGTGGGCAGCAAGACATCAAGAGAAGCATAGATGAGGTTGAATGATAGATATGCAACAGTTTCGAGATCACATGTCATGCAATTAAAAACTGATCTGTATACAATTACAAAGGGAATGGATTCTGTTAAGAAATATTTGATGAAAATCACACGAGCAAGGAACCAATTAGATGCTTTGGGAGTAAGGATGGAAGACCAGGATACTGTTGTGGTTTTACTCAATGGTCTTCCTACAGAATTTAATCTCATAACACTAGTACAAAAAGTTAATCACACAACACTAATCACACAACGGAACAAAAATCTTCTGTTGTGTGTTGAAGTCAGTTTAATCATACAACGGTGCTGGTTGAATTCTGTTGTGTGAATGCCAACAAAGTGATAACTTTTTTATAGGAACTACATTGCACAACGGAAATTAAGAATGGTCCGTCGTCTGAGCCTTAAAAATTTAGCGGCAGATTTCCCTCCACTTCGGAGTTTTGGTTGGATGTTGAAAAGCTGAAATTTGGGCTACTAGGACAACGGGTTTTATTATTGCCGTTGTGTGATTGAAAAACTAAGCACCAAAGTTGAAGGATGCTTGCTTGAATGTCTTCACCGAGATAGGGCTTAGTGCAAGCTACAATAATCATACAACAGTTTTAAGATTTTCTGTTGTGTGAACATGAAAATGGCGGTAACATTTTAACCAAAAATGTTGAAGGCGCCATGTTTCCCTCCATGATTTTACATTTTATACATTCAGACGACGGTGAGATATATATCAGTTGTGTGAATAACTTAAAAAAAATTTAGGGTTTTGATTACATCGTGTCTAAAAGAAAGGAAAGGAACAATAAACACTTGGCACTATCGACACTCACTTAGGTCTCTCTCTCGACTGCATCGACACTCACTTAATTAGGTCTCTCTCGACACTATCGACACTCAGCCCTCTCTCCCTCTCTCGACACTCACCTCTCAGCTCTCTCTCCCTCTCTCGACACTTAGCTCTCTCTCTCTCTCTCTCTCGATCTGGCCTGTCCCGACTCGATCTGCCACCGTTCGCGATTTCTCTCTCTCGATCTGCCACCGGTCGCGATTTCTCTCTCGTTCCTCCTTCCAGAGTTCCAGGCTCCAGCCACCGAGCCGCCTCTCCTTTCAGTCTGCCTGAGCCACCTCCTCTGCCACCGAGTCACCTTCACTGCAAGTCTATATCTCTGCGACTCCTTCAAGGCTTCAATCCCTGAATCTTAGGTAAACATCGATTACCCAGATTTGTGAATGGGTTGTCCAGATTTGTGAATCATGATGTTTGGTGTTTTGGGTGTATTGCTCCTAATTGCAATATACCCAGTGTGTATTGCTCGTAATTTTGACTACTAGGTGCTTCTCCTCTCTTCCTCCGTCGCTCTCTTTTGGATGTTTGATAAGAAAATTCTTATTGTTCATTTTCGAGTTGTGTGGTCTTCTTTTGTGAATACCCAGAAACCATCTTGCCAAAATGATTGGAACTTTGAATCTTTGATAACCTGTTCTTTAGAAGTCAATGTGTGGGAGCTTTATGACTTGAGAATGATTGAGTCAGAAATTGGTTCTTTAGGAAGCTCTTTTGTTGTGTTTTACAACTTGGGGCAAAGAAATTTTTAGCAAAATTTGAATGCTTTGCTTTAGGTTTGCTCAGAAGATGTGGGAATAATGGAAAAAGGAGGAAAATTTTCAATTTCTGATTATGGATTCTCTAGGAATGAGGATGAAAGAAATGATTGAAGTGAACTGCACTTTGTTGACTTGCTTCTCCTTTTGTTGGCTTCCATCGTATTTTATTAATTTGAGGAAAGTCTATGTAGTTCTTTGTTTTTGAGAACTAGGTGGTTGATAAAAGAAAAAACAAAAATGAACTCTAATCTGTACTAGGCTATAGCCAATAGAAAAGCAAAATGTTTGTTTGTCAATAGATAGAGTTCCTTTGGTATTTGGCTATAAAGTGGTGGAGTGATAGTTCTGCCCTTGGTATTTTGATGAATGACATTTTGCCTGTGAAGTATGGCTATAATTCATAATTCTCGGTTCTACTTCTTTTTGGAAGTATCTGATTTACACCCACATCAAGGTGGTTTTCGGTTCTATTTTCAGTCTATGGTGGTGGGTGTCTGTTTGATTACGCGTAATAAAATCTGTTTTTGCTTTGGGATTTTGTTGGAACAGACAAAAAGAAAAAGAGGAAGAGGAGGAGGGAGAAGAAGAAGAAGAGTTAGACGGGAACAACTTGATGCTCGATTCGAACAGAAACGATCCCAGGTACTCTGCGATGGGTTCGAATTTGTTTGATTTTTTTTTTGTCAGTCTCTCAGCTTTTCCATCATCATACATCAGCATTTTGGTTTTTGCTGTTCAACAACCAATCTAAGTAGTTTTCAATTGACCTGGGTTTGGATTTTGTAGGGGTATTGTTCCTGCTGCAGTTTGGGGTTTTGAGTGATTGTGGTCTTATTTTCCGCGAAAGCAAGAGAAGTTGGGTTTCTTTTCTTTTATTGTGGTCTTATTTTATCTGAATTTCAAAACTTTGGCTTTCAATTGATATGGGTTTCGAATTTTTGGGTGTTTTCTTTGTGCTGGAATAGTGATGGTTGTTATGTTTTTATTCTTTAGGTTGTGTGCAAAAGGCAATTTCAACCTTATTCATCACAATCAAACTCAGCAAAAGCTTGGTAAAATTTCACTTTCATATTCTTCAGTTTTATCTTTGTACTTTAATTACTCAATTTTTCGATTTGTATAATCCATATCTGTAATTATATATGTTCTCAATCATAATACATGTTTTTGTTTTTCAACAGTTCCGAAGTTCAGGCTCTGTTACTAATCTGGTAAAACAAGGTTAGACTGAAAACAAATTTTATTTCTAATGAAAGTTTGCTTCTCCTGCTGTTCACTCTATTTTTATATACCATAACTTCTATTATATGATTTGCTGTTCTTCATTTACGATTGATGTCAGTTTTTGTGTTTTGCATATTCTATTTGTTCTTTAGGTTGACATCTAAATAATCAATTCGAAGTATGCTTTTATTTTCTCTCACATTTTTTTTTGGTGCAGATGATGATAATGGGTGTGTAGCTTTGGTGGTGGGAGTACTAGGTAATTGAACTTTCAATCCATCTCTGAAATGGCTGTTGGTTGTATATTGGGAGCTAGCTAGGTGCCTGCTACTTTGAGAACAACAGAACACTGTCCTGTTTGCAGCGTCAACAACACCATCAATTCTCATCTGGGTATTTTTTTTTGTTATTTTTTTAAATTTGTCTTCCTATTTGGGTGCGATTGCATATTACTGTATGCTGAAGGTATATAGGGTAAAACATAATCTTGGATTGGTAGCTGTTTCAGTCCATTGCACACCGAGATTCCCTGTTCCAGTACCTATCAGTTTAAAAGAAACCAACAAATATATATGAGTTCGTGTTGATATATCTGCAATTAAGTTTGTCTTCCTGTTTGGTTTTTCTGTTTGTGCGTAGTATAAATGGATAGAACATGGATGGTTGCGGATTGGTTGCTTGCTTTTGATTATTGATGTTACTTGCAGATAATGATATTTTTGTTGCTTGCTTTTTCAGTACACATATTTCAAAAATTTTCCACTTTGTAATGAGAAAAACTGAATTAAAATTTGTCTTCCTATTTGGGTGCGATTGCATATTACTGTATGCTGAAGGTATATAGGGTAAAACATAATCTTGGATTGGTAGCTGTTTCAGTCCATTGCACACCGAGATTCCCTGTTCCAGTACCTATCAGTTTAAAAGAAACCAACAAATATATATGAGTTCGTGTTGATATATCTGCAATTAAGTTTGTTTTCCTGTTTGGTTTTTCTGTTTGTGCGTAGTATAAATGGATAGAACATGGATGGTTGCGGATTGGTTGCTTGCTTTTGATTATTGATGTTACTTGCAGATAATGATATTTTTGTTGCTTGCTTTTTCAGTACACATATTTCAAAAATTTTCCACTTTGTAATGAGAAAAACTGAATTAAAATTTGTCTTCCTATTTGGGTGCGATTGCATATTACTGTATGCTGAAGGTATATAGGGTAAAACATAATCTTGGATTGGTAGCTGTTTCAGTCCATTGCACACCGAGATTCCCTGTTCCAGTACCTATCAGTTTAAAAGAAACCAACAAATATATATGAGTTCGTGTTGATATATCTGCAATTAAGTTTGTCTTCCTGTTTGGTTTTTCTGTTTGTGCGTAGTATAAATGGATAGAACATGGATGGTTGCGGATAGGAGATCTCGGCAATATAAATTAGGGGTGACACAGTTCTGTAAATTTGCCTTCGAAAATGCTAAAGACCCTAACCATATTTGTTGTCCTTGTACAAAATGTGGAAATGTTGACTACTTTTCCGCTTCTGTAATAAGGGACCATCTATTTGTAAATGGTATTGATGCGAGTTATGATAAATGGAATGAGCATGGGGAGGCCATATTGGATTCAGCAGCTGATGAATCTACTGATGATGCAGCAGTAGATTCAGATTCACATAGTTCTTACTCTGTGAACGGCAATGAGATACCTGAATATGAATTAGGATTAGGTAGTGATGCAGACATGGAAAGTGATGAGTGTAACGAGTTTAGACAGTTTGTAGATGACGCTAATAAACCGTTATACCCTGGTTGTGATAGGCACACAAGGCTGAATGTTCTGGTGAGGCTTTACAACTTGAAAGCAAAGCACGGTATGAGTGATGTTGCTTTCTCTGAGTGGTTGATTGCGTTTGCGGAGTTTCTTCCAGTAGGCAATGAGATACCTGCCTCTGTCTATGAGGCAAAGAAGACATTGAGTTCTCTAGGAATGGATTACACTAAAATTCATGCCTGCCCAAATGATTGTGTTTTGTATAGAAAAGAGTATATTGATGCAATTAAGTGCCCTACATGTGGTATTTCAAGGTGGAAAGTAGGTAAAAACTTGAAAGAGAGGGAAGGCGTACCTGCAAAGGTACTATGGTACTTTCCTCCTATTCCTAGATTCAAAAAAATGTTTCAGTCAGAGGGTACATGTAAGAGTCTGACTTGGCATGCTACTGACAGAAAACGCGATGGCTTGATGCGTCATCCAGCTGATGCAACTTCATGGAAGTTAGTAGATGAAAAATGGCCAGATTTTGGTTCTGACCCTAGAAACCTAAGACTTGCATTATCATCAGACGGGTTCAATCCCCATAGTTCATTAAGCAGCAAGTACAGCTGTTGGCCTGTTATTCTGGTCGCATATAATCTGCCTCCATGGCTCATAATGAAGAGAAAACACATGTTGTTAACTCTATTGATTTCTGGGCCTAAACAACCAGGAAATGACATTGATGTCTACTTGGAACCTTTGATAGAGGACTTGAAACTGCTGTGGGAAGGAGTTAGTGGTGTCTACGATGCAAGACAAAGTGAATACTTTACTCTTAGAGGTTTACTATTCTGGACAATCAACGATTTTCCAGCTTATGGTAACCTATCTGGGAGTATAGTTAAAGGGTATAATGCATGCCCTATTTGCCTTGAAAATACAAAACCAACAAGACTAGTTAATGGAGGGAAAATGGCTTACATCGGGCATCGAAGGTTTTTAGGAAGAAACCATCCTTATAGAAGGCAAAAGGCTGCTTTCAACAACCTTCCAGAACATTCTCCCCCTCCTGTTCCTTTGAGTGGGGAAGAAGTACTGCACAGGGTGGAGCAGGAAGTTCCAAAGTACCGTTTTGGGAAAAAAAATCAGCCCCCTCCTTACAAGGGTGGGGACGATGAAACCAGGCCTTGCTGGAAAAAAAAGTCTATTTTTTTTGAACTTGAATACTGGAAGTTTCTCCCTGTTCGGCATTGCCTTGATGTGATGCATATAGAGAAAAATGTATGTGATAGTCTCATAGGTACCTTGCTCAATATTCCTGGAAAAACAAAGGATGGAGTGAAAACTCGGTTGGATCTAGTGGAGATGGGTATTAGATTAGGATTAAGGCCTGATCTTGAAGGTCCGAAAAAGGAGCGCTTGCCATTGGCAAGCTGGAACCTAAAGACAAATGAAAAAAGATGCATGTGTGGGTCTTTTTTTGGCATGAAGGTTCCTGAAGACTATTCTTCTAACATATCAAACCTGGTTTCCATGGATGATTTAAGGCTTACTGGACTTAAATCCCATGATTGTCATGCCTTAATGCAACAACTCCTCCCTGTTGCCATACGAGGTGTGCTTGAAAAGCCGGTCAGAATTGCCGTGATCAGGTTATGCCTGTTTTTTAATGAAATCTGCAGCAAGACTATTGATGTGTCAAGGCTGCCGAATATCCAAAGTGAACTTGTTGAAACATTGTGTGAGCTGGAAAAGTACTTTCCCCCATCATTTTTTGACATAATGGTTCATCTAACAGTTCACCTAGTTAGAGAGGTGGAGTTATGTGGACCAGTTTGCTTTCGATGGATGTATCCATTTGAGAGGTACATGAAGATTTGCAAAGGATATGTTCGAAATAGAAATCGGCCAGAAGGTTGCATTGCTGAGTGTTATATTGCTGAAGAGGCGGTTGAGTTTTTAGCAGAGCTTTTCATTGATGACAAGACTGTTGGGATTCCAGCTGACCCTCACATAGAGGACAAGCCTACCTCAGGTGCTACAGTTATTAGTGTTTACGGCAAGTTATTTGACCAAGCTCATCTTTGCGCGCTTCAAAACACGGATGAATTCAGAAGCTATTTTGTGTAAGTGCCATCCCTTTATCTAAGATTGTGATTTCTGTTAATATTTCATGTAATTTTGTACACTAATCTTCAGTCACTGTATCATTGCTTTATTGGTAATTGTAGTGAACACCTACAATACTTGAAGAGGGAGTTTCCAAGATTCAAAAAGAATAAAAAGTGGCTTACAGACAAGCAAAACAAGACATTTGCAGATTGGTTGAAGGAGAGGGTAAGTCTGAACAGTAACGACATTTATGGGAATATTTTTGGTTGATATTCCATATACTTATTTTCTTTGTTCAATCGCAGGTTGCTGTTCAACTAAGTGAACCAGATTCTCACGTTCCAGAGATTGTCAGATGGCTTTCAGATAAACCGAGCAATGAAGTACCAACATTCAGTGGGTATAGAATTGCTGGAATTCAGTATAACACAAAGAAGCGTGATGATGTTAGATCAACGCAAAACAGTGGTGTCTACTTACTTGCTAAGACACCGCAAGTAGCTACTGCTCGGGATAAAATGCTAGTTATTGATGACATGAGCTTCTATGGGGTGATTACTGAAATATGGGAGCTTGATTATGAAAAGTTTAGGATCCCTATCTTTAAGTGTGATTGGGTAGAGAATAAAAGGGGTGTGAAGGTAGATGAGCTGGGGTTCACATTGGTGAATTTGAATAAGAAAGGTCATTTAAATGATACTTTTGTGTTGGGAAACTGTGTTCAGCCAATCTTTTATGTTCAAGACCCTGTAGATCCAATGTGGTCAGTAGCGCTAAGAATTTCTAGTAGGGATTACAGTGATTTTGAGGTTGAAGATGAGCTTGGGGACACTATTATTGCTCACCATCCTATCACCACCATGATGCCATCTATTGAATTACCTGGTAACTTAGCAAATGAGGAAGAAGTGGGTTACATGCGGGAAGGGGAGGAGGATATAGTTGTTGATGGATAATATAGGCAGTTTAATTTCTATTATGATAATTTGTTATCCCACTTCAATTCCTTGTGGTTTGTTATGTATTGGTTGATCAGCACCTTTCATTTTTGCTTTAGCCATGTAATTTGGTACAAACCAGATATGTTGTTGTCAACTTGTTGAATGAAACTGATTGAAGCTTTCTACATGTCATGTGATTACTAAAATGGCATGGTTTTTGGTTTCTTTCTGTATTTAGTCTGGTCTTTATTGTGTGGGCTCATTGTATTGTTCTTTACATGATTACTGAAACAGTGTGTTTATTCTTTACTACAAGTGGCTAATTAATGTCTATCAAGTCTTTTTTGTAGATAATGGGCCCAACAAAATCTGCCTCAATAGCGAAGAAGTCAAAGGATAAGGGAGTGAAGCGGAAGAAAACTAAGTCATCAAAAAAGTCAAATTCGACATCAACTGATGCATCCATTTCTGATAAAAATGGGAAATCTAATAGGAAGGATGAAGAGACCGGAGGTCTGAAGCTACTTAAGCGGCATTGTGTGACAATGTCACGTATTTCAAGGCGCAAGAGCTTGAGGCAGAAGAAAGTGGTTCTCTTCAACGCAAAAGGGACTCCATGCGGGAAGGTAGCAAAGGAAATGCAATCATATATTGGTGTCTTAGCTCGTAGAAAGATACCAATCATAAGGACTACTTGGAGAACTATCAAGAACCATATTGGAGGTGTCACAGCTGAGGAGAAAGAGAAAATCTGGTTACGTGTGCAGGTATACATTTGTCTATTCATGAAGTTATTAGTAGCAGATCATATTCCTGTAACTTTTACCTTCTGACATCAAAGTTTCTGCCTTATATTATGAATGATAATACAATTTGGCCCTTTTGTTTGTTTTCCTATCACTTACAAGAACTGTGTTTCTATACACAGGGAGCATTTGAGATTGGTCCTGAAAAAAGGAAAATCGTATTGGGATCAGCTGCATCAAAATGGAGGGAATTCAAGTCCCGGCTCACAAGGCATTACATTATGCCTTACTTGGATGACCCTGAATCCTTGAAGTTTCCTCCGGATGATTATAGATTCATCAATAAGGATCATTGGACCCAATTTGTGGCTGAACGGACAAACCCACAATTTATTGTAAGTTTTACATTAAGGTTGTTGTGTTAAGTTGTTATATTAAAGAGGTATATCAATTGTGTGGCCTGTTTTTCAGGAAGTGCGTAGGTTGGCACAAGCTAGGCGTGCGAAGAATAAGTATCCCCACCGAATGTCCCGTAAGGGATATGCTGGGTTGGAGGAAGAGCTGGTAAGTTATGGGTAATTGTTAGGTAATTTGTTAACGTGGCTATTAATTTATCACCACAAATTTAGTAACCATCTATTTTTGGTAGTCTACAACAATGGAGGAGGATGAAATTGATAGAGCGACACTATGGATCGCTGGACGACAGACCAAGCAGGGAACCTTCAAGGATGAAGGGACGAAGCAGTGCGCTGAAAAAATTGTGAGTATAATTTTGTGAAGTTCAATGTCTACAGCTGACCTTTTAAAATTCTGTCTATGCTTTTTACTATTTTTGTAAATGTGACCAGAGGGACTTGAAGGAGAAGGTTGCTACTGGAGAATTAAGCACTAGTGGAAGTAATGATGTGTTAACCTTGGCTTTGGGCACTCCTGAGCATGGTGGTAGAGTGCGAGGGGTGGGAGCTTATGTGAATCCCTCATCTTATTTTCACACCCCTAAACGTAGAAGGGAGAGCATCCAAGAGACTATTCGAATCAGTGTGCAAAAAATACTTGAAGAACAAAAAGATAAGATCATTGAAGAGGCCAAGCAACAGGCAATTAAAGAAGAGAGGGCATTTTGGGTTCATAAGCTTGCACAGCTGGAAGCAAAGGTAGACGCAAGGGAGGTTGGGAAAGTAGCTAGTTCTCCAGCAATGCTAGAGAAATACATTCTGCATGGATCTGGGCAAGGCAGTTGTTCACAAACTGCAGGTCCAACATGTGATGAAGATCGATATGCTCAAGTGCAAGACGAGGTAGTGAATGTTGTGGATGGGAAAGCAATTCAGAAAGCTTTGGTTGTAATTGAGGAGAAAGCAATGGAATGTAAAAACAAAGTTTCAAAGAGGAAGGAGTGTGATGGAAAATTTGTTTTCAACTCCAATAAAAAGGATGAGCTAAGCAAGTTGAGTGAGCATGAAAAGAAACAAGTGGCTGACCATGGAGTTGAGGGACAATTAGCTGGAGAGAAAGTGGTAGTTACTTAAAACAGATATCTATATTATTGCAATGTAGTATAGTTTTTATTGATTGTGGACTACACACACACACACACACAGTATATAGAAATCTGTATTTGAAGATAAAATTCCAGCTTTTTTGTGTGTTTCACACACACACACAGTATATAGAAATCTGTATTTGAAGATAAAATTCCAGCTTTTTTGTGTGTTTCACACACACACACAGTATATAGAAATCTGTATTTGAAGATAAAATTCCAGCTTTTTTGTGTGTTTCAGGTACAAGGAGTTGAGACTAGTGCCAAGTTCGCATTAGGTTCAGTTGATCATATTGTAGCTCTTGGCACTGTGATGGAACACAATGACCCCTCCCAACTTTGTCATGGTTATCCACTAGGGGATAATAATTTGCGTGTTTCAGTCTCTGTTGCAATTGAGGAGAACGCCTTAGTTCCGTTTCCTGTGGGTGATGAAATACGAACTGTTAGGCAGGCCATGGGGAGTTGGGTACCATGGCCGAAAGAGCTTGTCATAATGTCACCTGTGAAGGTAAGTACTCATAATAATTGTAATATATCCAAATCTTGATTTGTCCATATTCCTATTTGCTTAAGATTGCAGCCTATAAGATTAGAAAATAAAATCATCAATCTTGTATGTGTAGAAACCTGAGAGGAAGAGAAAAAAGAAAGTGGTACAGGAAGACGAACTCTCTGAGGATGAGTTGAGCCTACAATCATTGGCAGCTTCCTTACCAAATTCATTGAGCATGTTGTGCATGTGGGGTGAGGTCGGATTCAAAGATAGGAAGGCTATCACCATTCAAATTGAGGCTGAAGTGTTTGGCCGTGCACGGAAAACATTTATACTACGGCAAGATGTGCACAGAATTGCAACCATGAACGAATTAACTGGGAACTGCATAGTGATATACCAGAGGTAAAAAAAAAAAATTTGATTTATTTCTTGCAAGTACCACGTGTTATCTCATTGGTGTATCAATGTGAATAATCTGTTGCTGAATTCAAATTGGTGTATATGCTTGTAATTAGGTACCTCTATGATGTCCTGAGTCAATATAAAATGTTGGATATGGTTGCTTTTGTTGACCCTGCGATGATTGGTGCAATTGGGTGTGGGAAAGGTCAAGAAAGGTCCCAACATATAAAGGAGAGGCTGGTATCTGCAAAACCTGGACAGATTTTCATGCTGCCGTATAACTCAGAGTAAGTAATTTGATAACTGAATGCTAGCAACTGTTATATATGTAATAACTTGCTTGTACTGATACATGTGGACTGATAATTAAAATCATATTGTATTGTTATATAGTAAACATTGGGTACTGACTGTTGTGGATCCCGAACAAGAAATTGTTTATTTTATGGATCCCATGAAGAGGCGGTTACCCACCGGAGAATGGGTTTCCATTGTTGATAGGTAAGTTACAATCATACAAGTTTGAATAATGAAATGTTGAGTACAATGGCTATTTCTTGAAACCTGATAGTTTGTGCATCTATTATGTTTTAGTGCAATATCTATGTATAATGCACACAAGGGTAGGAAAGGCCGAAGTTCACCTATATGGAAAAATTTGTCGGTATGTATGTTTTTCCTATAGAGGATTCTGGAAGCAAATTTGTATTAGGTTCCATGATTAATTTTGGATTCTTTTGTTTTTGCTATGTTGGATTTACTGCTTTTAGGGTATTCCTCCTCAACCGAACAACAAGGAGTGCGGCTATTTTGTCATGCGATACATGAGAGACATCATTGAGGATAAAGACTTTTCATTTGTTAACAAGGTACCATAAAGATTGTTTATTCTATTTGTGTTCCAGTGAGCTTTTTATGGTAATTTTGACATGGGTTACTTGAATTATTTTCAGTGGGAGAGAAGAAGCAGCCTTGTTTATACCCAAGTGGATATTGATGAGATAAGGAATGAGTGGGCTAGGTTTGTGGTTAATAGATACGTGTAGGAGCCATCACTAGCTGATGTTTTTGTAAAGCATGATGAAATTTTGCTTGTGCTGATAGATATAAGATGAAACAATTATCAGCATTTGATTCATTCATGCTTTTTTTGTTTGTCTAGCTAGTAGTTTAATTATCTAGTTAGATGTTTGGTTGTACTTGACAAATGCAACTATATAGTTACACTAATTATATGGATCAATGTGAATTTATATGTACTGTTCATTTGGTAATATATGTACTGTTTTTGTGGTAAAATATATGCTGGATTGTTTCTGGAAAATGGTTCCAAGCTAGCTAGGTAATGAATGAACAAACAACAGTTCACAAGAAGTTGTGAGAAGCAAGCTCAGACAACACAACCTCCAAAATCACACAACTGGTTTATAATGTTCACACAACAGTTGATAAAAAGAATATGTTGTCTGAGAGAACCTCATACAATTTGTTAAGGCAATCCAAGTTGTCTAAGGTTAAGTTATACAACACAAGACAAAACCATGTGTTGTGTGATGATAAAAGAGTTCAAAATTGAGGCTTCTCCTACAACAGTCACCGGTTGGTACCCAATTTGATTACAATATTCACACAACGGATAACCAAATATAGCTGTTGTGTGAACTAACAACCAACAACAAAAGAAAACAAAATTCTGTTGTGTGAGATTCATAACACACAACAGAAATAAAACGATCACTGTTGTCTGAGTAATCAACATACAAGGGAGATAATTTTACTTTAGTTGTGTGTTACTTACCTCAGACAACAAATATTAAATTACATCCGTTGTTTGTTATTAGTCTCAGACAACAAATAATCAGTTATATCCGTTGTCTGTTATTAGTTTCAGACAACAGATTATGAGTTATATCCGTCGTTTGTTATGAATATCAGACAACAAAAAATGAGTTACATCTGTTGTGTGTTATGAATCTCAGACAACGGTAAATTTCATTTTCTGTTGTCTGACTGTGCCGCGGCATCCCCGCGCATGCCATGGCAGGCACATGCCTGCGCAACATTCACACAACGGAAACTAGTATTCTGTTGAGCAAAGTGATATCACACAACGGTGAAATCACCGTTGTCTGATTTTTTAATCACACAACACTCACTTAGACCACGGTGAGTTTGGTCATCAGACAACAGAAATTCACCGTCGTCTGATGACCTTTTTGTAGTAGTGTAAAAACAATTATCCTGGCAAGGAAAACCCCAATTACAATGCAAGAATTGAGGATTCAATTACTAGCTGCTGAAAGAGATATTGCAAATAGGGCTATTCTGAATATAATGCTAGCCTTCTCTACTAGGAGAACTAAGAAGAATGTGTCTCAGAGGTGTCTGAATGGTAATGGGAATAACATTGGCAGCATGTTTGAAAATGGTGGAGGCTACAGGAATAATTTTGGGTTGTCTCCAGAGTGTCAAATCTGTAGGAAGAAAGGCCACACTGCTGCATATTGCTTCTACAGGAATGACATCCCTCCTGATCATCTCTCTAACTCTGTGATCATTTCTCAAATATGTGGTCTAAAGGGACATGCAGCCTTAGACTGCCATCACAGGTCAAACTTTGCATTGCAAGGAGCTGAACCACCTTCTACTCTTGCTGCAAGGACTGTGCATAATACCAATGGAGCTAGTACTTTTGGTGATTCTATTACTGCACAGGGTTTCTCATATGCAGGTACTAGTTCTCCTCGTCCTTCTTTTAGTCCGGATCAGTCACAAGTTCTTCCTATCTGTTCTGCTTTGGGTAACTCTCTTAACACCCACATTGGAGTCTCTCTTGCTGTGGTTGATAGGGGAGATCAGAATGTGATAAATAATGATCAAACTGATGCACAGTTGCAATTACCTCATGAACAATTTGATCAAAGAAGCAGTCAGATTTATGAGAAATCCATGCTTACCAAAGCCAAAGGTTTGAGTATCAAGAAGAAGACATTTCGGGATTTTTATTCTTTTTCCTGCATTGCTCAACAAAAATTGTTTGATGAGCTTGCATACTTTTGGGACTTTACTTTTGCATTGGATATCCATGATGCTACAGAACCAAAGACGTTCAAAACTGCTGTTGGAAAATCAAAGTGGGATTCTGCTATGAAGGGAGAAACTAATGCCCTCAGGAAGCAAGAGATCAGTTACAGACATAATGGAGTGTTCATCTATCAAGAAAGATATGCAAAGGATTTAATTAATGGTCAAGAAACCATGGATCAAGCATATAATCAACACTCCATGCTTACCAAAGCCAAACATGCAACTGTCAAGAAGCTGACATTTCAAGATTTTTGTGCATTAATTGATAAAACTGGTATGGATACATCAACAGCTAGCACGCAAAGCATTTTCACGTTGTTAGAGAAAGAGGGTAAAGGTATGATTTGTTATTTCATTATGTTTCTACTTCTGAGCATACTCCAACTTCTAAGCATACTGAAGATATTCTTACTAAAAGGTTACACAAGCTCAATAGTCAGTACACATAGATCCAATCTCAGTTTGGTTAACCCCAACTGAGATTGAGGGGAGGTGTTAACGGGTGTTGACTTGATCAAGGTCTGTTGAAGAATCCATTGTGCTGATGTGGCATAGTTGGTTAAATGCATTTGCCAAGCTGGAGTTACTTTCTGTAAAAGTTAGTTAATGGAGTTTGTTGGGGTTTTATCCATCAACTACTATAAATAGGTGTGGCTGTAATAATTGGTTCGTAGCTTTGATAATTGAGGAACTCAGTTAGATATTTTCTCCATTTTCTCTTCTCTGCGTTCATATTCATCTGCAACCTCAAGATCAACCATCCATGGCTACAATGTTATCAGAAAGTAAACCTCGTTTAGCTCCTCCCTTCCACTTTGCCAGCATGCATATGGCAACTCCTCCAAGAACATCATCTCAGACCTTCAAAAGGGAAAACGCAGGCCAGAAAACGTCATTCACTCTCCTCTTCTCGCCCTTTCTCTCTTTACTGGGCACATCAGTGTATTTTCATGCCTCAAAACTCCTGGTTAGGGACCTCCGATCAAAAAACTTTCTTATCAAGTTGTTCGTCTATGTCTCCTCTATCTACTTTCAAAATTTCAGCTCCATTGGAGTCGATTTGAGTCCTATACACCCCTCAAAGAGGAAGCTATTCTGAAACGAGCCTGTTCCGGATTTCTGCTTGAATTCCCTCTCTTACTCTACCCGAATCCCTCACATCTTACTTGAGACTGATACAAACACTTGGTAAGATTCTGGAACCATCAAGTTCCCCTTTCTTTCCTCGATTTTAGGCTCAATACATTCAAAACAACTCTTTCACATATTGAGAAGTTTCTATTTCACTCTGCATGTTTGAGATGAAGCGAATTTCTTGACCTGTAACTGGGCTCGATCCAATCAGCTCCCTCAGCTCTCTTTTCTGTTGAAACTCAAGAGAAACTCATCTTTTTGGTTAGTCTTTGGTGAGTATCATCATTTCCATAAAACTCTGTATATTTTTGGGTTGTTACAACTCTTGCAGATTACAATTAATCACTATTGTTGCTGAAACCATGTTGCTTTAACTTAGAACCTTTCATTCTTTCTGATGTGTTGGATTTTTGCTAGAACATGGTTATTTTGAACATTGAAATCATGCTTGATCAAAGAGTTTATTTGTGTTACTGTTGTCCAAACACCATGTTTTCAAAACATCATGTTAATGAGCTACAAGACCTTCCCCTTATAGTATTGAAGGGTGGCTGAGACTTTAAGCCTTTAGAAGCTTTAGATACTTTCTATAGGTGTCTTAGAGTCTACTTAACAAGATATTTTGGGTACCAAACGAGCTTTACACAAAAGAACCAATTTCTGCAGTTTTTCAGTTCCAGTATAATCTGACCCAGCTGCATTCCTTTCAAAACTGGAGCTGAACCGTTGATAATTTGGGATTAGTTCCTTCTGGAGAAAGATAGTAAACACATAGGTGAACATTCCAGAATTTGAATCACCCTAAAATCATTTTTCTAGAATTAGTTATGCAATTTAAAAATAGGTGGATAGAAGCTGATATTTCTGGAAAGAATCTGCACCTCGTTTTACTTTAGCCTTTAAAACCTTTACTCTTCACATGGCTTCACTTAGAGTTCTTTAACTATTTCAATCTTACTGAGTTGGTTGTCAAGCCATCCTTCTTTCAAAATTTTTCAAGAATTTACCTCGAGTATTTTGAACAATTCCATGACACTTGACAAGTCCTTTAAAACTCAGTTTTCAGTTTTCAGCAACTTGTCTTTTAAAAAGTGTTCTTACCCCCTCTTCCTAACAACAAACTCCTTATTGGAACCCAAATGGTCTGGTTGTTAGTTAGTAATTAGGTTAAGGGAAATGTTTTCTTCGGAGAGTATTGAGAGTGAATAGCTAGCCTAGTTTATCGTTATTAACGTCGCTTATTGATCTAGGCACTATACTGTGGTGGAATCTTGTAAAGTTGGTGGTTGCTACAAGGTTGCATTGAGGCCAAGTGCTGCAAGAGAAAGCTCGAGTTCCAGGTAGAGGATGTCTTTAACTCTATCTATGTTTTTCTTGCATATACTATGTTTTATATGAGGCCTCTTGCATGGTTTTTGGAAATTATCTGTTTTACAATTGAAATGGTTTACGTGGATTGGATTGATGTGTTGGCAATTGATGGGGATGTCCGGAGAGATCAGTTCCTCCTTGAGCCACTGGTGGTGGGCAGTGTGCACCATGCCCTTGTTATTGAATACTCCCCTTTGTCTCTAGCCTTATGATCATTGAATTCCGGAAAGTGATTGGCTAGATGGACGGCTGTGATGGAAGTGTGAAAGATGATCAATTGCCGTGGGATTGTAATTATGTGGTGACGATCACGTGGAAGCACGAACCGGTTTTTATCTACTTCTTTTATTCAAAACGAAAACTCTTGTTTTTAAACTTAGATATGGGGGCGGGCATGGGCAATGACTGGATGTAGGAGCCTAACCTCTACTTTAGTTTATTTTGCAGGCGGTTGTTGTAGAAGCTTGGGTACGGAGGATAATCCTTGGAGGACACAATTTGTTTTATTCTATTTAAAGTTTATTTCTTTTTGGCTTGCTTGATTTCACTAAATTTTTGTAGCGTTATGTATGGTTGATGATGTGTGTGATTGCTTACCACCAAAGTGGAACCCTAGGGTTAGAACCTCCATTTGAGTTTAGGTCCTAGTGGGCTAGACCTAGAAGACTCACATAAATTACCATTCAATGAACTTAATGCAAACTTGGGCTAAGAACTAAAAAAATGACATAGGTTCTAAAACTCAACACAACACCACCTTCCTTTCCTCTTTCTCGCCTAGTTTGTAATCTTGTGATTACGAGCCAAGCCCACTATACAAGCCCAAAAATTTCGGGCTTATAGATTTCTTGTTTTTCAACCTAAAGGCCTTATCTCTTTGAGGAATTCTAGGCCTAAAACACTTACTCCAAGTGTCGTGGGTGTAGGGTTCCTTGGGGAGGCAGCGCTGTGGTAATCCGGTATCCGGTTCTCCACAAGAAGGTTTAGATGACGAGGAAGAATTGTAAGCATTGAGAGCGCGGCTTGCTCAAGTCAGATCATAATTGCTCATGAAATTGTTTCCTTTGCTTCATTGTCATTAGGAAGAAGTGTGGTTGTGCTTATTCTGTAAAGCCTATTAGCAGTACATGTAATGATGCTTGGATACAACTTAACAATAGCATTAACTCAAATATTATTTTATGAACAACAGAAATCAGTTCTTCTGTAATAAATGTTATATTACAAGGTTCTGTTTATTATAGTGAATCTAGATCAGATGCTTTCCAGGGTAAAGTTTTATGCATATGCTCATGTAAGAAGCTAGGCTATGGTCATCAACTACTTCAGTACCTCTACCACATTCTGTACTACTGTCATATTTTAACTTTTAAATGGCCTTCAAGAAAATAAGGCCCAACTGAATTTGATATCGATGCACTTGGGAGAAATTGTTGGTAATGCTATGTACTCTTAAACAATATTCTAGTTCCTGCATGACTATCATAGTCATATGTAACATATGTAAATGTTTACAATATGCTGACTTTCAACTTTTAAGCTAATTGGCATGAACTGTCTGAATAATTTGGTACATGATATAAGTACTTTATACGCTCAGTCGCCTATCGACCCCCAGCCCCTTTTCCTTGGTTGAAATCAGCTTTATGATATGTTTTATGTGCTTGCAGCACTTGCTCATACTGTGGATCATCCATCGAAGAGTACAGAGGTTTTGAAATTTATTATTATTTTTTTTTTTTTTTTTTTTTTTTTTTATTATGATAGAGGTACTGAAATTTGTTAATGACCTCAGAAAGCTCCAGAAATGGCTGTCATAACGCAAGAATTTACCAAAGAAATCACCAAGGTAATATCTATTTCAGTGCTTTTTGGTTGCCCGTGGGAACTTTTCCCATGTTAGACCGCGTCTACTTTCTTAAGTTTTAGCAGAGGTTACATGGTGCTCTCTACTCTTGTTCAAGTGGGAATTTCACATATGTTTAAGAATAAAGGAATTAATTGAGAGAGATTGATGAGAGAATTGTGTGTTTTATTATTGAGAATAGGAGCCCTATATATAGGGATTACAAAGTACATGTTCTAATGATACAAGGAAAACTATTGCGAATAGAAGTAGGAATTCTAGAACATTCTCTCCTATTACAATCATGGAACTACTCCTAGTTTGATTAGGCACACAAAGTCGATTTCCTTCAACAACATCTTGTTTTATTGTCCATTTTTTCGGGGTTTGTTTAGTTGGTTTAAGATGCATAATGGTAACTCATGTTGTAGAACCCTGGGTTTTATTTGTTCATTGTTTAACCTTTTGGAAACTATCTCTATCCTTTATTTGTCCATTTTTGAGACATACATCTCTGGAAATTTCAAGAAATACACTGTGCGACACTTGTTAGGTGCTCGTGTATTATGTGTATAAGCTTACAATAGTATAATAGTATTAACAAGAAAGATATTTTCCACGGAAGAAAAAAAATAATGGTAATTAGTTTTGCAATATATGCCATCTTAAAAAATTTTGTATGTCTTAAGAGCTAAGCTGCTAACCCACTGGTAACTCTAAGTGTGGAACTCTAATATCGGGTTCGAATCCCACCGACGCTGTTGATGTTTAAATCCCAATCCATTCTTGATGACCAGGAGAAGGAAGTATTTTGACACGACCCCTGACTTAGCTGTGTATAGAAAAGGATATGATTTCTCTCACTTATTGGGTATCGTAAAACTCGTGTGTCCGTAAGGTATGCACGCATGAGATACCATAATCTAAGCTTCATAACCAAAATTAATCAACAATAAATGAAATTGACCTAAATTTTTATAAACTCATAAACAATATCTTTATTTTTTTTATGTGGAATTCATACTCTCGACAACATATATGTTATGCATACATATATATATGACTGTTATTGATGAGATAGGAAGGTTACTTATAACTCATATATTATCAATTGGGCAATTACAAGGGGCCTCAAGTGAGGCCTAAGATTTGTACCTTCAATCCTACGTGTCATATCATGTATATATGTAAATTTAATTGTACACATTCCTATGCACTTAATTGCATCATAAACACTAAAGATATGCTAATCTCCAAATCAATTATTAAGTAATTAATCTATATTATATTTATTTCGTAGGAAATAAGTGGAGTTGTGGAAACTAGGGCTGCACACGGATTGGGTTGGTTCGGTTTTGACTCTAAACCGTCTCTATACTAAAGTGAGCGATTTAAGCATTTTGGACAACCGATCATTGAAAAAAATAAGCTTAACCCGATCCAATCCAATTCAATTAAAGATGGTTTGGTTCGGTCGGTTAGGCGGTTTTAACCTATATTATATTAACATACTATTTATGAAAAAAAAAAATTCTAGTAAAATTCAATCTGAATAATAAAAATTATATTAAATAAGCATAATCTAAATTTAAAATACAATAATCAAATCCAAAACTAATATTTAAAAACCAAAATCTAGAATAGATTCAAAGTGATTGAATTATTTGATGGCTTAGCTATAAATACTAGCTTAATAGGGTAGTATTAAAGGTTAGAGAATGAAAGATTGAGATATGTGATATGAGATGATCAAATTAATTGTAGCGATTATTTATTAGACTTCTAGGCCTTTGGGCATTAGATTTGATATGGTGATATATCATTTGAGAATAAAGTTATAATTAGATATTTAGAACTTATTTACAACGACTGAACAAATGAATATATATATATATATATATTTAATACTTTTTCTTATTATACTTCAAACATACCGGTCGGTTCGTGTTCCACTGATTATACTCATTTATATGCGTGTAATTATATCTAAAACACTATAAATAAGTTAATCCTCAAGTCAATTATTATGTAATTAATCCATTTTTATTTATTTTGTAGTAAATAAGCGGAGTTGTGGATTTCAGAAGAAGTTGTACCAAAATGGAACTAATTGGAGTTATCGACAAAGGACGAAAAGTCATGAGTGGTCAAACATGGTCAACTCGAGAGAGGAGGTGGAAACCGATCACCCTAAGATAATTTTGCGGAGGTGCCTCAAGACCGAAGCAAAGGAAAGAAACAAAAAAAAATAGAATAATAATACGAGGGATTAATTAAGCAATGTTTACTTAATTAAACAAATGTTTAATTATTTAGACATTTGTTATGCATGGTGGCATGTGGTCACGTGGATGATAGGCACTAGCTTAATTAACCATTTTGGTTGATTAAGCAATTCAAGCATCAGGTGTGCTTCCTCCTTTCCCTTCTATCCGGTTTCTTTCTCTCTAAAGCCAACCACACGGTGACACTTGGAAAGCAATATCTCCCTCTAGCCCATCGTCAGCCACTCATCCACTATTCAACCCACTCTCCCCTCTCTGCATATATATAGACCACGACCTACTCCCTATCTTTAACTCTCTCAACCTCCACGGTCGCACACCCCAGACCCCAAAATCCTTCCTCTCCCAACAGCAGCCGCACACCACCATAATTCCATCTCTCCCATTCCATCTTTCCCATTCTCTCATCCATCACCCATATCACCTCACGCTCTCACCTTTTCCCTTTTTTCATTTTTAATTTCATCTTTTGGGATTTGACACTCAAGACTTCAAAGGAATCATCATCAAGAGTACCACACCTTAATTTGGGTAGTTGGGTGAAGAAATTGCTTGATTCATACTAGTTCATAGCTAGAAGTGACCAAACTAACTCTCCCCTCTCTTCCTTATTATCTATTTCATAATTTTTATATACTTTTGTTGATGGATTCTTGTATGGGTTGTGAGTAGTTCAATTTTGGGAGTTAGGGTTGTGAAGCCCTAACTCATCTTGTATAAATATTGATGCTTTAATTTTAATAAATGCAATTTTCGTTGTGTATGCCTTAAATCCAAATTTATTGGTCCTTAGAAGCATGTTTCTAGGCTTTGTCACCCTTTGAAATTATGTTGTGGGCAATTGTGATTAATAGATTGATAAATTGACAACTTATTGGTCTTGTTGCATCTAGTATTTAAGTGTGGTAACCATTAGCTAGCTTAATTGTAGCTAAGCTTGCTTGGGTCTCTATTATCTTGCTCTCTAGGCCTCTAATTTTGGATATTGTGGCCTTAACCGGCGTAATGCCCAAATTAGAGAGTTGATTGTGGCCTTAACCGGCATAATCGATACACCGAAAGAATAATTGGTTTAGTAGCCTTGTCCAGTACTAGATACGGGACTTAACACATATAGGAAATGCATGCATTTGTGAAATTGGTATCAATATTTGCAAGAGTGTTAGTGTGAATCACCCGATACTCCCATATTCCCATTAATTTGAAAATCCAAATTTAATTTCTTGCTTGATAATTAGTTGTTTGGTTTTACTTTAGTTTGCATTTAATTTAGTTAATTCCCAATTAAAAACTCCCAAACAAAATTCTACCTTCCTTTGTGCATAACTCATTTGGGCTACAAGTTAGTGGCTTTGATTAGGCTTAGTGTGAGCTAAGCCGAGCATTGCCGAGGCTTGGTGCCTTGTGAATATTTTATTTTACTTTATTTTATTTTTATTTTTACTTTTTCATTGTATGCTTTTGAGTCACTCTAGCGCCAATTACCTCGGTTAGGTCCAACACCTAATCCCCGAGGTACGATAATCAAGGTTTTAATATTTCCCTTACTTGACAACGATTCGTACGCTTGCGAAGAGTTTATGAACCAAGTCATCCACGGTTTAAGCAAAAGAGAAACCAAACCAACCCAATTCATAAATGGTTTGGTACGGTATTGAACTGGCTTTCAATTTTTAATGTTAAAAAACCTTAACCAAACCATATTTACTGGTCAGTTTTGACCGTTTGGACAGTTTGTACCGTGTTTTGCACACCCCTAGCGGAAACAACATAAAATGAGAAGAAATTAGGAAAAAAAAAAAAAAAAAGAGTTTTGAAGGAAAACACTCAAACGAAATTATCAACACTATCAACGACCATCTCTTCCTTCACGCGGGGCAAGATTTTTTTTGGGTCTTTCTAAATATACCCAGCAAAGTTCTTAGTACACCAAGCAAATTTATTTATTTGAAAATATATCTAATTAAACAACCTAATTTTCCAAACTAACCTTATCTTGTACCCAGCAAAAGAAAAACGGCGATGAAAATTTGCTGGCATTTTTAATTCCTTATACCAATCGTCCAACCCTTACTCTTTTGTGATTTTGATTAACCCTTTTTTTTTTTTTTTGAAAAGTATGGATTAACTAATTCATGTCTTGTCCTTCAATCACTACTCTTGGGCCTCTCCTTTGCTGTCCGCTTTGAGAATAGTTTTCATGCAATATTTTCTGCAATTCTGATTTCTAGGTTCTTTCAAGATGGGGTTTTTGAAAAAGATATATTAAATGAGACCAGAGGCAATGGGGTTCTTTCAAGATTGGGTTTTTTACCACACTTGCCACTTGTGTTACGGGGTCTCACATCTACCTTTCTTGGAGGAATGAAAACTGGGATTGTGGGGATCGGAGAACTGGCAGTAGAATGTCAACTCTCATACAAACTCTTTTTCCAGTCGTCGATCCTGATGCTAGCCGGATTTTGATAGATGACATCAATATCTCTTCTATTGAATTGCATGATTAGCACTCTAATCTAATCATTATCCCTCATAAATGAACCATGTTCAATGGCAATCTAGTTTCTCTTGTTGATTGAAGCTCTCTAATAGTAATGGCTGACATACCTGTCCGCTTTCTCCTAGACCCACTTCATCGCTGTGTTCTTTTGTAGGGTACAAAATGAGGATAGTTTAGGAAATTAGGTGATTTAATTAAATATATTTAAAAATAAATAAATTTGCTGGATATGTTTAGAACTTTGCTTGGTACATTTAGAAACACCCTTTTTGTTTCCCTATGTTCCTTTTTTTTTTCTTGCCACGGAGCCCTTATCTCTGTTCACCCCGTGTGCAACAACACAGCAACCACCCCATTAATTATCCATACCCGTCTTTTCCGTTAGTAGGGGCCGAGAGGACGGACCCGAACCACACCACCATAATTCCCAACTTTTCTCTTCTTGGCAACTACCACCACCCCACCACCACCCTTCCATTAATGTCACGCTCTTTTTCCTCATTTTCTCTCAGGCCCCCTAATTTCTTTTCACTCCGTGTGCAACCACACAGCGACCACCCCATTAATTATCCATATCCATCTTTTCCCTTTAGGGGAGCCAAGAGGACAAACCTGTACCACACCACATTAATTTCTAATTTTCTCTCCTTCACAACTACAACCACCACCCTTCCGTTAATGTCATTCTCTCCTTTTCCTCATTTCCACACCACCAAATCACATCAATTCCACAAAATTCAAAGAGAAAGTCCAAGCATCAAGAGCTTCATCACATCAAATTTGGATAAAAGTGGAGAACCATAAATCAAGACTTGTCATAATTGCTCCATAACAAATTGTGACTTATTCTTGTTACTGCTCTTCACTTTATCTCTTTTTAGTTTTGATGATGGGCAATGAGTAGTTTTATTGTTGGAGCTAGGATTGTGTGCCATAACCCAAACTTAATTTAGGTAAAAAAATGTTTATTTTAATGTAATGATGCAAGTCAATATGGCAGATGCTCATATCAATTACTGTTGGATTAAAATGCATGCCTAGGAGCCTAATCAACTCTTGGTGTGTAGTTTGAGCATGTCTAAAACGGAGTTAGATCGAGACTTAACCCTTTATAATTCCTAAGCTAGAAACCCTCAATTTCGTATTCGAGTGATTATAAGCATGGTGATTTACACCCGCTGCATGATTGCATGGGCGGATTGCTTAGTAGTCTATTTTTTTAGCTTTACTACAATTAAAGTGAGTTAGTGACCCTTAAATTGGCTCTACCTCTCTCTAATTGAGTTAGTGTGACCCTTAAAACGACACATTAATACCGAAATATATATGGTTCTTGAGCCTTGAATCGCCTTGGATACAACTATCGACAAAGTATGAAATTTGCATCTACATTAGATTATCTTCCGATACATAAAATTTAGGTGCAGGAGCCTCCCTAGCACTTGACATTCTCATATATATTGTTTACACTTTTATTAGTTTCTTTGCATTTTTATTAGTTGCGTTACATTTCATTACTTTTCTATTAATCAAAAATCAACTCCTAAAATATTGAACTCTTCGTCTCATTGTAAATAACCAGAAGTAGACTCTTAGTTTTTATTAGGCTTTGGTGAAAACCAAAGTCGAGCATTACGAAGGCTTGTTGCCTTAGATTAGCATTTTTATTTGTTTTGTTTTTCTTTATTTGCTTAGTGACTCTAATTCCAACTACCCAATGATGAGTCAGCCACTAATCCCCATGGTACAGTAATTGTGGAAATAATATTTCTCTATTTGACAATTTTTCCCCGTGGGTATCAACTCAATAATGCAATTTTTATTTTCAATTTCATATAATATGTCTTGCTACATCATAATTTGGAACACCAACTTTACCTTTTCTTTTTTTTTTAAGATTTCACGGGATGGATCAATGACATTAATGAATAAGTGCTTCTATTCAAACCTCCACAATTGTTATTTAGACGTTCTCTCAAAATTTGTGTTTGTAAAAGTTCTAATTTACCCTTATGTATTTTCAATTTCATATAATATGTCTTGCTAGATCATAATCTTGGAACACCAACTTTACCCTTTTTTTTTTTTTTTTGGATTTCAGGGGATGGATCAATGACATGACCAATCTACTCCTAGCTGATTCATCTAGTCTATATATATAACATAGAAGAGCCACACACTAGCTACTGGTTCATCAGAGTGGTGAAAATGGAGATCACTATTATCTCCAGATATACTGCGAAACCATCTTCTTCTTCACTTCGGCATCTAAAACCTCACAAACTTTCCCTCTTCGACCAGCTCACTCCCGCAACTTACGCCCCAATTGTCTTGTTCTACCCCAACTCATCATTAACTACCAATCTTTCCCAAACCTTAGTCCACTTGAAGACCTCTCTATGCGAGACCCTCACTCTCTACTACCCATTTTCCGGCCGCATCAAGAACAACCTCTACATTTATGATTTCGACGCGGGTGTTCCATACCTCGAAGCTCGAGTCAATTGTCGCCTGCCTGAGTTTCTTAAGCTTCAAGAAACCCAGCTGCTAAACGACCTCCTTCCAGTTCTTCCATTCCGGAAGGAAACCGATCACTCAGATCTGCTTCCCTTGCTTGCTTGTCAAATCAATGTTTTCGCTTGTGGTGGATTGGCAATCTCTGCCTCCGTGTCTCACAAGATTTTCGATGGGGATACGGGAAACGCTTTTCTCAAAACTTGGGCTTCCATTTTTCGCGGGGCTCGCGACGACATTGTACACCCTAATCTCTCCGAAGCCTCCCTGTTCTTCCCACCAAGAGATCCGTTGCCTCAGAACTATCTAGATTTAATGGATAGCTTGTGGTTTAAGAGAAGCAATTATATTTCAAAGAGATTTGTGTTTGATGCCAAATCCATAGCCACACTGCGAGCAAGATCGACGAGCGAAAACGTTCCCAAGCCCACACGTGTGGAGATACTAACTAGTTTTATCTGGAAACATGCAATGGCTGCTTCTAGGGCACTGTCATCCGGTATGTGTGTCTATATATATATATATATATATATATATATATATGTAGAATTTTTATTAGGTAAGGATATCCTTATCTAAGCTTATGGAACGGATTTCCAGTTTTTGGCTACTTTTCAATTATCTATTCACATCTTAACTATTCAGTTTTTAAGTCCTAATATATAGATCATCTCTGCAAAATATCAGCCAAATTGATGATCGTTAAGGTATCCAAAACTGCAATTTACACGAACGACTGAATCTGTCAAACCAGAACCGTTCGTGTACATTGTTGTAAATTGCTGTTTTGAATGCCTTAACGATCATCAATTTAGCTGAAATTTTGCAGAGATGATCTGTACGTTAGAATATAAATACTGAACGGTTTAGATGTGAATATGTGATCGAAAAGTGGCCAAAAACTGAAAATCCGTACCTAAGCTTATGTTAGGATGTGCTTAGCCAAGAATGATATGTGTGTGTGTGTGTGTGTGTTTGAGGTACTTAAAGGAAGTGTATATAGTTAATTGCACTCAAAATTTTCTCCCAAATTTTTGGTAATAGGTACTTCACCAAAGACATCCATAGTCGTTCATGCAGTGAACATGAGACCGCGAATGAATTCACAAATGCGATCGGATACTGTCATGATCGGAAATCTTTTTTGGTGGGCCGTAGCTGCCGCCGACGCTTCTGAGGCAGACGCTCATGACTTGCGTGACTTAGTGAACATAATTAAGGAATCAATCAAGGGATTCGATGGTGAGTATTTGGAGAGTTTGCAAGGTGAAGATGGTGGATTCGGAACCATTTCTGAGTTTTGTATTCAGCTTGAGGCTATGCTTTCCTCAGAAACACCGGATATCTATGCATTCACAAGCTGGGCTAGCGTTTTAAAACAGGTTGATTTTGGTTGGGGGAGGCCATTTTGGATCGGAGCCATGGGGAAAGTTGGTCCTGCATTTAGAAATCTCACTGTGTTCGTCGACAGACAATGGGATAGGGGCATTGAAGCATGGGTGAACTTGGAGGAAAACCAAATGGCTCTGTTAGAGAAAGACCCCCAGTTTTTAGCATTTGCTTCTCCAAATCCTGGAATATCAAGCATGTAACTGTCTATGTTTTATTTCGAAGTCAATAATTAAGGCTTAGAATACTGAGCTATCAAATTGTAATCGATTAATTTCTGGTTTATTACTGTGTTAATTAATCAATATCATTTGCATTCATGGATTTGTACTCAAGAAGTTAGATTGTTCTGACAAGTAATGGATGAAGACGTTGGTTGTTGCAGATTCATAGCAGTCAATAATAGATCAGTACGTACGTAGGGACGGATTATTAGCTAGCATGCATCAAATGCAGCTTCTAATACATTTCAGTATATGTATGTTTAATGACACCGTACGTAGCGTCAGAATTTTCAATATGCATCAAGGCAATTAGCCATGTTCGCAGCTTAATAACTATCAAACATCTTGGTTAAGTGATTATGACCACTCGGTCCACTCTAGGATCTCGATCATTTCTTTTTATGTTTACAGTTCACTCCAAAGAGGAGAGATTCTAACTTGATTGATATGAGATATATCGCTCGCGATTAGCTAGGGTTTCTCACTACATATTTCCATCATTCGAATGTTAAAGCTCTAAAACTCAGGTATACATGCACACACCCGCGCGCGCGCACAAACAAAGTTCCAAACTAGCGTCAGCTATATATTGTTCAGAAATCTCGCAGTGTTCGTTAAGAGACAATGGGATGGGGGCATTGACGCATGTGTGAACTTGGAGGAAAACCAATGGCTCTGTTAGAGAAAGACCCCCAGTTTTTTAGCATTTGCTTCTCCAAAACCTGGGAATTTCAAGCATGTAACTCGATCTCTATGTTTTATTAAACAGGCTTAGAATATTATAAGCCATCAAATTGTAATTTGTAAGGGTCTAATTTCTGGTTCATTACTGTGTTAATTTTGCAATATCTTTTGCATTCATGGAATGGAATTTTTACTCAAGAAATTAGATTTTTCTGACAAATAATAGAAGTAGATGTCGATTGTTGCAGTTTCATAGCAGTCAATGAAAGATCAGTACGTATTGTTCGGTTGATAGCTAGCATGCATCACATGCAACTGTTAAATGACACCGTACGTACGTAGCATGCATCACATTAAGGCACTCAGGGGCAGAGCTATTTAAGGGCCTGAAGTACATGGCCATGGCACCTGCCAAATTTTTAACTGCATATGTAATTGATGTTTGTAATCTAGTTGAATCGAGTTTCGGTACACACAATTACTAATGTTAGCACCCTCCAAGTGATTGACTACATATCAATATGTAATTGGTCCCACCTATCTTATTTGATTATTGAATAAAGTTTGTATTAGTGCTCATACAAAACGTCGAGACAGTTGGGCTCAAGTAATTGAGTCCTTTAATTATACAAAACAGCTGTTTTAATCTTTTTAATTTCTTTTCTGATTGATTTTTTTTAAGTTTTTTTTTTAATATAAATTGGGAGAAAATTAAGTTGCCCCTCTAGTTTTCTTTGCAAATTTCTTTTCGTTGCTCGTCATCTCCGATCTTGGTTTACTCTTCATCTTCCTGGTCTGCCTGGGTAGTGAGGCATCTGTTCTATTTGTGGTTGCTGGTGGTGGGGTTTCCTTGCAGGATGGTATTGGAGTTAGGTTGGATGCTTATCTCGAACTCGGGACTCTAATCTGGTGGAAGATCGGATTTTTGTGGCAGTTGGGCCTCGCTAGGGGCCTAGGGATGTGTTCCGGGAGAAAGTCAATCTACGAAGGCCGTCTTTTGGTTTTGAGGTCGGATTTTGGCACATGGCGCTCTAGGGATGTGTACCTGCTTTTGGACCCATTGGACTGGGCGTCGGTTCGAGTTTTTCTTTTTTATTTAGTTTTTGTTAGAATTTCTACTCTTTTGAGTAGGGCTGGGTTCGGTTCGGTACCGGAGCCGCAGGCCCAAAACCACTTCTGTACCAGACTAGTTTGGTACATAAAATAGACAACCATTACTGGCCACAGAAGTCAGTATACCAACTTCTCGGTATACCGAGGGACTCGGTTGGCAGCGATTGGTTGGACCTTCAACCGAGTTTATGCTTGGGCCAAAATCTCCCACGACCCAACTATAATTTTGAAAGGCCCAAACCTGCTTTGTACCTAAAAAAACTGAAAGTCAATAAGATCATCCTCTACCACACAAAGCTTCAATTTCAAGCTACAACTTTCATTTGATACCAAAACCACTTTTAAAGCAGCAACAATTTAACACCCACCACATCAACCTCCACGGCTATTGCCACCCTACAATTTTCTTTGTTCACCCTACAAATATTTGAATTATTGAAAGACTATATTACCCAAATGCAAAATGACTAATAAGTATACTAATTTTCTAAAATTTAAATCTTTAAGGAAAACTAAATACATAACTAATTAAATACAAAACTACTTAATTTCTCTTCTTTCTCTTTTTATTTTTTATTTTTTATTTTTTTATTTTTTTATTTTTTTATTTTTTTATTTTTTTTAAAAGAGGATCAAAGGATTTCACTCCTACCCCCATGGTGACTCGAACCCATGACTTCGTACATAGGTAGTGGGTGCTCTAACCACTGAGCTAACACCACTTAATTTCTCTTCTGATAACATTAATCTTCATCTTCTCCATCCAATTTTCAATTTATTACAATTTTCTTTTTTATCTTTTTGTTGCGTCCTCATCGTTAATTCATTATTCAATTCACAAAACCATTAGTGTTAACTTCATCAAAATATTTATAATACCTTTATAAACACCGAAAGTAAAAAATTTAAAACACTAAAAAAAAATCAATCTTTTTTTCATTGCTCATAGTAGCACTTACTAATTTTTTAATATGGATTGGAATAAATGAACATTGAAACTGAATGGAAAAAATAAAAAAATGGAAGTAAATCAAATTATGATTTTATTAGGAAACTTTAATATATTTCAGGACGTTTTTTTAATTGATATAAATTAAATGAGAAATTTTCGTTAAAAAAAAATTTCTTTTTTAATTTGATATGTCATATGATGGATCGAGGATATTTCTGGAAAGAGAAATGGTTGGATAAGTAAATCTAATCATTGAAATTAAAATGTAGGGTGTAATGAGCAAGTAGGGTGAACAAAGAAAATTATAGGGTGGCAATAGCCTCACCCATTGAATTAACACCAAATTAGATAGCACACAGTTCAACAACAAAAACCCAAAATGCATGCACTAGAATCAAACCCAGAAACAAAAAATTCTCCAAAAACCCAACAGACCCAGATCTACGAATCACACAAAACAAACAAAAGCATTCAAATTGGAAGCAAAACTAAATAAGCAAACAGCAACGCACCTATAAAATGCGGGTCGTACTCACCAGCAATAAGAAATCTAGGAATGAATCGAATGGATTTGATGTGAAATGAAATCGAATGGTTCGATTGAAGGAGACGCTGTCAGGTTCGATTGAAAAAAAATTATATACACTGATAGTGCAAGTGAACTAGCAAATCCAACAGCTCTCAGCTGTTGATCACACACACACATATCACCTAATTCAATGATTTCACTATATATGAGGGAGGATCAAGAGAGGACATCCTTACTTTAAGTATTTGAGGATTTTCACTATTTTACACTAGTATATGACCTAATTAAATGATTTCAAACATTGATCCTTTATATTCCTATGCAAGAATTGTGTATATAAAAAATCAACCAAATCCATGATCATGTGGTCACTAAAAAGTTTGAAACAAATGTCATCCGTTAGATAAAATTATTTCGAACATTGTGCTAATCAAATGGTTAAATGTTTTTTGATTTGGCTAATTTTTTGTAAGACTCGTATGTGTGTAGGTAACTACATAATGAATGGTCTGATTATTAAAATACATGCTAAAAATAAAAATATCCTCACTTTAAGAGCTTAAGGACGTTCTCTCATGATCCTCCCTAGTGAGGGATCCCTTTTTTGATATTTTCTAGGGATAGGGCATTAGACCAACTTTTCGATCATATTTTGGAATCTTAATCGTTCAGTTTTTATGTCATAATGTGTAGATCACTTTTGCAAATTTTCAGAAAAATCGTTGATCGTTAAGACATCAAACTAGATTACATCAATGGACGAATCAAATCTGTTATATATATATATATATATATTCCATTAAGCGATCCTTTTTTTTAGCCTTTTTTTAGAGATAGAGCATTAGACCAAGTTTTCGATCATATTTAGCATCTCAACCGTTCAATTTTTAGGTCCTAATGTGTAGATCATTTCTGCAAATTTTCAGCCAAATCGTTGATCATTAAGGCATCAATCTAGATTACATCAATGGACGAACCAAATCTGTCAAACCTGAACCGTTCATACTTATAATTTAAATTGTCGTTTTGAATGCCTTAATGATATTCAATTTGGCTGAAAGTTTTCAAAAGTGATCTACACATTAGGACATAAAAACTGAACGATTGAGATGCCAAAATATGATTGAAAAGTTAGTCTAATGTCCTATCTCTAGAAAAGACAAAAAAAAAAAGGGATCCCTCACTAGAATGACTCTTCTAGTGAGGGATCCCCTTTTTTTGGCCATTTTAAGATCGCTTATTGGACCCACTTTTCGATCACATGTTCACATTTTAACCGCTCAGTTTGTAATTCTATATGAGTAGATCATCTCTACAAATTTTCAGCCAAATTGATAATCATTAAGGCATTCATAACTGCGATTTACAATTATAAACATGAACGGTTCAGGTTGGACAGATTCTATACGTCTATTGATTTAATATAGTTCTATACCTTAACGATCATCAGTTTGGCTGAAAATTTGCGAAAGTGGTCTATACATTAGGACCTAAAAACTGAACAGTCGAGATGCCGAAATACGATCGAAGAGTGAGTTCCACAAGGTATCTCTTAAAATAGCAAAAAAAAAAAAAAGGAATCCCTTAGTGGAAAGGCCCTGTGTGTGTGTCTCATATATATATTACACACATTTTTTTTTAAAACAATAGAAAACATATACATAATGCACTACAATAGGAAACATCAATTTTGATGGCTAAATTCGACCGGAAAAGGCATTTTTCGGTCAGGAATATGTATTTCGAACTAAAAATCTTCGTCAGTGGTGGTCAGGAATATTCTTGTTATAAATGCTCTACTACCAACTAGTCATCGGAATAACAAGCATTTTCAACCACATATTACTGTCAATTTATGTTAGTGCAAGTACACATAAGTGTCATATGATATTTAAAATTATTGAATAATTATGCATATGTGAGTAATGTGACCAATCAATGTGCATGTACATTCTATTCCCTAAGCGCTTTCTGCTGCACTAAACCTTAGCAAACACTAGATCTAAATCCGGCCTACTAAATTGGTCCTTGCTCCCAGTTTCTGCTCCGCCAACAATTCTTGTCAACCACCTCGATGTTCATCATGTCCCGCATAGACTCAATGACCAAAAGTTTTGCCGCCTCGCTGGCCATTACTGTGAGGCCTGGAAATTTCAAGTGTCACTTTTGAGTTTTGACGAATAAGTTTTTAGTTGTTTCCTAATCTTCAACATATCTCTTATGACAATCCTTGCAAAATTATTATTTGCAAAATTTGTTCAACTTCTATATTACTTTTTATATAGGGCTAATTACTGTTTAGTACCCTGTGGTTTTAGTCAAACATCAATTCAGTCCCTCGATTTTCAATTTCATCAAAAATACCCCTGCAATATCATTTTCTCGTCCAATAGGTCCCTCCGTCGGGATTCCGTCAATTTCAGCCGTTAATTGCTGACGTGGCAGTCCAACTCAGCAAAAGTGGACCCACATAAAAGTCAAATACCGAAAATGACCCTGGCCAACCAGATATGGAAAAATCCAAAATAAACCCCAAATTTTGAGGTTAGGGAGAATCGAACCCACACCACCATGCATGCATAACAAAGCCCCAACCACCATGCCACTTGTACGACATTGATATATGTCAAACAACATAATATATATATTTGTATACCCAACAAAATCTGGGAAAATCCAAAATAAACCCCAAATTTTGGGGTTAGGAAGATTCGAACCCAGACCACTATGCATGCAAAGCAAAGCCCCAACCACCATGCCACTTGCACGACATTGATACATGTCGAACAACATAATATATATATATCTGTATATGTCAACAAAATCAGGGATTTATTTTATATATTATGGCAACATATATATATATATATATAATATATTATATAATTAATATATATATAATATATAATATAATATAGTATATATATATTGACATAATATAATATATTATATATATATATTAATTATATAATATTATATATATATTAATATATAATATATATATATATATGTTGACATAATATATAAAATAAATCCCAAATTTTGTTGACATATACATATATATATATATATTATGTTGTTTGACATATATCAATGTCGTACAAGTGGCATGGTGGTTGGGGCTTTGCTTTGCATGCATAGTGGTTTGGGTTCGAATCTCCCTAACCCCAAAATTTGGGGTTTATTTTGGATTTTCCCAGATTTTGTTGGGTATACAAATATATATATATTATGTTGTTTGACATATATCAATGTCGTACAAGTGGCATGGTGGTTGGGGTTTTGCTATGCATGCATGGTGGTGTGGGTTTGATTCTCCCTAACCTCAAAATTTGGGGTTTATTTTGGATTTTTCCATATCTGGTTGGCCAGGGTCATTTTCGGTATTTGACTTTTATGTGAGTCCCACTTTTGTTGAGTTGGACTGCCACGTCAGCAATTAACGGCTGAAATTGACGGAATCCCGACGGAGGGACCTATTGGACGAGAAAATGATATTGCAGGAGTGTTTTTGATGAAATTGAAAGTCGAGGGACTGAATTGATGTTTGACTAAAACCACAGGGTACTAAACAGTAATTAGCCCTTTTATATAATTATCTCTTTTCTACAATTTATTTTCTTAACACATTATTTTCTTAAGTTAACAATATTATCCAATATCATTAACCTCTCTCTAGAGAAATTCATCGATATCATTAAGCCCAATTCTCAAAAGTAGTTCTTTAACAAACAACCTTAACCTTTTTATGCCAGAAAACAAAATCTCTCCTTTCTTCTCCTCCTAAAGCTTCTCTTAGCCCTATTTACGTCAGCCAATTTGCATGCCTTAATGCACCTAAAATCAAAGCCTCTGATCGAGAAATATTCTTATTCAAAGTTGGTCATTATTGTCTCTTCTATAACATATCCAAAAATGAGCGCGATCAGATATGTAATGAAGTCTGTACATCGATCTGAGTAGAGGTTGCTCAGAAATCAGCAGATTTCGAGCGTCAGCTTTTCTTTATCCGCTTACCCTATCAGGATTCCTCAAATTTCTTTGGCATTAATTCTATTAAGAGGTAACATCATTGTTCAGCTTACATTTCTTTCTCTCCCAACCAATTTTAGAACTCAATATACTTTATTGAGTATCCTTCTCAATGAGGTTCTTTTGTTTTACGTACCTTGCATGTTTTAAATTGGAAGTGGCATTCCTTGATATTTGACTGGGCTTGGCCAATTTCCAAGGAAAATATGACCCTTGAAACTTACTCAATTTCGATGCCAAATAGTCGTCCGAATTAAATATTCTTATCGGAAATAGTTTTTTCCGACCACTACTATTCTTTGGAAATAAGTCCTTGGAAAAAAATGGATTGGCTAGCAACCAATTTTTTCCTACAAGCAACAAATTATTTCTAACAAACATCTTTTGTCGGAAATACTATTTATCGTTGTTGAGGAGTAAGAATTTCCGACCACCGAAAAATTATTTACGACCATATTTGGCTGTCGGAAATATATCTTTTTCCAAGGGTTGGTCGGAAAAAGACTATTTCCGATGATATTTTTTCCGAGGACCACCGACGACACCTAGCTGTCGGAAATAGTTTTTTTCTGACTGGGAAAGTGGTTTTTCCAACCAAATCGCACCCTTGAAAATGACTACTATTGTTGTAGTGAAACTCCACCAGGCATGTTGGTGCCTTCAGAAGTTATGATGCTAAAAGAACTGCCAAGTGCAAAGAAGAAGAGAGGGAGGCCTTTGGGTTCCAAAATCAAAAACTCTAACTCAAAGAAAGTATCTGCTGATGTACTCAGGTAAACCCCTTAACCCTAGCTTTAAGGGCAAGGAAGAAATATAGGTAGGTGTGGTAGGGGGCAGATGTCTTGCATTTTTCCATAGTTTATAGGCTCACTTTAAATAAGTGAGCGATTAGTTTAAATATAGATGATTTGTTTCTATGCATCAGAGCAGTCCTCTTACTACAATTTCTTGATCTGTCTAGTCGAAGGTAGCAAAAAAATATAGAATGGCCATTTTGACATGTGATTAATGAAATCCATATTTCTTTTAAAAATAAAAAAATAAGTCTGTACTATTGACCTGGAGACATGACCAATCTACTCCTCGCTGATTGATCTGGTCTATATATGTAACACAGAAGAGCCACACACTAGCTACTGGTTCATCAGAGTAGTGAACATGGAGATCACTATTATCTCCAGATATACTGCGAAACCATCTTCTTCTTCACTTCAGCATCTAAAACCTCACAAACTTTCCCTCTTCGACCAGCTCACTCCCGCAACTTACGCCCCTTTTGTCTTGTTCTACCCCAACTCATCATTAACTACCAATCTTTCCCAGACCTTAGTCCACTTGAAGACTTCTCTATGCGAGACCCTCACTCTCTACTACCCATTTTCCGGCCGCACCAAGAACAACCTCTACATTAATGATTTCGACGCGGGTGTCCCATACCTCGAAGCCCGAGTCAATTGTCGCCTGCCTGAGTTTCTTAAGCTTCAAGAAACCCAGCTGCTAAACGACCTCCTTCCAGTTCTTCCATTCCGGAAGGAAACGGATCACTCAGATCTGCTTCCCTTGCTTGCTTGTCAAATCAATGTTTTCGCTTGCGGTGGATTGGCAATCTCTGTCTCCGTGTCTCACAAGATTTTCGATGGGGATACGGGAGACGCTTTTCTCAAAACTTGGGCTTCTATTTTTCGCGGGGCTCGCGACGACATCGTACACCCTAATCTCTCCCAAGCCTCCCTGTCCTTCCCACCAAGAGATCCATTGCCTCAGAACTATCTGGATTTAATGGATAGCTTGTGGTTTAAGGGAAGCAATTATGTTTCAAAGAGATTTGTGTTTGATGCCAAATCCATAGCCACACTGCGAGCAAGATCGACGAGCGAAAACGTTCCCAAGCCCACACGTGTGGAGATACTAACTAGTTTTATCTGGAAACATGCAATGGCTGCTTCTAGGGCACTGTCATCCGGTATAAATATATATATATATATATATATATATGATTTTTGTTAGGTGAGGATATCCTTACCTAAGCTTATGGAACGGATTTTCAGTTTTTGGCCACTTTTAGATCACTTATTCACATCTTAACCGTACAGTTTTTAGGTCATAATGTATAGATCATCCCTGCAAAATTTCAACCAAATTGATGATCGTTAAGGCATCCAAAACTGCAATTTACACGAACGAACCGAATCTGTCAAACCGGTACCGTTCGTGTACATTGTTGTAAATTGCAGTTTTGAATGTCTTAACGATCATCAATTTGGCTGAAATTTTGTAAAGATGATCTATACATTAGAATTTAAAAACTGAACGGTTAAGATGTGAACATGTGATCAAAAAGTGGCCAAAAACTGGAAATCCGTACCTAAGCTTAGGTAAGGATGTCCTTAGCCAAGAAGAATATATATATATATATATGTGTGTGTGTGTGTGTTTGAGGTACTTAACATATATATAATTGTACTCAAAATTTTCTCCCACTTTTTGGTAATAGGTACTTCACCAAAGACATCCATACTCGTTCATGCAGTGAACATGAGACCGCGAATGAATTCACAAATGCAATCGGATACTGTCATGATCGGAAATCTTTTTTGGTGGGCCGTAGCTGCCGCCGATGCTTCTGAGGCAGACGGTCATGACTTGCGTGACTTAGTGAACATAATTAAGGAATCAATCAAGGGATTCGATAGTGAACATTTGGAGAGTTTGCAAGGTGAAGATGGAGGATTCGGAACCATTTCTGAGTTTTGTAATCAGCTTGAGGCTATGCTTTCCTCAGAAACACCGGATATCTATGCATTCACAAGCTGGGCTAGCTTTTTTAAACAGGTTGATTTTGGTTGGGGGAGGCCATTATGTTAGAGTGGACTGATAATAGTTACTTAAAGCATAACAACTGTTATTTAAAAGCAGGATAAATAACATGAGATAATTAATAAACTTAAACTTGGTGATATCTATCTAATATATTCTGTTTAGATAAATACAAGAGGCTTATGCATTTATCTGGTATAACAAGATAAATGAAGATATGTACATGCAGTAGAGTTGGATTGAAACTCTAACTCCTTGATGGGACTGAGCTTAGAGTGATCTACTTTTCTGTATAAATAGGAGTCCCTAGCCTGTGTTCACTCAATACACGTTGAAAATACAGCAGTAATACCATCTAGCTTTTCACATATTGAGTGCTTCACACAAGGCTTTTGTTGAGTTCCTCATTTCAGCTCCTGCCATTATTTTCCAGCTGCACTCAATACATTTCCAGATGGCTCTCCAAGCAACTGAGAAAGGTTGGTTTTCCAAGTCACTTTGTCATGCTTATATCAATGTGTATTCTGGTGTGTGCTCATTGATAAGTATATGACATGTTTGTATGTGTTTGTGATATCAAATGATTGATTGTTTATTTTGTGGCAACACATTATGGATCGGAGCCATGGGGAAAGTTGGTCCTGCATTTAGAAATCTCACTGTGTTCGTCGAGAGACAATGGGATAGAGGCATTGAAGCATGGGTGGACTTGGAGGAAAACCAAATGACTCTGTTAGGGAAAGACCCCCAGTTTTTAGCATTTGCTTCTCCAAATCCTGGAATATCAAGCATGTAACTGTCTATGTTTTATTTCGAAGTCAATAATTAAGGCTTAGAATACTGAGCTATCAAATTGTAATCGATTAATTTCTGGTTTATTACTGTGTTAATTAATCAATATCATTTGCATTTATGGATTTGTACCCAAGAAGTTAGATTGTTCTGACAAGTAATGGATGAAGATTGAAGACGTTGGTTGTTGCAGATTCATAGCAGTCAATAATAGATCAGTACGTACGTAGGGACGGATTATTAGCTAGCAAGCATCAAATGCAGCTTCTAATAAATTTCAATATATGTATGTTTATTGACACCGTACGTAGCGTCAGAATTTTCAATTTGCATCAAGGCAATTAGCCATGTTCGGAGCTTAATAACTATCAACCATCTTGGTTAAGTGATTATGACCACTCGGTCCACTCTAGGATCTCGATCATTTCTTTTTATGTTTACAGTTTACTCCAAAGAGGAGAGATTCTAACTTGATTGATATGAGATATATCGCTCGCGATTAGCTAGGGTTTCTCACTACATATTTCCATCATTCGAATGTTATAGCTCTAAAACTCAGGTATACATGCACACACGCGCGCGCGTGCACACAAACAAAGCTCAAATTAGTGATCCTCCAAACTAGCGTCAGCTATATATTGTTCAGAAATCTCGCAGTGTTCGTTGAGAGACGATGGGATGGGGGCATTGACGCATGTGTGGACTTGGAGGAAAACCGATGGCTCTGTTAGAGAAAGACCCCCAGTTTTTTAGCTATTGCTTCTCCAAATCCTGGGATTTCAAGCATGTAACTCGATCTCTATGTTTTATTAAACAGGCTTAGAATATTATAAGCCATCAAATTGTAATTTGTAAGGGTCTAATTTCTGGTTCATTACTGTGTTAATTTGCAATATCTTTTGCATTCATGATTTTTTCTCAAGAAATTAGATTTTTCTGACAAATAATAGAAGTAGATGTCGATTGTTGCTGTTTCATAGCAGTCAACGAAAGATCAGTACGTATTGTTCGGTTGATAGCTAGCATGCGTCACATGCAACTGTTAAATGACACCGTACGTACGTAGCATGCATCACATTAAGGCAATCAGGGGCAGATGCAACTGTTAAATGACACCGTACGTACGTAGCATGCATCACATTAAGGCAATCAGAGGCAGATGCAACTGTTAAATGACACTGTACGTACGTAGCATGCATCACATTAAGGCAATCAGGGGCAGAGCTATTTAAGGGCCTGAAGTACGTGGCCATGGCACCTGCCAATTTTTGACTGGATATGTAATTGATGTTTGTAATCTAGTTGAATCGAGTTTCGGTACACACAATTACTAATGTTGGCACCCTCCAAGTGATTAACTACATACCAAAATGTAATTGGTCCAACCTATCTTATTTGATAAAGTTAGTACTCCTAAATCCTAATACACATATGCTCAACAATGCTTGATGCTAGTGCCCTTACGGCTTGATCTATTCTAGAGGGTTGGGAGGAACGCGCCCCACGCGCGAGGAAAAAAGGAGGAATTCCGACGGTGTTCGTTTCTCTCCCTGCCGAGCGCTACCGGTGATCCCGCCGCTGCGTTCCGACCCGGGAGAGGATGTCGGTGATGATTGGTGGAAGGTCCTTAGTGCAGAGATGCGGTCCAGATCGAGGAGGGTGGGCTCTTGATTTCGGGTTGGGCAGATCGTTCTCGATCTGTCCTTCTGGGTTCAGAGGCAACGACGGCCGAGGTATTGCGGCGGTTTGTTTCTTTCCGGCGGTGGGACTCGGCGTCATCGCATAGGTGGGCTGAATCGTGGTGGAGGCGGTCAAATCGCGACAGAAGGGTTCCCTGTAGGGAGCTGTTTCTATCGTGCGTTTGGATCTGGGTGAGGTTGTTAACAGGATGTAGATTCTGTTTGCAACTTGGCATGGTGGAGTGGCGATGTCAGGCAACGGCGAGGCAGTGGGGTGATGACGATGGTGGTTGCCGGCGGTGGGAATGGTTGTTTGCAGTGATTGGTTGTTGTTAGGGGAAGTGGGGTCTGGGTCGGGCCCCTGTCTTTGGGCTTTAGTGTTGTTTGGTTTTGGTTAGGGTTTTTAGTTTGGTTTGTTTAGGTTTAATAAGTCTCTACTCTTTTTAGCTAGGGTTGGTTTCCTACTCTCTTGAGCTAGGAATTGGTCTAGGTGTTAAGCCATGTAAATGGTTAAGCGATCCTTTACACGTGGTCTAGCACCTTCGGACACGGTGTTGAAGAGGACGTTGTCTTCTTCGCAGTTGATTACGAGGTTTTACTGGAATTTCGGGTCTATATGCTCAACGTAGCCTTCGAAATAGGCGTTTGGTAGTTAGAGTTTGGGCATTTTGGCCTAATGGTCTCTGTAACCGCGGTTTTGGTTCATGTCCCCCCCCCCCCCCCCCCCCCCCCCCAATGTAAGCTTTGTTGATTAAAGGTTTTTTTCTCTTCTAAAAAAAAAAAATCCTAATACACATACAAAACGTCAAGACAGTTGGGCTCAAGTAATTGAGTCCTATAATTATACAAAACAGCTGTTTTAATTTTTTTAATTTCTTTTCTGATAGATTTTTTTAAATTTTTATAATTTTTTTTAGGATTGAGAGAAAATTAAGTTTCCCCTCTAGTTTTCTTTGCAAATTTCTCTTCGTAGCTCGTCATCTCCGATCTTGGTTTACTCTACATCTTCCTGGTCTGCCTGGGTAGTGAGGCATCTGTTCTGTTTGTGGTTGCTGGTGGTGGGGTTTCCTTGCAGGATGGTATTGGAGTTAGGTTGGATGCTGTTCTCGAACTCGGGACTCTAATCTTGTGGAAGATCGGATTTTTGTGGTAGTTGGGCCTCGCTAGGGGCCTAGGGATGTATTCCGGGAGAAAGTCGATCTCCGGAGGCCGTCTTTTGGTTTTGAGGTCGGATTTTGGCACATGGCGCTCTAGAGATGTGTACCTACTATTGGACCTATTGGACTGGGCGTGGGCTCGAGTTTTTCTTTTTTATTTAGTTTTTGTTAGAATTTCTACTCTTTAAAAGAGTTGATTTATTACTATAAATTATTCACCAGTTTTTTTTTTTATCAAGTTGTACGAAAAAATTTATATGTAAATTCTAAAATTCCGAGGCCCAGTCTAAAAAAAAAAAAGCATTCGAGGCCCATACATTTGAAGGCCATAGGCACAGGCCTACTTTGCCTAGTCCCAAGGTCAGGTAATAATGTTATTTTTTTTTTTTTTTGAAAAGAATTCAAAGCCTTTTGCATTACATAAGAAAGCTCTTCCACAGGTAGCAAACAGCCGGTCGCTTCCACAACCAAAAATATATTCGAACTACACAAATACGTCAGTTAGCAAGGATTCCCTCTGGATACAGCCATTGTCTAATAATTGTAAGTCTCCAACATCCAAGGTCGGGTAATGTTACAGAAGTGGTGTTATTCTAACTCACTAACTTGTATCCCAATTTCTTTTGGAGGCCCTTTCGGGTCCAGGAGAGGAGAATGGAGGTGTCCGTAGTCACTAGCTTATAGTTCTCCTCGAGTGACGACGACATTGTTGCTTCATATCGTCCCAAGTCTCAGACATCCAATGAAAATGTGTGTTCTCAAGAGGGTACGTGGATGTTGTTTGTACCAGCTCAACTTAGTGACTTCCAAATGACAAAACCTGCTATCGTACGTAGACCTACCCAATTCTACTACCCAGTGTTTGCTCATGGAGATGAACAGGGGCGGACTGACATGGAAGGCTATATGGGCTCAAGCCTAGACAAGTTTTGCGCTAAAAATCCTTAGGTATATATATATATATACACCTTTCAGCCCATACCAGCCCAAAAAAAAAAAAAATTATCCATAACAGTAGCTCACAGGCTCACCGCTCGCAGCCTCAGTGCCTCGCAGCAGCTCACACCTTTCTCCTTCTCATAAATGAGGTATGAAGCTCTATCGATCTCCCCTGTTTTGAATTTTTGATACATCCTAACATCTCTGTGACTCTGTTTTTCTTCCTGCTATGTTTTTCCCAATGGGGTTTTTTGACTTTCTCAAAGAAATCCTAGATTCCCAGATCTCCTCTCACCCAGTCTACCCATATCGAGAGTCTCGCCGACGCCGATTCTGTTTGCTATGGTGCTACCAGTGGTGGAGAGAGATAGAGAGAGAGAGAGAGAGAGAGAGACAGAGAGACAGAGAGAGCCAGAGATTCCATGTTAGCTGAGCCGCTGAGGAGTGAGGAACTGCCGAATTGAGGATCTTGAATTCTTGATCATGGTCGGTCTCGGTCAGTAGGTGGATAGCCTATGAGGCTTTGATGAATTGATGATTGTATTTTAACTATTTCTAGTTAGAATTACCGACTGAATGACTGATGTCTTTGATGATAAATTACTGGCTAAAAAAAAAAAAAATCAACAATAAATGAATGAGCTTTTGTAATTTTGTTGGGCTTTGGGATTTCTTGATGCTTTCTTTGGCTTCTGATTATGTTGTGATTTTTTATTTATTTAAAGATGTGCATTTTGTGTTGCAGATTGGAGAATTTTTATTTGAGAGTTTTAGTGATAGTGTCTGGGTGTATGCATAATACCAAGATTGCTGTTGATGCCCTTTCCATCTGGTTAGTGTTACTAACTTTATATTCTTTCACAAACCCATTAGAATTATATATATGTTAAGGAGGCACATATTAAATCCATTAGACATTAAAGTCTGCTACTAGTTAGTAACTAATAGTAATGTATAATTAGTTGTAGTTGTATAATTCTAATGGTGGTATCTATATAATATTATAGGTACTGAATATAATGATAGATCATCAAAAACCCAAGAGGTACAAAAATCTTTTGTCATGGTTTACAAGTGGTACTCCATCAAGTGATAGTGTCGATGAGATTAGAAGTGGGAGTGGGAGTGAGAGTAGAAATGTGATTCAGAATTCTGTTAATGATGTCCCTTTAAACCCTTCTCCATCTATTCCACTAGAAGAGTGTCATAATGAAAGAATTGAGAGAGAAGAAAGTTTTGATGTTAGTTCTCTAGAACGTGATCCAGGAATACGGCGTCCAATAAGCAAGTACCCTTTGAATGAGCGTGACAATATTCAAAGAGCTTATGTGTAGTTTTTAATTTACAGGGTTTGGTTTTATGTCCCTTCTGTTGCATGTTTTGATTGAAAATAATAAAGGCGTGATGATGAGCCTCCCACTGGGTTCCAAACCTAAAAAAAAATAAAAATTGTGCACTTCTAATTAGCCTAGACAACAATTGAATCCTGAATCCGCCATTGGTGATGAACCGATCGATGCATGGAGTGAAGTTGCTGGAGTCGCTAAATCTAATAGCTAGGGAGCCATACTCGTGAACCCCATCATCAACATTCCATCCTGGATGTGAAGGATGCGCATTTGCAGTGTAGTGGTTTTGCTATAAAAGGAAGATGTAGATAACTTGCATCAGATGCTAAAATATAGAAAACAAAAGCCAAGCGAAAATCCCTAGAGCAACTCGTAAGAGCTGGAAGTAGCTATACGATCCCTCTTCAAGGGAAGAGAGAGAAAGTTGTTGCTTTGCTTGTACTAGTTTTGTTTTCCAAAGTCTGAACATCTTCTGGATCATACGTATTGAGAATTGTCATTTTGTTTATGTTTGTTTCTGGGATAGATTGTCACTACTACAAAGTTGGCTATAGAACACCGATAGGGGCTTCTGATACGAGTTGGTTTCTAAACTAGTCCACTTTGGCACTGTTGGGCTTCATTAGCGCCTTTGCGTTTCCAAGGCACCGAATATCAGTGGCCCAGTACTCGAAATCAATAGAACAACACAAGAAGTAATTGAAAGGGCCCAGCCTTTTATGCCAATATTGACGCAACCTACCTCTATGTCAGAAGACGTGGGTTAAAGTCATGGCCTAAACCTCTTTCCACACGACACGACGTGGGTTAAGTCATGGCCTTGATCTCATTTGACACTACACTTCTTTCTTTCTGACTTGTTCATCATCAATTTCAGACTTAAAGAAGTATAACTGTGACCACCCCCTTCATCTCTTCTATCTCATTCTCATCGCCGGATCTTCTTACTACCATGGCAGCGCTTACAGTCGGTGTTTGCCTCGGCCTCAGGTTAGTGTTCTCCAACACAATCACACAGAGTTTTGGGTAACGTTGAAACCCTAAACCTACTTTTGACCTCTGCCTGCCCTCAATTAGATCTTAATCAAATTGAAGCTTTACATTGTTCTTCAGATTGGAGATTTCCGATAGATTTGGAAAAACAAAAAAAAAGAAACGGATGATGAGTATGCTAAGTTCGTGGGGCGGATGAACCAACCCAGGTAAATCTTCTGGGATTTTTGTCAATTATTCTCTTTTTCTGGGATTTGACTTTTTCTTGTTTTGATTTGGCTTCAGTTTCGCTTTTTAACTTTTGAATTTGGAATTTTGCATGTTCCTATTTGTGTAATTGAACAATCATTAGTTGTTTAATTCAGTCTTATCGGTCTTTGATTATGAAAGTTAAGATGTTAGTTTGTGTATGTATTTGTTTCTAAGATATTCCTCATCTTCCCTCTCACTATCTTCCCTTTTTGCTAAGAATTGTTTTAAATTTATATTTTCAGTGTTCAACGTGATTGACCGTGATGGCAACAAAATCAGAGACAAGGTCATTATCAATTGTGTACAAGTTATAGGTACTTAAACAGATTGTTCTAATGTTTACTGTCAATTAGTCAAAGGGTAGTAGTATCTTGCTCTGAAGATGAAATCATACTCTTTTGTTAAGCCAAATTATTTTAAGGCCAGTTGAGTATTGCTTCTTGGGTACATTTATATCCCAGGTAAGACTCAATTCACTTGAAAGCTCTGATATGTACCCAATGAGTTATGCTTTTGATTTGTTGGAAGATGCATGGATCCTTCAATCATGTTTTAAACCTTGTTTTACGGATTTTGTATCTATGGATTTTATGTAGATATTTTTGCCTAGATTTTATCATTGATCTGTTGGTTTAAATTTCCCCATTGATATGAAAGGGAGGAAACAATTTAATTGTCATTGTGTTATCTTGAAATTGTGGAGAAGCACATTTTAGGATTGATTAACATAGTAGCAGATACAAGGATTGTCATGGCCGGCACTCCTTTTTGTGTTATTGTTAGACACACACACACACACACTATATTTATATTTGAATTACATAAGTCTTTGCATTATATTCTCCTTTCTGTGTTATTATTAGCTCCACACACACACACACACACACACACTATATTTATACTTGAATTACATGAGTCTTGGATTTTTGTGTTATTGTTAGCTCCAGGACTCTTCCTATGCAGACTTCTCCTTTTATTGCAAGTGTACAAGCTATAAGTGATATGTCTTGGCTGATAACAATACGTTGAATATATCTTACGTCATCTTTACTTAATTGTATAGATAGAGTTGATCAGTTATATAGATAGACTTTAGAGTTTGATTGTATCTACCACTGTATATAATATATATATTGTATCTACTACTGTATGTAACATATATATATATATATATGTTCAAGATACGATGAATGTAATTCTTTTTCTTCTCAAATTCTTCAGTTATGAAGTACAGAAAAAATGGTGTATGAATTTATTGGTTCATTGTACTTGTTACAGGGTAAGAGACCAATGGAGGAGGAGATATGCCATTGCTTTATGTTGAACGTATTGTAAGATCATACCTATTGCACAGCAATAGATATGAACTAGCTATTATATGTTGTATGCATCAGTTAATGTAAATGAGCTATTTTGAATTCAAATGTAAATACATTAACCAAGATATATAAACTTATTAAGTAATCGAATTAAGTTTATATATTAGAATATCTGTTAAAGAATTTCAAATTCAAATGTGTGGTTATCCAGACAAATCTATTAGGAAGTTATTTTGACAGTTCTTTGATGGAAGGAACTGCCATGTAACTGCTGTGTTCAACAGCTTTATATACAGAATGGTATTTGTATTTGATCCCTGCTAGAACATAAAAACGCTCTCATTGAGTTTGTCCCATCAAGCAATAAAGAGAGATACGGTGTGTATCTAGGAGAAGATCAGATAGATAACGGCAGCAGATTATCAGATGGATAACGGCAGCAATCCACCAAGTCAGTTTTATGATTTTATTTCATAACATTGATTTAACATTTGAGATAGTATACTTGAGTTATATGTTTATGTTTTATATTGAATCTAACAATTGGTATCAGAGCAACTATGCTCAGATTTAGATCAATGTTTATCATAATGCAAATTTATATATATCCTGGGACTTGATGACAACATGTTGTTGTTCGTATAAATATATCTGCATATCAATTAAATACAAAGCGATAGTGACTTTTACTGCTGTTATCTGTATAAACTGAGTATTGTTTTTATCGAATTATATCATGATTATTTGTTATATATATACCTATGAAAATTATATCTAACTTCAGAAACTACTGCATATTTCATGTAGATTCATATTGCTGCCAAAGTAGCCATGATTATACTGATATATGCAATAGGCTAAATGAAATTTTCTTTTGAATATGTTCTGCATATGTATTCAATGCTATCAAAATAGTTGTAATGTATATGTATGAACATACATTCACAGAAGAAAACATGAAGAAAACTTGAAAGTTTAAATTAAAATCTAACTTCCAAAGCGGTTGGATATCAAGATTAGACTTTCTAGTTTAACATATATTTGATAATGAACATTTATAAATATATCGTTAGAGATAAGTGTATCACAAATGATACCAGCATCTTGAACATGATATATGTTTATTTATCTATCTATATGTGATTCATTTAAAATGTTTATTCTATATGAATTAACATTTGGGATATGCATATAATTCTAGTATATGGTCAAACTGGAATATATGATGAATGACTGATTTAGATTAATTTCATCCAACTATGCATTTTCTAATGAGCATTAATCAAATTAACACAATGGAGATAATGACAACTTTGACTCAAAATCAATAAGTTTATATTTTATTGGTTATTCAGAGAAGTCAAAAGGATTCAAATTTTACTGTCATTTAAGGATCAACAGAATTTTTGAGACACATAGAGCAACCTTCTATGATGAAATGTTTGATCAGAATGAAGATGTAAGTGAAGGGACCAGTGTTGATCAAATGTATAACAACATGGATGATTGGTTCATTTTTCCAGAATTTGTGCCTCCTGAAACACGAATGATTAGTGAAGCACTCATACCAGCAGCACAAGTTGAAAATCAATCTCAAGCAATCAATTTTGGAAATCAAAATTATCCAAACAATGATGTTCAGAACAGTGAAAATGTAGAAATCCCAGCAGCAGAAGCACATGAAGTCTTGAGAAGATCAGAAAGATCAAGAAAATCTGCAATATCCAGTGATTATCATCTATATTTGACTGCAATTGAGTTTGATTTGGGGGAAGAAAATGATCCTGTTTCATTGAAAGAAGCTATGCAATCTAATAACAGCCATAAATGGAAGTTAGCAATGGAAGATGAACTTCAAAGGATGTCAAAGAATGAAGTTTGGATATTAGTAGATAGAACTGCAGATTTGAAACCAATTGGCTGCAAATGGGTTTATAAAACAAAAAGGGATGCAAATGGCAAGATTGAAAGATACAAAGCTAGGTTTGTGGCGAAAGGATACAATCGGAAGGAGGGTACAAGACTTTTTCACCAGTCTCAACTAAAGATGCCTTCAGAGTTATAATGGATTTGTTTGCACATTACAATCTAGAATTGCATCAGATGGATGTTAAGATAACATTTTTAAATGGAGACTTGCAAGAAAACATCTACATGCATGCTTCAACCAAAAGGGTTCATTGAGGATGAAAAGAAAATCTGCAAAACTCAACAAGTCCATCTATGGACTCAAGTGGGTATCCAGACAATGGTACTTCAAATTTGCTGCTGTGATTTCAGATTTTGGCTTTGAAGAAAATAAAGTAGATGAGTGTGTGTACTGCAAGGTTAGTGGGAGTCATTTCATATTTCTAATTTTATATGTAGATGATATCTTATTAGCCAGCAGCAATATTGGTTTGCTGAAAGACACAAAAGAACTTTTGATGAAGAACTTTGACATGAAGGATATGGGGGAAGCTCACTATATATGTACTTGGAATAGAAATCAGTAGAAATAGAAATCAATGCATGTTGGGGTTATCACAAAAGAATTACATAGATAAGATGCTGCTGAGATTTGGTCTAGAAAAATGCAGATCAGGAAGTGCTCCTGTTTCTAAAGGTGATAAGCTGCATAAAGGGCAATGTCCTCAAAATGTTCTAGAGAGAAAAACCATGGAGAATGTACCTTATGGTAGATTGGTTGGAAGTCTCATGTATGCACAGGTTTGTACCAGGCCAGATATAAGTTTTGCTGTCAATATGTTGTCCAGATATCAATCAAATGCTGGACATGAACATTGGGTTGCTGGAAAGAAAGTTTTGAGATATTTGAAATCTACCAGAGATCACATGCTGGTATACAAAAGGATTGAAGATCAAGAATTGAAAGTAGAATGTTATACAGATGCTTCATACAAACAGGACTTGGATGACTTGAAATCAACATCTGGATATATTTTCATGTTTGCTGGCGGAGCTATCTCATGGAAGACTAATAAGCAATCATTAACTGCTACTTCAACCTTTCAAGCAGAATACATTGCAATATTTGAAGCTACTGCACATGCTTTGTGGTTGAGAAATTTTATTTCAAGAATGAAAGTGGTGGATTCAATTGAAAGGCCATTGACCATTTACTGTGACAATGCAGCTGCTGTGTTCTTTTCAAAGAACAACAAAAGGACTTCTGGATCTAGAAACATTGATGTTAAGTATTTCTCTGTGAGAGAAAGTGTGAGAGACAATGAAGTAGAGGTGACCAAAATAGGTACAAAAGACCAACTTGCAGATCCATTGACCAAAGCATTGCCGGTTTCTGTGTTCATCAGACATGTGGAAAATATGGGAGTTTTAGGCAGTATTGATGGTTAGTTAAGTATTTCACTAAGTTACTAGTATGTATTGCAACTATTTAGTAATGCATTGTTATTAATCATCTCAGTCATTATCAGGTTCATTCATATAATTTTGAATGAAATTGTTTTATTCAAATATAGTACTGCATAATTTAGCGTGTATATACATTCAGACGTTGCTGATTTCACATCAGCAAATATGCAGTTTGAATAACTCCATCAGGATCACCAATGCTTGTGAAAGTCGATTACTACATAACAAGCATGATCACACTTGAGGTAATCCATGTAATTTTGATTACTATGATGTGATTATAAAAGACTGGCAACTTGCTAATTTGTCATTCTCTTCTATGATTCAGCTTAGTAAATCTTAATTGACAGGGTTTTGTAAAACAGATAGTATTTTTGAATTCAAGTGCACAATTAAGAAATAGGTTATTTACATGGTATACATCATACAATATCTAGTTCAGTGGGAGATTGTAAGATCATACCTATTGCACAGCAATAGATATGAACTAGCTATTATATGTTGTATGCATCAGTTAATGTAAATGAGCTATTTTGAATTCAAATGTAAATACATTAACCAAGATATATAAACTTATTAAGTAATCGAATTAAGTTTATATATTAGAATATCTGTTAAAGAATTTCAAATTCAAATGTGTGGTTATCCAGACAAATCTATTAGGAAGTTATTTTGACAGTTCTTTGATGGAAGGAACTGCCATGTAACTGCTGTGTTCAACAGCTTTATATACAGAATGGTATTTGTATTTGATCCCTGCTAGAACATAAAAACGCTCTCATTGAGTTTGTCCCATCAAGCAATAAAGAGAGATACGGTGTGTATCTAGGAGAAGATCAGATAGATAACGGCAGCAGATTACCAGATGGATAACGGCAGCAATCCACCAAGTCAGTTTTATGATTTTATTTCATAACATTGATTTAACATTTGAGATAGTATACTTGAGTTATATGTTTATGTTTTATATTGAATCTAACACGTATTACTCCTGCCTGCTCCAAATGTGTGATTTCTATTACAATTGAACTGAGTACATAATAGTTTGCTTGAAGAAAATGTTGTAGGAATGTCATAACATGTTTTGTGGTTTGTTCATTTCAGTTAATGACCAAGTGGCCTTGTCAGAAATGGATTTTGTTTTGAAGCAGACTCTGAACTGGGAATGATCATTCACCCAAGCAAATGGAATGCACAATCTCAAATTAAAAGGTATGAATGTCAATTTTTTTGATAACTAGGTTAGTGCAAGTTATATGTTTGTTCATTGATATGTACTTAGAATATGAAGTCGTTGAATTGGCAAGGGACCAACCGAAGCCTAATGACTATCTAATGAAACTGTGAAGAAGTTGAGAAGTTGCACGAAGTAATCTGCTGAAGACCTTGACACAAAAATATCATGCAGTTTTTCTTTATTGAGTTGATACTAGTGAAAGAAATGCAGGTATAGGCTTGTAAGTTGCAATAGGTTTCTTTATTAGGTAATGCAATAAGTTGTAGTTACATTTGTAACAAACTGTAGATTTTGATTGAATGCGATGATGTATATGAATACATCTTCTTGTATTCAGCTATTTAATGGTTTTTATTAATAATATATATATATATATATTTTAATAATGTGGTATTTGAAGACACCGTTCTAATGGTTGGTTAGTAATTGGTGTATAGCTAAAGTTGGCAGCTGTCATATCAGCTGACATGACAACATTTTGTCTATGTTGAAAACTTGGGCACTGTTTGTATTTTGGTGCTCTATGCTGCAAAGGAAACCCCAGCAATCACCACTGTCATGTTATTGGTGGCTGCATAGTGGCTAAAGAAGATTTTGGTGGCCTTTGTGAATAATGAGCACCCTTATTGGAGGGTGTCCTATAAGCATAATTCTAGTAGTGTGTATATACAATCCTCATCACCCACATAAACCCGACACCCAGAATGTACTTAGCAAAGTGACATTGAATTCTAGATTACTAAGAAAGTGTTTTAGGCACTGCCAGTTGCCATGCATTGATTAACAAATTCAAATAGAAGTTTTGAGTTTGACTCAATAATGACGAATTGTTATAATGAGAGAGAACAAAAAAAGTTAGAGGAGATGTTATAATGAGAGAACAAAAAAAGTTAGAGGGGATGTCGCCATCATTTTCTATGTCTATTGGCATTGTGTTATGAGTTTTGTAAGGATTTTTTTTTTTGCCGATCTTAATGACTGAAAATATGACTGTGGATTTATAAGATAGTTCGTTTAATATGACCTTACTGAAATATCAATGAATTACCATTCTTTAATAAAAAAAATTAGCTGCCATAACCGAACATACATGTACATATGATATCTAACACATTATAGACCATGTGATCTATAATACATATGTGAGTTTCACTTTCATGACCCGAAGTCTTGAATCGTTGATTTTATGTCATTCTTTATATATCATATCATTATATGTACAAATAACTAATCAAAACATTGATAGCTAATTATCCAATTAAAGCGAACAAATAATTAATTGTAAGAAGGATCAAATAATCATAAATAACCGTCCGTTAAGCTAAAACATATGAATGACATGAAAAGAACACAATGTTCTTTAGCAGAACTTTGTTTTTTGATCAAAAATAGCAGAACAGTTAAACAACACTAACACGTGTTGAACTTCTTGCAAAGAAATATCATATACCCTTTCTTTTTTGTGGAAAGAAAAAGAATTGTAGGTTAAGGGTGGAGGACATTGTCATAATTTCACTTTGTAGGGGAAAACTTAGCCAAATCCGACTCACATCCACGTCGGCAACAGAGAGTGACTGAAAAAGAACTACACACTTCAAAACGCTAAAAACCATACAACCAGAAAACCTTGAATAAGGAAAAAAAAAATTATGACATTCCATTTCTTATTGCGTTTTTGCTCGGCCAAATCCAAATTTCATGACCCAATTCACACTCTCTCTCAATCTCTGCAAAACTGAGTGCTTCCGTGAAACGTGAGCAATAAGGTACCTCTCTGCCCTTTTCTTTGTAATGCATTCTAGTCCTCTCCTTTTCATTTTTCCTGTAAATTTTGTGGCTTTTGGTATGACTTATGCTTGTGGATCTCAAATGGGTTTGTTTTGTTTTTGGATTTTTATGGAAGAATGCATTGAAAATGTTGAAATCTTATGCCTTTTTCCATGATTCAGTGTTATGCAATTTTTCTCTTTTCCACCGGATCTAATTTGCCTAATATATGTCATATTCTAGCTACTTCTCTTTTGGATTAAAAGATTTTATCTTTTGATTGTTTCATTGAACATCAACATCAATGAGATAAAATGTTAAGTGGGTAATTAGTTTGGAAATGTGTTAATGGTTAATAAATCAAGCTGAAGCTGTTTTGGTTCTTGGAGCAATAGGTTCTTCATTGAATCATCTAATTTTGAATGTTGCAAAGAGTTGTGGACAATTTATGCTGGGGCTTGATGGGTAATATTGAAAAATCCCCAGTTTCTGTATGAGAGTTGAAATGTGATTTCTTTACAGCTACCGTGATGTGGGTTCTATTGAAAGACTCATTTTTGAATCTGGGTTTGCGTCCAATGATGACCCAGTTCTTGCAATACGCAATTGAGCTGGGTCAAAATGGGTTTTGGTGCCTCTTTATATTTTTGTCGAAGTATCATGAGTTCAGGTACTCATGAGGGTGCTGGATAGAATTGAGTTTGGAGGTTTTATGCTTCAAAAACAATTAAGCTAGAGGAAAGTAATTCTTGATGATTCAACCGGGTCTATACTACCTTCTTATTAAGTTGGTTATGTGCAATTGTGGAGCTTATGGTGTTACCAATTTGCATATGGGTAGCTATTTGTGTTTAAGTTTAACCACCATGTGTTGCATGGCCCATACTTTTTCTTCTTCTTCATTTACCTATATTTGATTTGATTTTCCATTGGCGGTGCTCCCTTGTACTAAACAGTCAAACCTGCATTCTAGGTGACCATTCTGTTAGTAGAACTTTGGAAAGTCTCTGAAAGGAAACACTCGTCCTCAATTTTGGGAGCAGTTGCATAAAAGGAATGGTCACTCAACTTGGAGATAATGGAGATGCGTACTGGAAATTCCCGTTCCAATAAAAAGCAATCTTTAGAGAATAACAAATCTGCCACTGAAGAGAAAAGTCCTGCAGAAAAAGAAGCAAACACTTCTGTATTTGTCAACTATGGTAAGTTCATTAGATACTAAGTATTCATACTTGTATATGTATCCGTGATTTTTCCAATGTTGGTGTGACACCATTAAACTAACTCATAGTCAGATATAATTCCTACAGTAGAATAGACATCTATGTTAAGTCTGTTCAGATATTATGCACGCTTTGACTTTTCAAAGAATATCTTCTATTAGTTAGTGAAGTAATCAAACTCTTTTGGGTTACAATATTTGCCTATTTCCAAAACCGCCAAGTGTTCATAATTTTTTCCCCTCTTTGTTCACAAAAGTAATAAACTCCTAAGTTAGATTGATGTTCCATCTTGACATCACTTGTGGCTCAGTACTGCCCTGTAAACCATCTTTTACAGCTGAGTTATACCAAAAGGGATAGCATTGGAATTTGGATTTTCATCAGTGTGATGGTTTTTCTGTTTCTTTTTACCCTGAGGGTGGGGGGAAGGACTCGTAAGCAACGATTCCAAAGTAACCTATCCCCCATTACCATTCCTTGCAACAAACAAATTAGTTTTGTCATTACATGATTGATCATATTGTTCTTTCATGATAATAAAGCTAATTTATCATGTAGCTGCAATTGCTTGGCATGACAGTAGAAGAAAGTGGGTCGGGGATCAGCGGGTGCAAAGAATGGCCAAGGATCCAATTATAAGGTATTTTCTCCTAACACAATTCTTGGATAGAATGGGGTTAGTTGGTGTACTAGTCATCGTTAAGAGTTTGCACCTTAGAGTTTAAAAACAAAGAAAAAAGTGGAGAGAATAACTGTCACTACATATTATTAGGTAAGAATGAAGCAATTAAGACTGGTATGTCAGTTTAAGGAAATTGCACTTATGTTAGGATTTCTGTCACTCTGTCAACTAGAACTTGCACCTCACTCGCTGATCTATAGTTTGCAGATTTTCAAAATATCTCCTCTAGTTCTTTTGTTTGGTGCGTACCCATATTAGTAGCTTTGTCCACTTACTTCTGTTTAATCATAGCTGCTAAAAAAATGTCTGGAAGATTAATGCAAAAGCTATGTGCTGCATATTATACCTCCATCATAATGATTGATGATATCAGCGGCTTTGCCCAATTATTTTTTGTTGAATTGTTGCTACTTCTTGAAGATAATGTGGAAAGTTTATGTTGCAGCTGGTCAACAGCGTATGAGGATCTACTTTCAACCAATGAGTGTTTCCCTGAGCCAATCCCTTTAACTGTAAGTTTGAAACAATCACATAATTATGGACACACCTGTCCAATAGAATCATGAGATATTATTAGGTGTAACTGTCTTCCATCTTTGTTTCCATGTGTTTGATTTTTTAGGACAAGATTTTGCATGTATGGTGATTCTAAGCAACTGGTACATTGTGCAGGAGATGGTAGACTTTTTAGTTGATATTTGGCATGATGAAGGCCTGTTCGATTAGGCAGTCCAGAAGAGATCAAAGTTGACCCTCTACAAACCCTGATTAAGGATGATAGTCTAAATCCTTGTAGCTGATTAATGCCATGACGTGGCAATGCTTTGCCACGTAAGAACAAAAGTAAATCATTATAGTTCCCCAAATTCTTTGGATGATAAATCAAGATACTGTTAAATATTGCCAATACTGTGGGAAAAAAGATATACGACCTGAAGTAATGATGATTTATGAATAACTTCCCAGACAAATTAATTGTGTTTCTTACTATCATCGGATTTGAGGTCCTACTAAGGACCATGTAGTTCTACTTTTACATCTTTTTATGAACTGCAACCCTTAATAATTGTAGGAATTTGAGGTAATCAAGTAAGGATACAACAATAGCTCTGTCTCTTACTATGTCTTCAATATCACTAATGAGTAATGACCATACTGATCAATGGTAGTGCTCATAAGGCTACGATTGCCAATTTGGTAGCGCCTTGTTGTGAACTCATGAAGTAAAATAGCTTCATCATGCGTGTGGTAAACTGGATTGACTTCAGAACATTTTCAACGTAATTGGAAAATCTCAAGGCAGATGGGATTAACTAAAAGGGACACAATTTCGTTTCACTATTCAGTTTCTACAATTTTCTTGCCGGTGTGACACTTCTTTTGTGTCCGTCTTAATTTTTTATTAAACATTTATACCATTATCAAGCGTTTGGATGAGCAGATTTCTTCTATTCTTACAATGATGAGAATGGTTTTCTTAATTTTGGACACCTATTTTCATAAGCATACTTTCAATATGTATGCAGTGAACTTTATTTACGGAAACGAATTTAACATGTTATGTATGTACCACTCTGGCCTTTCGAATTTTATTGAATAAGAAAGAAAAAAAATGAGACCGAAATATAATTAAAATTAAAAAAAAGGCGCGCGGGTATGTACTGGGTGATGGGTAGTTTCCTTTCCACGAAGGTAAACGCGGAGACGAAAAGTCTCGGTTTCTAGAGAGAAGAACAAGACCAGATTCCATCTCAACATAGTTTTAGTTTAAAAGCGTTCTTTGGTTTTCTGGGGATCAGAAGGAGCTTAGATTTTTGAGAATGAAGAAATTCAAGAGCATGTTGAAGCCCAAGCCAAACCCAACAGAGCAACTCAAGGATTGGCAGAGACGACTTCGCCAGGAGAGCCGCAACATTGAGCGCCAAATCAGAGGTGATCATCTAAGTTTCTGTTGGTCAAAGTTTCGGTTTTTATTGGGGGATTTGGTTTTCTTGACTTATTGGGTGACATGGGTTTGTGTTGTTTTGGTGATTTGCTCTAAAAGATTGATGGTTTGTGTTTTGGTAGATCTTGAGAGAGAAGAGAAGGTGGTACAGAAAGCTATTAGAGAAGCTGCAAAGAGAAATGACATGGGCTCAGCAAAGGTAGTGTGAGTTTTTCAGTTGAAAATGTTGTTACTTGTTACTCAATCATGAATGACTCGATAGAAAGTTAGAGACTTGATGCAAAAAAATTTGTGTTCTTTATCCCAATGTGAATTGGAAGGGAAATTTTTTTGCTTGGTGGGTCTTTTTGGTTTGTGAATTTAGATCACAATGTCAATAATGTCAGTATGGTGTTTTTATTCAGTAGAATCATTTTCAGCTATTGATCTATTTCCATGTATTTCTCAAGTGAATTTTGGGTGTTTTAGCTGCATTTGTTTTGCCATGTAGATCGTAGAATGCTGATAGTCTGTTCCTCCATGTACTAGATGTGTGCTTGTGTTAGCTTGAACACCCATGTGAATTCTATGTCTTGATTGATCTGTGAATTATTTTCAGTCACTTGCAAGGGAGATTTTGGGGTCGAGGAAAGCTGTAAGTCGTCTTCAGGAGAATAAAGCCCAACTAAATTCGATAGCGATGCACCTGGGAGAAAGTGTTGGTATTGCTTTGTACTCTTAAACAGAATTCTAGTTCCTGCATGACTATGAACATACGTAAATGTGTACTGTGTATTCATTTATAAGCTAATTGGCATGAACAATCTAATAACCTGGTACATGATATAAGTACATTATACACGCCGTCCCCTTTTCTCTTTTATGTTACTCCACAATCCACCCCCAGCCCCTTTTCCTTGGTTGAAATCAGCCTTATGATATGTTTTATGTGCTTGCAGCACTTGCCCGTACTGTGGGTCATCTATCAAAGAGTACAGAGGTCATGAAGCTTGTTAATGAACTCACGAAAGCTCCAGAAATGGCTGTCACAATGCAAGAATTTACCAAAGAAATAACCAAGGTAATATACCCTTTTGGTGCTTTTTGGGTTCCTGGTGGAACTTGTCCAACTGCCTCTACTTTCTTGAGTGCTAGTGGGGCTTATCTAGTGCTGCCTCTGCTCCTGTTTAAGTGGGAGTTTTATCTCTTGCTTTATTGTTCATCTTTTTTTTTTTTTTGGTTCTGTTTGTTTATTCGGCTTCAACTCCTTTCCAGTGGATTATGCCACATAATTTATTGCTGTTCTATCCAATGATTTGATTGAGAGACTTGACTGTTTTCTTTTTTGTTTTTTTGTCATTCTCTAGAATGATAGCAAAATTTATATTCTTTAATCAATGAACAGTAAAACTTCACTAGATTAGGGTATTTACTTAATACAAAGATGTGGAAAGAATGAATTATATCTGAGCAGTGAGCCACTGTCTGATGGATCCCTGTTTTTCAAACCATATTTTCAAAAATTTGAAGATAATGAACCATAGCTGAAGTTTCAGGAAATACACTATATGGTACTTGTTAGACGATTGTGTCTATTGATTTTCATGAAATCATTACGTGTAACACTCTTTGGTCATACAGGCTGGGCTGATTGAAGAAGTTGTAAACGATACTCTTGATACAGCATTAGATTCAGAAGATATAGAAGAGGAAACTGAGGAAGAAGTTGAGAAGGTTCTCAGTCAAATAGCTGGTGAGACGGCTGCCCAGCTTCCTGAAGCTGTCAGGAAAGAGAGGATCAAGTTACCTGCCCAGGGAGCTAGTGGTTCACGAGAAGTATGTGTTAAATAGACTCCCATTTCTAGTTTTTCTTTCCTCACAAGATTCAATGGACCTAAATTGTCGTTGCTAACTCGTGCAGGAAGAAGCTACAGCAGAAGGTTCAGATGACGAGGAAGAATTGGAAGTGTTGAGAGCGCGGCTTGCTCAAGTCAGATCATAATTGCTCATGAAACTGTTTCCCTTGTTTCATTGGCATTAGGAAGAAGTGCGGTTGTGCTTATTCTGTAAAGGCCATTAGCAGTACCTGTAATGATGTTTAGATACAACTTAACAATAGCATCAACTCTGTAATGGCCATTAACAGAAATTTGTTCTTCTGTAATGAATGTTATATTACAAGGTTCTGTTTATTATAATGCATCTAGATCAGATGCTTTTCAGGGTAAAGTAATTATAATTTTTATGCATATGTTCGTGCAAGAAGCTAAACTATAGTCATCAACTACAACAGTACTTCTACCACCTCTGTGCTACTGCCATATTTTAACTTTTAAATCGCCTTCAAGAAAATAAGGCCCATCTGAGTTCGATGCACCTGGGAGAAAGTGTTGGTATTGCTTTGTACTGTCAAACAATATTGGGTTTTTATCACCACTAGGGTTAAAATTTTCTTGCACCAGATAAAATAATATCAAATTTTCAAAAGTTATCAAAAAGATATCTAGATTTGTAAAAATTGATCAACTTCATATATCCGTCCATTTTCCATTACATCTCTATTAAAGCTAAGAGTATATACAATCTTTCACTCAATTTTTAATTAGAAATGACAATATTATCTTCTAATTCTTACTCTTTCTCTTTTTATGTTCTCCTTCTTCCTCGTTCTTCGGCAATCTGTAATTGAAATTCAAAAGTTTTGCAGAATTAGAATCCGAAACTGAATATAGAGATGCACAGATGCAAAATTAAGCCCATAAATTGAAGTGATTTGTGATCAGAGGGCCATTAACCATCAATATCCCAATGTTCTTCTTCTTCTTCTATAGAATTAAAATCTTCCATTCAATTTCAATTCCACCATCGATCTTAGAAACAAATAAAGTTGGGATGTTTCCCACCTTCTAAAGAAACAATGAAAAATGGGGGGAGGAGAGAGAGAGAGAGAGAGAGAGAGAGAGAGAGATGAACAGAATCAACAAAGTAAAATAAAAAATAATTGAAAAATGTTGTAGAGAAACTGAATTTGAGAGGAATTTTCTGTTTATTCTCATTGATAATAGGGGCCTCTTTATATAGAGGATTACAATGCATAGAATCTCAATCATACAAGGAAAGTAATTCTACATTGATTAGGATTCTAGATCCTTCAAATTAAATCCTATTACCACTAGGTCAAGTAACCTAGAGTTTGGGCTAAACACAAATTAGGTTTTCCTTCAACACTCCCCCTTGTGTTGCCCAAACGCGGTGCTTCTCTCGTTACCTCGTTAAAAACCTTGCCGAGTAACAAAAACCCAGTGGGACAAAAATAACCTCGGTCGAAAGGGAAAGAGAGCACAACACACCCTTCACGATTCGAGACGAACATGTAGACATCTCCCCCTAATGTCTGCACCTCCCCCTGATGACTACGATCATGGGAGTTCAGATAATTTTCGCAAGTCAATTCTTGCCACATGTTTCTCGAACGTGGTATTGGGCAATGACTTAGTAAACAAGTCTGCCTCACTGTCCTCAGATCGAACCTAGTTCACTTTGATCTCGAGGAGTGTCTGTTGTTGCTGATTATGCTTGGTGTTGTCGCTTTTGATGTAGCCTTGCCTCATTTGTTCAAAACAAGTAGCATTATCCTAAATGCTCGTAGGCTCATCTGTGGTAAACTTCAAACCACAGCTACTCGAACATGCGTAATTATGAATCCAATCCATATACATTCACGGACCACTTCGTGAAGAGCAATGATCTCTGCATTGTTCAAAGATATAGCGACTAGGGTCTAATATGTAGACCTCCAAGATGTCACGGTCTTTTCCCATGGTGAACACTTAACCGGATTGGGAATGACCATTGTGTGGGTCAGACAGATACCCAACATCAGCAAAACCTTCCAAAACACATGTCGTTTTGGAATGGGGATAGAGAACGCAGGCCAGCGTTGGCGGCGTTTCTGGTGTGTGATGGGTCCTAATCCATCATCTCTTCGTAGGGATAGAACAAGCCCATATCATTCATACATCTCAAGTATCGAAAGATATCTTTTACACCAATCCAATGGCGTCGCGCTGGCGCAGAGCTATATCTAGCTAACAAGTTCATGGTAAATGAGATGTCCGGTCTTGTGCATTGAGCTAAGTACAATAATGCGCCTATTGTACTTAACTAGGGCATTTCTGCCCCTAGCGCATCTTCGTCATCATCCTTCGAACGAAGAGGATCCTTTTCAGGATCAAGACTACAGACGATCATGGGGGTGCTTGGAGGCTTGACCTTGTCAAAATGCCTAAGCATCTATCGACACGATGCTCAAGTTCCAAACCGAGACATAATCGTGTTCTCCCAAAATCCTTCATCTCAAACTCGGATTTCAAGTGTTCAGCGGTTTCCCTTAACTCTTTAAGGGCTTCTAATGAAGATCATGTCCAACATGAACCGCGATAGAATCCTAAACTTGTTATAGAAACGCGTGGGCATATCCCTTCCCAATCAAGTAGTCACTTTAGTGAGCGTTTCAACCTCTTTGTAAACGCGCTCCATGGTCTAGAGCCACTTGACTTGGGTAAATGAAGTTCACAATGAATCTTCATGTATATTCCGTATCTAGATCCCTATAGAGATACGTAGTGACCATATTTGTAAGCTGCATGTTCAGTTATTCGGAAACTACCAAACTGACAGGGTAGTGGAGTGCAATGACATCCATTACGAGAGAATATGTCTCATCGTAGTCGATTCCAGGGCGTTTTGTGAGAAGCCTTGCGCCATAAGGCGAGATTACCATCTCTTTTTCTCACTACGCTTTCTAACGAAGACCCATTAGTCAACAGGTTTTATGTTAGGAGGTGTTGGCATCTCTTGCTCGAAAACCTTCCTCTTCGTTAGAGAATCCATCTTAACCTGGATCGCATCTTTCCATTTAGGCCAAAAACTCTCTACGTTGGCCTTCATTCATCAACGGAGCGTGGTTCGATATCATCGGACTCAGCAAACTCATGCGCAACAAAATGCGTAACTACGTCATCAATTATGATGGAGTTTCTATCCCACGTCTCATGTACACTAGTGTAAGTTTCATAGAGCTCTATATTCTCAGGAATAGGGTTTGACGTTGAGGCGTCCCCCAACGATAACCATAACCCGGAAGATACTCATGAGACGGATTTTGAGTCTTGATGATTAAAGGATTGGAATGTGCCAAAGTATCCTTCGAACCCACGGGCCTCTCCACGCATCCTAGCTGGGGCCATGGCCTGTAACGCCAAAGTGCCACTTTCTTTGGCATTAGCGCCATGCCTACCTCCGTGTAGGGTGGCACTACGTCCTCTCGTAGGGACGTCCTTCCTTGCAGGCATGTTTGCAGCATATTTGTGTGATCTCGTCACTTTAATAGGGATCAAGATGAGACATAGTGGGGACAGACTACGACAATTCCTGTCGTTCCTGTTGAACATTCGTGTTCTTATCTCCCTCTAACGACGGGAAGACTGTCTCATCAAAGTGACATCCGCAAATCTAGCGGTAAGTAGATTGCCTAGCAAGGGCATTTAAGTGGCGGACGATTGTTGGAGTCTCAAATCCAACGTAGTTACCCATTCGTCTGTAAGGACCTATTATAGAGCGCTGTGGCGGCGCAAGTGGCACATAAATGGCTCACTCAAATGTGCGTAAGTACAAAAGACGTGTACCCAGTCACTAGCTGTAACGCAGAGGTACATTGAGTGGCGGTAGGTCGTAGACGAATTAGCATAGCTGCATGCGATATTGCATCACCCCAAGCGGATGTAAGAAGATTGGTGCACATTACCAATGTTCAGACTACCATCGTAGTCGTTTCCGCGAGACCAATTGGGTGTGTACATGGGAATGTGATGTCCAACATCAAACCCATTGCAATATCCATCGAAAGTCTTCGATGTAAACTCACTAGCATAGTCAAATCCAATTGAGTAAATAGGATGATTCGGGGAGTGAGCCCGTTGTCACATGATATGTGCTAGGAGTGTAGCATAAGTAGCATTTATAGGTGGACAATGGCACAACACGTGACCGGCGTGTTTGCTTGTCAACCAACATCATGAAATATTTAAGCGTCCGCAAGTTGGTTGAATCAATCCACAAAATCCCTACGGATTATTTGTAAGAACAGAATGAGTATTGTCATATCCTTTGCATAGGACGGTCTCAGTCCTAATTTCCCTAAGGAATGGGCTTTGTAAAACGAGCGAGAGGCCTTAGAAGCAACCAATGAGGAGTTTGGTTAGGCCTAAGCGTCTGTAGCGCTATTAGAAGCAAAATATGTGACTGCATCTCCCATCATGGCGTGGGGGCCATGGAAATTAGCATGTATGGCGTCATGGCCACAAGGAGGAACAACCATGGAGTTATGCCCATGGTTGGCGCCTTTTATGGCGGCATCTTGCTTCATTTTGCTCAAAAGAAATGATGTCCATGTGAAGTCTTTTGTAGACGGATCATCATATCATGACTAGGATGATCTATCCTGTCGTGACAAAGCCAATATGTGTCTAAATCCAAGAGATCTTCTCTCAAAACTTTATTGGATTTAATAGCTCGAATAGTGACATAAATCCACTAGAGAGACACATAAACGTCTCTAAGATGCGTCTTTGTTCGCAATCATTAGAGGTAATGCAAAGGAACTCATTTCCGTTCTCTACATGCATTTTCGCATGGAATTCGTTGGCTATTCATAGGGTACTATTTACCCTAAGAGCGTAGAGAGCTTCTGTGACAACTGTAATCAAGGTGCCATTTGGCAAGTGGAACTTGGGCTATTCCATGTCCTTAAATTAATACTGATGGTCTAGCCATCGTAGTCACAAAGTCATATGCTCAGAATCAAAATTGAGTCATAATGAAAAGAACTCGAAATTTTATTCATAAGCCAACGAAATACATCATTGTTTCTATGATCAAAGAAAATCTAATCCAATAAAAAGGAATATGGCAATCGCCTACATCTCTTGGAAAATAAAAAGACTTAATCAAAATCGCCAATTTCTGGGTCTTGATCCTTGTAGTCTTCCACCCTTAGATCTAGATCACCATCTTGATCTTCTTGTGCCATGTAATTTGCTTCCCTTGCTTCACGATACGTCTTGTATGCGTTTGCAACATTCTGGGGTGCGGTACATGTTTTAGCCCAATGTTCAGTTGATCCACATCGAAAACAAACATCATCATGGTCAGGCTCCCTTGATCGAGGCGCCATTGGGGCGCGATTTGAACGACCTATCCTCTTGGTGGCGTTACCACCATGGTCGGAGGCTCCGCCTCTCTCTCTCTCACACGTTGACCTCTACGGTTCCGTGCACGCCTCTCTTGGCGATTTCCTTCCTCTTTAGGGCGAATATATGGACCAGAACGTCCAGAATTGTCCCTATCCTTAGGGTTTCGCTCCTTGCGTCCTCCATTGGGGGCGCGACTATAGTTAGACTCCGGAATAGGCTTAGTTCCCACGGGTCTAGCATTATAGTTCTTCACAAGGATATTATCGTGCTTTTCAGCTACGTTCATGGCGCCAATGAGCTCATGAAACCTTGTGATACGTCCTGCATTTACATCAATCCGATAATTCTTTGAAATCATCAGTGCAGAGACGGGGAAGGTAGAGAGAGTCTTCTCGATCAACATCGTATCAGTTATGGCTTGGCCACAATACTCCATCAGAGACTTGATACGAAGAGCTTCCGAGTTATAATCAAGCACAGACTTGAAATCACAAAAGCGGAGGCTATGCCATCGCACTTCTAAATCAGGAAGCAGGGAGTCACGAACGTTGCCAAATCGCTGCTCAAGTTCTACCCATAGCTTTCTTGGGTCTTCCTCATTGAGGTATTCATTTTGGAGCGCGTCATTCATGTGCCTTGTCATGAGAATTATGGCTTTAGCTTGTTTTGCTTCAAAAGCAGTAGCTTGCTCGATTGAGAGCACGTTCTGACCAGGCTCTTGGATGGTTTCCAGAATTCCATCAGCCTTAAGATACTGGCGCACATCTCGGACCCACCTATGGTATCCTGCGCCAGTTGTCTCAAGTGGGACAAAGCTCAACTTGTTCAGATACTCATCCTGAAAAACAACACAAGATTAGGGTTAGTTTCGGAGCGAAAAAGGCTACCACGAAAAACTATTAAATTTCTTAGCGTAGTTGCTTCCAAGAAATTAGAGATTTTCTGAGCGTAGTCGCTTCCAAGAAAATCGAATTCCAAGAGGGGTTTTGGATTAGATCGAAACGACGATGTATATGGTCGATCGTTTTCTTCTCAACAAACTCTAAGTTTGGAGGACTCTACAAGCTCCAAGCTTGGAGTGAGCGCGAACCCCCACAGTTCGGCTTTTGGTCTCCCCTATGTAGAGAAAAGGGGGGTAGAAGAAGGGATTTTGGAAGTCCCCGAGAAAAGAAGAAGAAATTAAAGGAAAAACTTCAAAAACGGGAACTTTTAGAAAAGTTTACCTTAAAAGATGGCCGGGGAAAAATGCCACCGAAAAGTACTGTAGCAAGCACTGTAGCAGTGGTACTGTAGCAGCCGGAAGTTACTGTAGCTGACCGAAAAGTCGCCGGAAGTCGGCCGAAAAGTTGTCCAGAAAAGTCGCCGGAGACTGTAGCAGTGGTACTGTAGAAGCGGAAGTTACTGTAGCTGACCGAAAAGTTGTCCGAAAAGTCGCCCAGAAAAGTCTACAGAAGTACTGTAGCAGCGGGGGTACTGTAGCAGCCGGAAGTACTGTAGTACGTTACTGTAGCTGCGGAGGTTTCTGGGATTTGAAGGCTACGATTATAGGGTTTCAGGGTTAGGGCTCGTGCTGATAACGTGTTGTAGAGAAACTGAATTTGAGAGGAATTTTCTGTGTATTCTCATTGATAATAGGGGCCTCTTTATATAGAGGATTACAATGCATAGAATCTCAATCATACAAGGAAAGTAATTCTACATTGATTAGGATTCTAGATCCTTCAAATTAAATCCTATTACCACTAGGTCAAGTAACCTAGAGTTTGGGCTAAACACAAATTAGGTTTTCCTTCAACAAAAAACAGTTTTTGTGTAAAATATTATTATAATCCCACAAAACATTGCATCACACGTGATTAATTTTAAGAGAGAACTTACAAAAAATAAACCGAGGTATCAAGTTGATTTGTTTTTAAAACTTTAGGTATCATTTTAGTAAGAGAAAATATTTCAAACAGTACCCGA